>OY986057.1:12980967-13562758 GCA_963920205.1 Stenodema calcarata | reverse complement strand
TTTTTATCTAGGGACGCGGGAGCGTCCCGCCCGCCAACAAAACCGAAGCCCAAAAAACCGAAGCGACTGAGACACTGATTACGCGACGGAACAAGTTCGGGTTTTCACCCTATCGTAGCGCGGCTCCCTGAGTGTCTCGAGAGTTGATTTTTTGTACACCAACTCTCCAGGGGCACGTGAGGACGTAAACCAAATTTCAGCTCTCGGGAACATCAGGTGTCGGGGGTATAACAATTTTAAAACCACTATTTTTCACGTTTTTCGTGTTCTTCTTCTTCTTCTCGTCGTTGTTGTTGTTGTTGTTGTTGTTGTTCATTGACGGGGCTACAGCCCAGCAGACAAATCGGATCGAGCTGAAATTTTGCACACACGTTTGTTATGCTCCAAGGGAGTGCCTTTTGAACATTTTTTCTCCCTCCCCCCATTTCCCTCCCAATTAGGGGGGAAATAGTGTTTTTTAGGAATTTCAAATGGTCATAACTCCTTCAAAATTGAAGCTTTTTCAGATTTTCTTTTTTAGTTGTGTTCAGCTTTTCAAACTGTTTAATTTGAGATCAAAAAATGCTTCCTAAGATGATAAATAAAGGAGTTATGGTGATTTTTCTATTTTCAACAACAACTGCCGCAAATATTGATGAAAATTGGTGCGGTTGGTCTTAAAATGTCCGCTAGGTTGTCTAGAATATGCTCAATAATTTTGAACTAAATCTCAATCGATTTGACTAATCCACAGCCAAAAATACGTGAATAAATTCCACATCTACTGATTTGGCTAATTTCCGAAAACATCAAAGTTGAACGGTGGTCAGAAAAATTGTCGTAGAGTGGCGCCTGTTTAAGGATCGATAGGAAATTTTATGGGCTTTCGAATGAGGGTAGCGCACTTTGTCACTTTTCCCAACGGTTCTCGAGTTATTCGCGATTGTTGGTGTAAAAACGTGCGTTTTACCAGTTGCAAACTTTCTCTTTCCTCTTTCTCTTCGACACCAATAATTACAATTACTGTAATGATTCTCAACAACAAAAATTTGCACAATCCCCAAGAAAAAATGCAACCAATTTTCAAAAAATTTCTAATTCAAATTTATTCAAATGTCTAATTCTTTCTATTTTTTTAAATTTAATAATAAGAATAATTGTATTAAATTTTAATAATTGTTTTAAATTGTTGATTTTTTTAATTAATCGAAAATTTTAAAACTACTATTTAACCAATTCGCAAAAATTTTAAAACTACTTATTTTTCAAACACATTTCAGATAAACAATAATTTCCAAAAAATAATTATTCTTGTCACAAAAAGAAGAAACAAAAAGGCGTACTAATTTTTTATTAAATTTTGACTAGAATAAAACTTCATTTAGGAAAAAATTTACTAGTTACCTCGTAGGTACTTTTGTTAAATTGTACCGTATTGTATAAGTACCACTCGAAAACTAGCCATGCAAAAAGATGTGATATCCCCCCAAAAACAACTCCGTTGTAAAAACTGGCCCGCCAAAAAACGTCAGCCGCAAAAAGGAATGATATCCATTTTGCCCGCCAGCCACATATATATAGGATGCTCGGTGCTTCGCACCTCGCTGTTGAGTGTGCATATAGAAACCTGATCCTCCTACCCCTAACCTCCACCGTCAATGTTTTCCTGTTCCCTGTCTCCTTCCCACAACCCCCTCTCACCCTTAGTTCCCCTCGGTTTCACCTAATATGTTTCCTCTGTTACACCGGCAGGGAGCTTTACGCTTCTTTCAATGCTGTTGGCGGGAGCTTTTTGCAAGGCTTCTGAGAATTATAATATATTATGATATTATATGTATTACCGGTGGTCACGATTAATCAGTGGTGGTACACCTATAATGAAGTAATGCTTCAATTATATTATAAATATATTTTAGAAATATATTATAATTATTTATAAATATAAATATATTAATTTAATTATAATTATAATTAATTTAATTATAATTATATTCTATAATTATATTATAGTTCTTAGACGCCTTGCTTTTGCAATGTCAGGCAGCCTGAAATGGCTCATTACTTTACTTTTGTACCAGCACCAAGTACTCATCATCACCACTACTATCTGTATATCTAATTCTCAGAAGCCTTGCAAAAAGCTCCCGCCAACAGCATTGAAAGAAGCGTAAAGCTCCCTGCCGGTGTAACAGAGGAAACATATTAGGTGAAACCGAGGGGAACTAAGGGTGAGAGGGGGTTGTGGGAAGGAGACAGGGAACAGGAAAACATTGACGGTGGAGGTTAGGGGTAGGAGGATCAGGTTTCTATATGCACACTCAACAGCGAGGTGCGAAGCACCGAGCATCCTATATATATGTGGCTGGCGGGCAAAATGGATATCATTCCTTTTTGCGGCTGACGTTTTTTGGCGGGCCAGTTTTTACAACGGAGTTGTTTTTGGGGGGATTGATACAACGCACTAATATAATATGTGTGATGCCTACAGAATACATTGATATTTCCTATGTATAAATACTATTTACAGCCTCCTCGCATTTATCTAACCCAAGTTTGATCAACCAATCACAAATTGTATTCCTATAAACAGGTCGTGAAAAGGATGTTGGGGATTTCAAATCTGTAGTGAGGGTCTTGTGAAGGATATACAATATATATTGGGGGCTTCTAGTTGTAAGTGAGAGAGTTGGTTTGGGGTTAATTACATTACCTTCAAGTCTAAAACGAGTGGGATACACATAGCTTTGGCTGCTCAGGATACTTGGGGTAGTACAACAATAAAAGGGATTTTAAAAAAAGCTGACGAGGACTAAAGACCATAAAGTCATTATAAAGCTGAGAGCTTGGGTAACGGTTCGGTTTTTTAAGAATAACTTTTATGATCGATTTTTGAAGGACATTAATTTTTTGAAGAGTCGTATGGTAGCATCCACCCCATATCGCCACTCCATATTGCAAAATAGATTGAACAAGGGCTATATATAACATTCTTAATTTATCTCTCTTTAAAACCCTCTGCATTGAAGTAATCTTCTACACAGAAACTGATTCATTTCATAGAGGAAAAATGAGGGTTAACCATTGAAATTTGATGAAGTTTGGTTCATATTGTAACACTGGGCGAACAGATGTTTTGGATTGTTTCTTCATGTTCGCTGAGTTTCCGAACACGAGTTCTACACTTATTAGTTATCTTTAACTGGAAAGGCATCCGAAGGGTTGTCCGAGAAATCAACGACTTCGGCGAGAATCCCTAATGAGGTATGCTAGTGAATCGAAAAATATAATTTCGTGTTGTCTTCGAATCAGTGATATTGGTTATTTTTCGTATATTTTTGCAATATGATAGGTGGAATGATTGCGCGTGATGTAGACGTTGTGGGAAATCAAAGCGGTGGTTCCATAAGTTACATTCATTCGAATAAAAGAGTAAGACCGTCTCATTTTTTTATTTTATTAGCAAATTTTCGAAGGAAATGTAGCTATTGTTCTCGGCCCAAAATTTTTAAACCTTGAGTTTTCGAAAAATTGGCATACAAAATGCTTTTCAGACCATCCTGAATCCATTGCCAAAAGACTTCAAAAATTATATATAATATATAACATATATATAATAAGGGCTATAATTATAGATATAATATGTAATATATATATAATAAGGGCTTACACCCTGTATAATATATATCCCCCCAAAAAACACTCCGTGTAAAAATCACCCCGCCTCGCATTCATTCTTCAGAGGCCGAAAAAAGTTATGATATCCACTTTCCCCGCCCGCCCTTTTCCTCATTAAGGAGCTAAGTATAATGAAAAGCTTAACCACTTCACAAGCACCGTACCCCTTTCGAAATCTCCCCTTGGCGCTATTGCGAGACGTTTTTATTACTTCCACAAGCAACTAATACTTGATGGTGGTTAACGTTTTATACAAGTATTAGTTGCTTGTGGAAGTAATAAAAACGTCTCGCAATAGCGCCAAGGGGAGATTTCGAAAGGGGTACGGTGCTTGTGAAGTGGTTAAGCTTTTCATTATACTTAGCACCTTAATGAGGAAAAGGGCGGGCGGGGAAAGTGGATATCATAACTTTTTCCGGCCTCTGAAGAATGATATTTGCGAGGCGGGGTGATTTTTACACGGAGTGTTTTTTGGGGGGATATCACATCTTTTTGTTGTTAAAGTGGGTCATTTTATAAAGAAGGTCTAAGCAAAATTTCAAGTCGATTGGTCCGGTTACCCAGGCTGTTGACTCGTCAAAGTTGCCAAAATTAGCCTAAATTTCAGTTTTTTGTTTCTAAAAGTTTTTGGGTTGAGATAATGGGTTAAACCTTTCAAAAGGCACTGGCTGATGTTGAAACGAAGCTCTGTGCAAAATTTCAAGTCAATCCGTGAAGGTGGAAATGCCTAACTGATTAAGGAGAAGAAGAACAGGTAAGGGTGAAAACCCGGGTTTTTGAAGTTATATAACTCGGCTCCCTTTAAAGATATCGACTTGAATCTTTCAAAAGGTACTTGCTACACTTGAAACGAAGCTCCGTGCAAAATTTCAAGTCAATCGGCGAAGGTGGAGTGGCTGTAGCCTTGACCGACTGAAAAAAGTAGAAAAACATGGTAATTGGTTTTTGAAGTTATATAACTCGGCTCCCTTTAGACCTAGCGATTTGAAACTTTCAGGGCTCTCTATTATCCACACCAAAAAAATCCATACCAAATTTCAAGTTGATCGGTCTACTAGGAGCCGAGATATGGCCATAATTAGCCTAAATTACCCTAAATTTCAGTTTTTTTGTCCCTAATTTTTTTTTTGGGTTGAGATAATTGCTTATTCCGTTCAAATGGCACTGGGCCATGCTATAAAGAAGATATGTAAAAAAAATTCAAGTCGATTGGTCTTTTTACCCAGGCTGTAGACTCGTCAAAGTGGTCAGAATTTTCCTAAGGTTTCTGTTCTTTTGTTTCTAAAACTTTTTTGGGTTGAGATAATGGGTTAAATCTTATATAAGGCTCTGTCTCAAGGTTAAATGAAGCTCTGTGCAAAATTGCAAGTCAATCGGTGAACGTGGAGAGGCTCCAGCCTTGCCTGTCTGAACAAGGAGAAGAAGAAGAAGGAGAAGGAGAAGGAGAAGGAGAAGGAGAAGGAGAAGAACAATCTAAGGCCGAAAAACCGGGTTTTTGAAGTTATGTAGCTCGGCTCCCTTCAGACCTTTCGATTTGAAACTTTCAGGGCTTTCTAATATACACTCAAAGAAGACCCACACTAAATTTCAAGTTGATCGGTCAAATAGGAGCCGAGATATGGATACCTCGAAAACGCGTTTCGTGACGTCCGGTAAACATGCACTCGGCACCGTTCGTTTTCTCAACTTCTTTGCTTGGCGGGGCGGAACGCTACCGCGTTCCTAGATTATATTATAATATATATTATACAGGGTGTAAGCCCTTAAGGTAAAGACGCCCGTAGACGCCTGTAGTTAGGTTGGTCTCGAGTCGTTTGGGGGGGGGGGGGGGTTCACTCATAAATTCCAAAAATGAAACGGTCTGTCAAGTGACACTTCATTTTCACCTCATTGTAAAGGTTTTTACACGCTGAATAAGATGCGGAAGTCAGAATTGCTATATCTTATTCGTCTCTCAAACTGGAGCGCTTTGAAGATGAAGAATAGCCATGCTGAATGACTGTGGATTTATTATTATTATTATTATTATTTTATTATTTTTTTAAAAGAAATTTTCATGAAAGAGTAATTTTTGACTCTTGGCCATAGTTTTTCCGTGGTGGTTGGCCAGTCGATAGGCGCCATTCAGTTGTGAAGTCCAAATATTTAATCACGTTATTCGCAGTGCTCACACAGTCTTCGATTCTTCCCCAGTGTTGAATAAAAGGAAACGATGCAGGAAAGGGCTCGGGAATGCATGATCCAGTAGGCACCTGTGAAAGCACATACTCATGAATTTCACAACAAGCAGCCCCAACGTGAGCAGACAATAAACGTGCTGTGGAGGTATCGCGTAACCGTTGGTTTACTAGTCCAGTCGACAGTAATTCGGAAATAAACTAAGTACTGCGATTGAGAGGAAAATACAACGTAATTAAAGTTACCTGCCTAGAAAAATTCCCAATAAACAGAATTAACGCCTGGAGCTCACCGTCTGATTCAGGCTAATGTTGACGATTCGTTCTCGGTTCTACCACCTTGTGGCCCTCATTGAAAAGGAATGGCTGTTCGTACAACACTGTATAAAAACTAGTTGACGTATCCGAGATATGGCGTATTGAAAACTTCCCTTCCCCGCTTTTTGTATCTTTCTACTCGTATTCACCTAGGGTTACAAAAAGTTTCAAGGATCAATCTTTGGCCTGGCTCGGGCCCGGATGCCGAATTTACAATAAACGAACAATCAATATTTCAAGGTACTACTCCATACATTTCGAATAGTAATGGGACTCAAAGGCACATTTTATACAGACAAATAATCTTGACGAGGGATCTATCCGGAAAATAGTTTTCTTTTTGCTGTTGCAAAAATTTTGCCCAACCAGTACCTAGAAAAACCAATCAGTATAAGAGATCATATATATGAGAAATATTCAGCCACGTGGGTGAGCCGTATAATTTCTCAACACACCATAACATGGACGTATACGATTAATTTATAGATCCAAGATCGGTTGGTTGATGTATTATCAATGGCGTGAATGAAATTAATTCAAACACTGTAATGATTGATACATGGAGTTCATTATCCGAACTTGAGCGTGCTCAGGTAAAAATTGAAGGCATAGCTGTGCACAGGAATCCATGTTTGCACATGCACAGACGTATTCCAATTGCGATTTTATCAGAAGTGATTCACAGTTTCGGATCCCCTCGGAGACGGACCACAGACGGTTACGAAATCGACTTCATTCAGGAAGCTTTGAAATACAGCACGAAAGTCTCGATTTTAGACGTTCGGTTTTGTGAAACCTAAAAAAGAATTGGAATATTACTATTTGGGTCTTGGACGTTCTTATCCTTTCAATTTTATCTCCCATTGCGATTTGTCTGAGCAAATTATAACTTAAAGTTTGGTACCGTTATAAAAGCATTGAACGTCCTTGAGCAATACTCCCTGACTAGAACGTGAAGCGGTTCGATTGAGGCGAAAATCCCATAATTAGAGTATTACCAAGGCTGTATTGGACGGAAAGGGTATGACATAGCGTTGACTGATGGAGGTTTCCTTCAGCCCCACGCTTCATTATCTCTGAGGTGCCTACTTTAAACAATATGACGTTTCTAATTGCCCGTGGGACGATTCATTTCACAACTGTAGCGTTGTGACGTGTTAATGGTGGCTCGGGTCCTATTGAGGAAGAGAAGCTCTAACGGGTTCGCCGCGCAGTATTTCACCTGAGGAGCTCTATTGAAGCGCGTTCTACAACCAGGGAATGCCTCTGGAAAGCTTGTATACAATAGCATCCTCCATCCCCTTTCAACCGTACAATATCAATGTAACTAATTAGTAGATTACCAACAGGTCAGTGGCTCGAGTGCCGAACTGCAACCTGATTAAGGGAGGGGTAAGGAGTTCCTTCCGTTTGAGCGGAGTTTCATCTGACCGACCTTATCGGTAGGTTTATGAGAAGAATGAACAGAATAACCAGAAGGAGACTTAACGAAATCGGTTAGAAAATTTAATGGAAACAGTGAATAGAAACAACAATTTAGGGAGACCACTGGCCATTCTGCACACATTTGGCTGTATCTCGATGTTTGAGGATGTATATTTCAAAGGAAGGTTGAAATCGGGAAAACCTTTGGATATTTCCGATACAAAACCTTAGTTCCAAAATTTCCACTATGTCCTTCCTCGATAGTGCACACTGATTTTAGTATTAGATCGTTCACATGATGGGTTCTTTACTATGTAAGAAAGCTTTGTGTTCAATACAGGAAGTTGAGAGAAAAATCTTGTCGTCCAGTTCCAAAATTCCCAATTTCGTAGCCGCCTGAACAAATCTGGCTGTCTGCGGATGTACGAGTATGTAAAATGGTTTTAGAATGCGGCTATGAAAAATGAGTACGAGTACATGTTAAAACCTGATTTCGGGAGATGAATAGTTTTATTATTCAGAGTCTAAGATTAATTAGTTTTAGACTCTGAATAGTTTTGTTATTCAGAGTCTAAAGAGTGGTGCCTTCCAGCCGTGTGAAATAGAATATTATGGTTGTAAACTAAAAATATTTATCGTGTTATTATGCTTGAATTACTTTCTCATTGGAGTTATATGATTTCTTGGATTTTCGCATCCCGCTGAAAATGTGCCCAAGGTCACAGTGGTTGTGCTCGTGTTCAAGTGTTAAGTTTTTTAACTTTATTATCCGTAGGATATTGCAGTTAGTACAAGAATAATAATATAGCCTTAATTTAAATGGTGCTTGAGGTTATCTACAACCAGAGATTAATATTAACATAAACAATTGAGCAAGAGAAAATCTAAACAATCAATTTGGGAAAACAACCAAGACATTCCTTGTACATCTGTGAGGATGATTTTAGAATATTTTTACCATGGGCACATTTGAAATTGGCAGTAGATTCACAGTTTCCGAACGAAATGGTAGGATCTGAAACATTGATGGTGCGAAAATTCTCATTGGCCAATTATATGGAATATAATCGTACAAATTACAAGTTGTTTACTAATTAGCTAGCTAGATATTTGGTTGTAGGGTATTTTGATATCATCGGTAGTTTCTCTTTGATAGTCTTTCAAGTATACTGGTTCAAGGATTCAGCTGTGTAGAAGGAAGTTCATATGTTTGGAACCATGGAAGTTTCATGTCTGGTTTGGAAGTTACGAAATTCTAACACAAGACGGATTTATGATCCACTCATTGCCATTATCTCCTAGGAAGCGCACAAACTCTCGATAAGTTAATTTCCTGATGGCTGGTTTAATTTGTACGCCTGTCCTGGGCATGTGTGCGAATTAGTGAAAGAAATACGAGAAATTTGAATTGGTACCTGAACAGAATTAATCTCTATCATTAGGTAAACTTCTTGATGATCTCGTGCGTATACCATTTCTTGCTTTGTGGCAGTCGATGTTTAGGGGTTTTAAAAATATCATTTTAAACTCACCGGTTAAACTATGGCAACAAAGTCAGAAAAGAAGGGCAGATAATGAAATACGAATATTTCAGAACTGGAAAGTAGGAGATTCAACAAAATTTTTGTCTGAAGATGTGGGCCTGGGGTAAATAGACTAGCACAAGAGTCACGCCAGGAATTCTAAAGATATGGAGCCGTTATTACAGGAGGAACCTTTTACAGTGGTATTTCGCTTTCACTTAACCGCTCCTTCCTCTCCTTGAAGTCTTCACTACCTCCCTCAGTTTCCATCCCGAAACTTTACTGGCGCCCAAGCCCTCCTCGCCTGCGTTTCACAAATCAAAAAAAAAATTGATATTTTCATTGACTACAGGGCATACAATGCGCATGTCGCACTGAACATAATAAAATTAAATTGTTGCCATGAGAATTACCAACCCCCAGTAACAGGGAGCCAAAAGAGTGAAATTATAATACAAAATGAAGGAACGCATCTAATGTTAGATATTACGAGTATTAGGCACCGAGTTATAACAATAAGCGGCTTGATGAATGAACACATTATTATCGCCTCCGAATCTTTTCATAAGTCGTTTTTGATGAGCGAAATATAATGAAGTGGGTGGAAACAGCTTCTGTGGAAATGGCTTGGAAATGTTGGGCCAGTGGTTGTATTTGTTATCAACTGTTTTTGAATGCTCCCTGAAGAATTTTGCTATAGATAGAGCTACGGCTGTGGAGTAAACGGCTGTTATTGATAGGGGTACGGCCTGCGCCTCTAAAGGGCTCTAATGGATGGTTCACTATTTCCCCCTTGCTTTCTACCCTCCTCGCTATCTTAAGACTAATTATAGCTCAGCGGCGATCCGTTCATCACAATCAAGGGGTTAAAATGTATGGAATTTATGTGGGAGCGGTGGTAGCATCCAAAACAGCCGACGAAAACTCGAAAAGTCACCCCACTCAAGCGGATAATGTAGAGAATAAGTTCAGTGGTCTTCTGAGGTTGGTTTGAGCTGTAAAATTCTTCAACCAACGAAAGGTATGGTGTGAGGTATATACAGCTCTTTCCACTTTCGGGGTTATCTTTCAAGACGATTCCTCGCAGGCTGCGCTGAATATTCCATGAAGTAAGACCCCACCGTTACTAAGGCTTGTTAGTGAGTCCCACCGTTCATCAAACACATCTACCTCTCTTTCTAAAAATATTCTCATTCATGTACTGGCGTAGTAGGCTCCTTTTCCAATATATAAATATTTATTTATTAAATATGCTGCCTCGAAGGGTTTTTTCATTAATCAATGGTACCGACGTCATCCGGAACACTCATGGAAGAATCTCATGTATAGTCGGCATTTTATGATACTTATATGAGATCATTTGGATCTCAACCTCCGCTGACCTTCAGAAACCTCTGCTCAGTTTGACCATTTTTCGGGTACCTAAGCGCAAAGCAATCTGCTCATAACTACAGCTTCGTAGTATCGCATGTCGTTTTCATTTTATTGATTTGTGTAAAAAAAAAAAAAAAAAAATTGTGAATGTATTTATTATAGAAACGACCAGTTAAAAATCTATAAATAAGCGTGTCAAGCAAAGACTTTTTCAAGTCAAGGTTCGAGACTCTCACCAGGGTCTCTTTTTACAATTTTGGTTTATCATCTTCGACAAGGAACCATTGGAATCGCCCAAAGAAAAAAATTGTTTAACCCCCCCTCAAAATTTGTTGGTTTACGTTTCAAGATACCTAGATTCAGAAAATCGAATAAAAAAAATTCGTCCGTCCGCCGTACGCCGTCCGCCGTACGCCGTCCGCCGTCCGCGCCACTTTGCCCAGTTAGCGTTGAGTTAAAATTACGAAATTTTTTTTATGGGTTTCGACCAACCCCACAATGGTCCTCGAAACTTTTCATAACCCAAGGTCAAGAGGAAGGGGTTCAAAACGAATTTTGAAAATTTGAAAATCTCATATCTCGAAAAATTCATATAGAACGGTATGTTTTTTATTTCATATTTAGATAGAGTTTGTTCCGTAGAATTTTTCAAGACCATCCGCAGCTTTGTACGACCAGCCGTTCGTTCACAATGACGGCTCAAAGATTGTGCCTCACAACACGATCGTGAATCAAACTGTTGGAATACAGGTCCATTTTCATACTAACAAGCTCTTTGGAACATCATATGGCTTAAGTGATGTCGAGTTTGTTGTTCTGAGGTGCGTTTCGTGCTACGGAAATGAAGGTAATTTCGAATGTTTGTTGGTAGGTACTTCTTTTATAGAAAAATTATTACCGACGTAGTATTAAAAACCCCAGAATTATATCGTATTAATTAATCATAATTGTTAATAATTAGTGATAATTGATAATTATAATTAATCTAACATTTAGGATCAAGACATTTAGAACTGGTGATCTAGACAGAAGGGTGATCTGTACAAAGAAGATAATGAACCGTTGTGTCAAGAATTTGCAGAGTTTTTATTTCATATTTAGATAGAGTTTATTCCTTAGAATTTTTTAAGACCATCCGCAGCTTTTTACGTTCGTTCACAATTAGGGCTCAAAGGTTGAACCTGTCAACACGATCGTGAATCAAACGGTTGAAATACAGGTCAATGTTCATACTATGGAGCTGTTTGGAACATCATATGGTTTTAGTGATGTCGAGTTTTTTGTTCTGAGGTCGTTTCGTGCTACGGAAATGAAGGTAATTTCGAATGTTTGTTGGTAGGTACTTCTTTTATAGAAAAATTATTGCCGACGTAGTATTAAAAGCCCCAGAATTATATCGGTACATTTTATTTGTAATTAATTCATCATCTCTATCATTCAGGTTCTGCACAAAGGAACCCAGTCGATTCCAACAGCTGGATATCGTATGACTTAATCATAATTAATAATTATTATTTTAAATAATAAATACAAATTATTGATACCTAACAATAAATTATAATAATTTTCACTAGGTACTTGATAAAATTATTACTAATAATTTTAGTAATAATTATTTTATTACTAGTCTCACCGACTAGTTGGAATAGGTACCAGTGTATGAAAAAAAAAAAATCAAGTTTCGAAGCGATTTGCAAATATTCAATTTGGAGGGTTTTTTCCGCGGCACTCTGCGCCCTCCGCGACACTCTGCGCCCTCCGCGACACTTTGCCCAGTTAGCGTTGAGTTAAAATTACGAAATTTGGTTTACGGGATTGGACCAACTCCACAATGGTCCTCATAACTTTTCATAACCCTAGGTCAAGGGGAAAATGTTTCAAATCGAATTCTACAAAATTCATAACTAGAAAACTTATGATGGAACGGTATAGTTTTTAGTTCACAATTAAGACATGTTTAATATTCAGCATTTTTAAAGACCATCAGGACGTTTGTACGACCAGCCGGACGTTTGTACGACCACTCGTTCATTCATAATGAGGGCTCAAGGTTGGAGCAGATCAAAAGTCGTCAACTAACAATAATTAATAACAATTTACACTACTTGATAATAATGATTAATAAATAATGATAATTCATAATAATAATTATTCAATCATTAAACCCGAGGCCGCACTGCAGGAAGGTTGGTAGGATGGTGGATGGTAGTTACCTGCCTGGCGACCATACAGCTATTTATAAACGTGAGTAACGGAACGACGGTAGCCGCAGTGGCCCCCAACTACCATCCTAGGGAACTCCAGGCGATGGTAACGATCTTGAATAACCTAATTTTGAAAACAACGTCATCAGTGGACACTGCCGATCAAGAAGGAGTTCCCGATGGCCGAGGAGAAAATCCACACCAATTGGTAGCCACACGGAGCTCCTGACTGTCCGGACCGACCGTGGAGCAGCAGCTACAGGAACAAGTAGTTTTTCACAAACTGAAAATCGTATCCTATAACATATCTGGTTTAAGTAGGTCCATTAAGGAACCAAATTTTCTGAATTACATAGTACAATTTGATATAATTTGTTTAATCGAAACGTTTATAGAAGAAGAAAATTACGGCAAGTATAGTAGCTATTTTGACGGGTTTAACTTGAAATGGATTGCTGCTTCTCGGCGCGCTATCTTCGGAAGAGCAAGCGGAGGCTTACTGCTGGGTTTTAAAAAAGAAATTGAGAAAAGGTGGAATATTAGCTTTGTGTGTAGAGAAGAAATTGATACAATTAGGTTATATGCAAATGGAGAACGGATATTTATAGTACCTTTTTATGTTAATTGCAACAGATATAATGAAGATTTTCAGCGTTTGGAAGATGTAATTGGCAATCTGCGAGCTGAGAACATAATTGTAATTGGCGATTTAAATTCGAGAATAGGAGAGCAGCAATGTCTTGATAGAGAAATAGAGCTTGGAAACGAATTACTAGCACAGGATCGAGTCTCAATGGATAGAATTACGGATTCACGAGGGAGGAAATTGTTGAAACTGTTCGAAGATTATGGTTTACTGATTATGAACGGAAGGTCTCAGCAGGACCGGCGGGGCCATTTCACATACCTCGGAGTGCACGGAAGTTCTGTGATTGACCTGTGCGCTGTCTCGGCTCCACTGGCGGGAATTGTCAGTTCGTTTATGGTGGATGGGCAGTCTTATTCTGACCATATGCCGATCGTGGTGGAGTTGGAAGACGTACGGAATGGAGAAGTGTGCGATGAGAGCTGTGATAGGCGTATCAGGTTGCGCTGGGGAAAACTACATAAAAAAATCTACCAACGCGATGTCGATGAAAAGTTGAGGCAATTGGGAGAACAGGATTTCAGCTGTGTTCGACTGGCGATTCGGAATTGTGTTCCTGACCAAAATCGGACGCATGGTGCGAGGGATGACAAGCCGTGGTTCGATTACAGTTGTAGGAGACAGAGAGACAAAATGTTTCGTTTGCTAAAGTTATATAAGCGAACTTCCTCGAAAATAGTTAAATCAGATTATATATGTGCACGCTCGAAATACCAAAAAATGTGCAGAGAGAAAAATAAGGAATACTTGAAAGCGAAGAGCAATGAACTCGGTAAAGTAAAAGATTCAAAAGAATGGTGGCAGTTAGTAAAGCAATTTGTGTTTAAAACGAGATCAGCCCCATTGAATAATGTAGGAAATGAAGAATGGACTGAGCATTTCCAAAAGATGTATGCTCTTGATCCTAGCATCGAGTGCACACTCTTCGTAGGGTCAGGAGTCGAAAATGAGATGGATAGACCATTTGAGATGGCCGATTTAAAACGAGTCTTAGGGACATTGAAAGAGGGAAAAGCACCCGGTCCGGACGGGATCCCATACGAATTTTATCAACATGGTTCTGATTACTTGTTGTCTGTTATCCTGAAGCTTTTCAATGGTTATTATGAGACTGGAAGAGTGCCCCTGAATTTCGGGGAATCTATCATCTATCCCCTATTTAAGAAAGGAGATCCTACGTTGCCGTCTAGCTATCGAGGTTTGTCTTTCATGGACGCTGGAGTTAAAATATACACTGGTATGTTGACGGACAAACTTACAAATTGGGTTGAAGGAAAAGAATTAATGTTTGAAGGACAGGCTGGGTTTAGAAAAGGAAGATCGACCACTGACAATATTTTCATTCTTTGGAATATTGTTAAGTGTTGGAAGGAAGCTAAACGGAAAAAAAGATTATATGTGTGTTTCATTGACCTTAAATCTGCTTTTGATGTTTTGGTTAGATCTGAATTGTATTACAAACTCTATTCAATGGGAGTATCTGGAAGGTTTGTTAGAGCAGTTGAAAGTTTGTACACGAATACTACAGCTAAAGTTTGCAACAAAGGTGGCTTATCGAAGGAATTTAGTACGTTCAGAGGGGTGCGACAGGGTGATAAATTATCTCCGTATCTCTTTATCATATTTTTGAATGATCTTTCAGATGAAATCGGAGGAGGAATAATAATTAATAATACTCGAATCAATGTACTTCATTTCGCAGATGATCTTGTGCTGATCGCGGATGAACCAGGTGTTCTGCAGGTTATGATAAACCGACTGCATGAATATATGGAGCGTTGGCATTTAACGGTGAATTTAACCAAGACTAAAATAATGGTATTTAGAAAAGGAGGGAAATTATCCAGAAAAGAAAATTGGAAGCTAAATGGTAATTCTATTGAGGTTGTTGAAACATATGACTACTTGGGGATTGCACTAACGCCAGAGCTTAATATGAAACCTCATCTTGCAAAGAAATTAAAACAGGCGAAAATTGGACTTAATACTGTATGGTCAAATCTCATTGGGAATTCCCTTGTACCCATGTCAGCTAAATATAAAATATTTGAGTCAGTGAGTCGAGCGATAGTTTGTTATGGTTGCCAGTGTTGGGGATATGAACATTACGAAATCGTTGAAAAGTTACAGAAATTCTTCATAAAAAAGCTATTGTCATTACCAATGAATACACCTGATTATATGATCTATTTGGAAACTGGAGTTGATCAGCTATATATATATACGTTAGACTCATTTATTAAAAGTTTGGTCAAAATATTCAGGAGTGCCCCAACACGATTCACTCGGGTGGTCGCAGTGGAAGTCGTGAAAAAGCGAGTGTCCTGGTATAAAGTTCTGTCTGAGCTAGCTGAAAAAAATGATATGACTCTCAATATAAATCCCGACAACCCGAGTGACATTCTAACCCAGTGGGAAAGGCTGCGAGATAGGTTAAGACAGTCTTTCATTGAAGGGTGTACGATTGATGCAAGTAACGCACGGTTTCACGTATTGTATAAGAATTTGAGTCCTCCTAATTATATGAAACAGGAGCATTTAACATTTAATGTTGTAAAAATTATATGTAAAACTAGGTGTGAAATGCTGGACTTGAACTGTAAATTGTGGATAGAGGATCGGATTTATACATGTGCTATGTGCAATTCTGGGGAGGACGAAGACCTTCTGCACTTTCTCGCAAGGTGTTCTATTTTGAGTGGATTACGAAAGAATCTGTTGGGCACTGGGTTTATGTCCGATCAGTTGGCGACAGAATTTTTAAATGGAAAGAATTGGATTAAGCTGGGTTGGTTTGTGATCGCTGCGATGAGGTACAGAAAGGAGTGGATTGACAGGTATAACTTCAATAGTTGATAGAGTCTGTCAGAAATGCCTTTGGAAGTTCGTAAGAGCAAAATAAAATAAAAGGGAGATTTTGTCAATAAGAATGAATTGATTAATATGGAATTGATTGATAAATAAGAAGTAATGAATGAATAATAGTAACTTAAGAATTAGTTAATTAATACCTAGTAATTAATTGGAAATTAATATGAATTGATAAAAGTTTCATGTATCTCAGCTCATTTAGCGACGTTTATATATTGCAAGTCGCCAACTCATCTGTTTATTTACGTCTACATATGTGTGTTTGCGTATGTCCTTGTGGTGTTCAAAAATTGTTTTGATGGTGAAGACGCGCGACTCCGGCGGATAGCAAAAGCTAAAGCCGTATTGTGTTTATTTATTATCGTTGTGAATTATTATTCGTTGATGAAAATAAAACATGTTGAAAACTGAAAACTGAACCATCCTAGGGAACCGCCTGGCGTGTATCCACCCATATCAGTCGTGTTTGATATTCCATCCTGGTAGCCTCGCTCCATCCAACCTCCATGCGACCATCTAGCATCCTGCAATGCGGCCTTACCTTTAGTGATACATGCAGGAGGTTCATCTGCACAAAGATGATAATAAACCGTTGTGTGTTTTTGGCTACGCACGAATCTCTAAACTCTGTCACTTTGTCGAAACGAAACTCAATTAATCTTCGTCACGGCTCATTTGTACGTGTATCTATATATATCCACCTTTGATCTTAAAAAAAACTCTGCAAGCGAAAGGCTGCCTCTCAATTCACTTTCATGTTGACGATTTTTTATCTGCTCCAACTTTGAGCCGTCATTGTGGACGAACGGCTGGCCGTACAAAGCTGTGGATGGTCTTAAAAAATTCTAAAAAATGAACTCTATCTAAGTATGAAATAAAAAATACACCGTTTCATCTGAACTTTTCGAGTTTTTAAATTTTCGAAATTTCAAAATTTGTTTTGAACCCCTTCTTCTTGACCTAGGGTTATGAAAAGTTTCGAGGACCATTTTGGGGTTGGTCGGAACCCGTAAAAAAAATTTCAAAATTTTAGCTCAACGCTAACTGGGCAATGTGCTAAATGGGCAACGGATTTTTCTATTCGATTTTCTGAATCTACGTATCTTGAAACGTGAACCAAAACATTTTGAGGGAGGGTTAAAAAAATTGTTCCCTTGGTCGATTCCAATGGTTCATTGTCGAAGATAATAAACCAAAACGTAGTTTTCTCAGATCTCCTGTTCATACAGACTATGTTATTCTCGATGAAAATTTATGGAGCACGGGTTGATCCACAACCAAAAGTTGTAATGAGAAGTAGCTCGTGTGGGAAAACTGATGGTGTTCAACCTGTGAGCGGGATAAGATTCGTGTGAAAACGGGGGAAGGATCAGAAGGGTCGGCGTGAGACCTTCAGACTCAGAATCCCGTTCTTAGAAGACGGGCCAAGCTGGGGTTTAGATCGGGCGACGAAGTGGGGCGAGTAGCTGGGGGTTTCATAAGTAATCTAAACACTCTACCTCCTGGAGTTGAACGCAATTTTCAAAGGTAGGACGAGCAGCCATCGATCGGAAAGTAGTCATTAGTATTAGCTCTTCCGAGGCTTGAGCCTTCTTAGATCTAAGAATGTAGGTACCTAATTGTGCATGATTTGGTTCTGTCATTATTGAGCGAGTTCCTAAATTGCTCCTCCATAATACCTGTAGATCAATATACGAGTAGGTAAGTATGAAAAAATATTCATCAAGTCATGGTAAATGACGATCAACAATACGCATAAGATGATGTAGGTACGGACGAGCGTTCGAGCGTCTCAACCTAGATTTCAAAGGTCCGATACCCTCAATTACCAGGAACAAGTTCATACTCACCATTGTGGATGAGTTTTCCCAATTTTCTTTTGCGATTCCCTGCCTTAACACCTCCGCTGCCTCAGTAATTCAAGCTCTCACCAATTTGTTCTCCATCATTGGAATGCCGAACTACATTCACACAGACCAAGGCACAGGCTTTATGTCTAAGGAGTTGAAGGAGTTCCTGAATTGCCAAAGTATTGCTACCAGCCGCTCCTCTCCTTACAACCCTAGGGGGAACTCGCAAGTGGAACGTTACAATGGAATAATTTGGAAAAGCATTTCGTTGATACTTCGCACTAAAAAGGCAGGTTGGCAGGAGGCCAACAAGTACGTCAGAGCCTATGACGCACGAGCGTATGACGTAAGACGGCTGGCAGGAGACCAACAAGTGCGTCAGAGCCTATGACGCACGAGCGTATGACCTAAGACGGCTAGCAGGAGGCCAACAAGTACGTCAGAGCCTATGACGCACGAGCGTATGACGTAATACGGCTGGCAGGAGGCCAACTAGTGCGTCATACGACGAGACCTTTTATGTCACTGCGCCCCCTCACACACCTACACCGCGTACCTTGTACTTCATTTTGGTTTATTATCTTCGATAATGAACCATTGGAATCGCCCAAAGAAAAACAAATTTTAACCCCCCCTCAAAATTTGTTGGTTTACGTTTCAAGATACGTAGATTCAGAAAATCGAATAAAAAAAAATCCGTCCGTACGCCGTACGCCGTCCGCCGTACGCCGTCCGCCGTACGCCGTCCGCGGCACTTTGCCCAGTTAGCGTTGAGTTAAAATTACGAAATTTTTTTTATGGGTTTCGACCAACCCCACAATGGTCCTCGAAACTTTTCATAACCCTAGGTCAAGGGGAAGGGGTTCAAAACGAATTTTGAAAATTTGAAAATCTCTTATCTCGGAAAATTCATATAGAACGGTATGTTTTTTATTTCATATTTAGATAGAGTTTGTTCCGTAGAATTTTTTAAGACCATCCGCAGCTTTGTACGACCAGCCGTTCGTTTACAATGACGGCTCAAAGATTGTGCCTCACAACACGATCGTGAATCAAACTGTTGAAATACAGGTCCATTTTCATACTAACAAGCTCTTTGGAACATCATATGGCTTAAGTGATGTCGAGTTTGTTGTTCTGAGGTGCGTTTCGTGCTACGGAAATGAAGGTAATTTCGAATGTTTGTTGGTAGGTACTTCTTTTTATAGAAAAATTATTACCGACGTAGTATTAAAAACCCCAGAATTATATCGTATTAATTAATCATAGTTAATAATAATTATTATTAATAGTAAATACGAATTGTTAATACCTAACAATAAATTATAATAATTTTCACTAGGTACTTGATAAAATTGTTAATAATTTGTGATAATTGATAATAATAATTAATCTAACATTTAGGATCTAGACATTTAGACCTAGTGATCTAGACAGAAGGGTGATCTGTACAAAGAAGATAATGAACCGTTGAACGGCCAACAAGTGAGTAAGAGCCTATGACGCACGAGCGTATGACGTAAGACGGCTGGCAGGAGGCCAACAAGTACGTCAGAGCCTATGACGCACGAGCATATGACGTAAGACGGCTGGCAGGAGGCCAACAAGTACGTCAGAGCCTATGACGCACGAGCGTATGACGTAAGATGGCTGGCAGGAGGCCAACTATTGCGTCAGAGCCTATGACGCACGAGCGTATGACGTAAGACAGCTGGCAGGATAACTAGTGCGTCAGAGCCTATGGCGCACGAGCGTATGACGTAAGACGGCTGGCAGGTGGTCAACAAGTACGTCAGAGCCTATGACGCACGAGCGTATGACGTAAGACGGTGTGACAAGAATTTGCAGAGTTTTTTACTCAAGGCCAAATTGATGAAATGTATATACCTATGGTCCAATTTATTTCTGATGTTTTTGTTTTTATTATTTTATTATTGGGTTTATCCTGATACCTGCCTGTATTCTTCTGGTAACGTTCCTTCACATTTCCTCCCATATCAGTGCAATCTGAATAGATGATGTGACCCCGGGCACCCGTTTACTTCCCACAGACGCTGGTTTCAACATCCCTACTACATGATAGCAAGTTTTCCTTGGTTTCTCCTACTCTAATTTATTCCATGGTTTACATACTCAACATAACGAACTAAAAAATATTGTTACTCTCATTAGTATGGTAAACATATACCACTAATAACTGTTTGAATTCTAGACATGTCATGTGGAATAACTCTAATTTATGTTGTCATATTTCTACTTTGCCTGTGGTGTTAATCAAGAATGAACAGCGAGGAGACCTTTATGAGATTAGGGGTCTCTCCTCTGTTCCTTACCCTTTTTCCAGACTCAAAATATAATCCCGATTGCGCCCTTTCCTGCAGCAAGGTCTGAAAGTTGCTGCCACAAGCTTCTCCTCATTACGAACCACCTTAAAGGAGATAGTCCAGCCTTTGTTATCTCATTAATTTCACTCCCTTGTTGCCTTCTCTGTACAACTCTCCCCCCTTCAGCTCGTCTCCACTTTATCCCACTGAACACTAATTTATAATTTTCTTTTAGTAAGTAAGTTTTAGTAAGTCTGCCACGAAACTTTGGCATAACTTCATCGGGATAAGTATGGAAAGTAAGGGCACTCTACTTCAGAAGAACAATGATTTATACCAACGATTTGCCTTTACAATCACAGCTTGGCCGGCGAACTCCATATTATTGGATGTCTGGTTTACAACTGCTTATGCCAGGCCTGAATTCAAATCTTTAAATGGAGCAGTACCTTTACTGACGTACATACTTCAGAACAACCTCAAATCTACTTATTCTGAAGTCGTCAAACTCTTGACTATACTTGTTACCATGCCAATGACAACTGCTGAGGCAGAACGATCTTTCTCTACCTTGAAAAGAATAAAATCATTTGTTAGATCAACAATGACACAAGACAGACTTAATGCTCTCACCATGCTCGCAGAAGGGAGAGAACTAGTGTTGAATACTCCTGACTTCAACAAAAAAGTGATAGAGCATTTTTGTTCCCTCAAGAGCAGGCGAATGGATTTCTCTTATAATTTCTGAGCTTCCATTTTCTAATGAAACACCCTTCCCCCTATCACTCATACAGGTAATTCATAATATTTTTTAGTTTAATTATTTACTAGTCATCAATTTACTTTTGATCCATACATACCAAAGATATTAGGTACTTCAACGTTCCTAGTCAAATAAATTTCCTTTCTCCAATATATTTTTTGTCGTTATATTTTTTCAGCTTGTTGTAAATACCCGAAGTATTTACGCCTACCTACTCCAATAATAGAATTTTTTGACTACCTTTATAATGTACTCTTTGAATAGTACCCGTACAGTCACAATTTCTCTTTTATTCTTCCTATCATTTTGAAGATAATTATTTGGGTGGGTAGGTGGGATTGCCTTGCAGCCACCTCCTCGTCGGTAATCCTGGATACTGGTCAGTAACCTTCCCTCTCCTCAAGAGAACTCTTTGGAGAACGATGTTTCCTGACTTGCTAAGAGCTGCATACCACTAATTATGAAGCAGTTTAGCTGTAAGGGTAGTTTGAGTTTAGTTCCTATAGTGAGTACCTAATAGGTAGGTATGCACCTAAATATTGCCCTGGTGCCCCACCAGTTTCTGAGCCCACGAGCCGCCCCTGGAATCGTGATGCCATCATGGAACAATGTTTGCATCAGAGGAGCTATGATCCACATCCTCCCAGTTAGCGAGGCAGCCGTAAAAGCATCAGCGAGTCGGGGGTTGAGTTCCCAATTCGTCCTGGAACTCTCCACTAATCTCTGTGACCTCGCGAAGCACATCTAAGTGCACCTGGAGAGGGTGTTCAAAATGTCCGTTTGTCTGTGAAATGTGACCCGCTTCTATCAATGAGCGATGCAAGTTTGTACACGGTAAACCTTGTACAACGCTAACTGGGCAAAGTGCCGCGGCGTACGGTGGACGGACGGATTTTTTTATTTTTATTATTTTATTTTATTTTTTTTCTTCGATTCCAATGGTTCATTAACGAAGATAATAGACCGAAATGAACAAATCTGAAGAGTAGATTGATAAGGCTATTACGTTGAAAGTTGATAATTTTCAACAATGAACCATTCTTTTCCACTCGTTTTTCTGAGTCTACGAATTATGAAACATAACCAACCACTTTTGTGGGGGTAGGGTTTTGTAATGTTCCTTGGTTGATGGGAATGGTTTATTATTGAAAATACTGGACAAAAAAACTATTTACAGTTTTCTACAACTGCTTGTTATTTCGGTGTAGATCGCCCTTCCCTATAAATCACTGGAGTCGATACATTGAAACTAGTGGGAATCTATACAGCTGGACATTTGCATTGGCCAGATCACCTTGGGTTCCATACAAAGCTGTCGGATGTCACAGTTCCCCCACCTTAGGGCTTAAATCCCTCACTTGCTCACATGGAGGGGGGGAGGGAGGGTCAGAGCGAACAGTTTAATCTCACCGCTAAGACACTCAACTTGGGTCTCTCAAGAGACCATTCTTACTACTCACCTTGAAGGACAAGCATTATTGGACCACTGACCTCGGATTCTCCCAAAACGTATTAAAGCCGTCTGTCCCAATCATCATTCTTAGGAACACCACAAATAAGTTACTTTTCCTCCAAGCTTCAATATTTGTTGAATAAAGCATGATGTTCCTTGTAGAAGAAGCTCATATCTTCATTAAAATATGGGCTCTCTCTTTGTATGAAAGAATATCAGCTGACATTTTCGAGTTAACACCGACAAGTTGACAATTCACAAATTAAGCTAATGATGACGAAAAGATGAGTGGGGCGAGAAGAGGCGAGATGGTTCCAAGCTTGGTTCCCCTTATGTCTAACAAAATACAGTGAGCCGTAGGGAAAAGTCACAGTAGTGCAGCATGAAATAATGAGACAATCCTCGAATAATACGTACCCCAGTTAAAATCAACCCCCCAAAAACAACTCCGTTGTAAAAACTGGCCCGCCAAAAAACCTCAGCCGCAAAAAGGAATGATATCCATTTTGCCCGCCAGCCACATATATAGGATGCTCGGTGCTTCGCACCTCGCTGTTGAGTATGCATATAGAAACCTGATCCTCCTACCCCTAACCTCCACCGTCAATGTTTTCCTGTTCCCTGTCTCCTTCCCACAAACCCCTCTCACCCTTAGTCACCCTCGGTTTCACCTAATATGTTTCCTCTGTTACACCAGCAGGGAGCTTTACGATTCTTTCAATGCTGTTGGCGGGAGCTTTTTGCCAGATGAACAAGCCTGAATTAAATCATTACTATATTATAAGTATTACTGGTGGTCACGAGTAATCAGTAGTGGTACACCTATAATGAAGTAATGCTTCAATTCAGGCTTGTTTATGTGGCAAAAAACTCCCGCCAACAGCATTGAAAGAAGCGTAAAGCTCCCTGCTGGTGTAACAGAGGAAACATATTAGGTGAAACCGAGGGTGACTGAGGGTGAGAGGGGGTTGTGGGAAGGAGACAGGGAACAGGAAAACATTGACGGTGGAGGTTAGGGGTAGGAGGATCAGGTTTCTATATGCATACTCAACAGCGAGGTGCGAAGCACCGAGCATCCTATATATGTGGCTGGCGGGCAAAATGGATATCATTCCTTTTTGCGGCTGAGGTTTTTTGGCGGGCCAGTTTTTACAACGGAGTTGTTTTTGGGGGGATATCACATCTTTTTGCATGGCTAGTTTTCGAATGGTACTTATACAATACGGTTCAACAACTTATACAATACAAAAGTACCTACGAGGTAACTAGTAAATGTTTTCCTAAATGAAGTTTTATCCTAGTCCAAATTTAGTAAAAAATTAGTACGCCTACTAATTTGCCTTTTGTTTCTTGTTTTTGTGACAAGAATAATTATTTTTTGGAAATTATTGTTTGTTATCTGAAATGTGTTTGAAAAATAAGTAGTTTTAAAATTTTAGCGAATTGGTTAAATATTAGTTTTAAAATTTTCGATTAATTAAAACAATCAACAATTTAAAAACAATTATTAAAATTTAGTACAATTAAACCGTTGGGAAAAGTGGCAAAGTGTGCTACCCTCATTCGAAAGCCCATTAAATTTCCTATCGATCCTTAAACAGGCGCCACTCTACGACAATTTTTCTGACCACCGTTCAACTTTGATGTTTTCGGAAATTAGCCAAATCAGTAGATGTGGAATTTATTCACGTATTTTTGGCTGTGGATTAGTCAAATCGATTGAGATTTAGTTCAAAATTATTGACCATATTCTAGACAACCTAGCGGACATTTTAAGACCAACCGCACCAATTTTCATCAATATTTGCGGCAGTTGTTGTTGAAAATAGAAAAATCACCATAACTCCTTTATTTTTCCCCTTAGGAAGCATTTTTTGATCTCAAATTAAACAGTTTGAAAAAGCTTCAATTTTGAAGGAGTTATGACCATTTAAAATTCCTAAAAAACACTATTTCCCCCCTAATTGGGGGGGAAATGGGGGAGGGAGAAAAAATGGTCAAAAGGCACTCCCTTGGAGCATAACAAACGTGTGTGCAAAATTTCAGCTCGATCCGATTTGTCTGCTGGGCTGTAGCCCCGTCAATGAACAACAACAACAACAACAAGAAGAAGAAGAACACGAAAAATGTGAAAAATAGTGGTTTTAAAATTGTTATACCCCCGACACCTGATGTTCCCAAGAGCTGAAATTTGTTTTACGTCCTCACGTGCCCCTGGAGAGTTGGTGTACAAAAAATCAACTCTCGAGACACTCAGGGGACCGAGCTATGGTAGGGTGAAAACCCCAACTTGTTCCGTCGCGTAATCAGTGTCTCAGTCACTTCGGTTTTCAGGGGATCGGTTTTCTTGGCGGGCGGGACGCTCCCGCGTCCCTAGATCTAGCTACCAGTTTTTTTTAAACGATTCCACACCCTCTGAAACTGAAGTTTGAACACATAGACTCTTACAGTTAGGACTGAACAACACAATACTTACCGCAATAATGGTTTCAATGGCAATGTATGTTCATCGTTGAGGAGTAATTTGAAGAGAGTAAAGTAATTTGAAAAAGAATGGGGATGGGGTTGAATGTACGTGGTAGCGACTATTCCCCGTTTCTCCAAGATTTTATTATCAAATACGTCAGTAATCGATTTCTACAGAATAGTCCAGTGCGTGTATTGAAGTCACGTAATATTTATGGAGCTACAACATCCTTACTTAAGATTTGAAACACTCGTTTCGCCTTCTGATCTTCTGATGTTCCAAATTCGATAACCTGGGAAATATATCCCACTTAGTGATTTGAATGGATGAACCAATGCCCAAAGCGGCGACCTTGAAGATCAGGCATTGCAGCAAGAAGTTGGGAAATCGGATCGTTGTCGTCCAATTCGCTTCCGAAGCCACAGGTGTCCAACTCGTAGATTTTCCACTCGAATTTTCCAATGAAATCTTCTCCGAACAAAAGTCACTTAGCTCTATATCACGTTGTTATATCTCTATTCAATTCGACCCGGCCGTATAATCCTTGCTTTGTGTAGATGTATATCAAGGATTGATGAATATCTCTCCCGCAGATCGGGAGGTTTTCACTGCTCCAAGGATCAGGGAGCTATTGAACATCCCATGAATAAAGCTTGTAATAAATATTCCTTTTCCGCGATATCTTCAGTGAGTGATTTCAGTGTCAACAATTATCCTTTCCAAATGCACTCATAATCAGGAATCCTGGTCGATAAAATCACTGCCTTTGAAGGGTTTGAGGTTCTGAATCCCATGTTTAGCTATTTCTTTTCAGCAATTTTCCAACGGATATTCCTGGACAATAACCTCATAAAAACCAACCGCATTTTTTCAGAACTACGAGCCTGTTTATTTCTCGCATAAAATGACCAACGTGATGGTTTCATCGTAAGCATCAAACAGCAGTAACAACAGTGTACGAGCGACTGATCCCATCAGAATTGGATCCGACGCTCGTCGCTTCGAAATGCTCGAAACTGACGCCTCGAAACGCGTGCATTGGAGGACCCCGAATACAGTTTCTCACGATGGGATCAGTCGCACGAATACGGACGTAAGCACGTTGTCGGTTCGTCCCGTCAAAACGCTTCCAGTGGAGGACCCGCCTTCTAGTGCAGCTGAGGTTTAGTACGTCTGCGGTGGCTGCATGGAAGGGTTCTTTCATGCATTTTTTTTCGCTTGCCTCTGGCCTGTGAATCTATTCCATGAGGCTTGAGCGTCTGATAGCAGCAACTCTTCTATGGTACTACTTTGCGTCAGTGTTTGACATATTCGATTGTGACATAGTTTATGTCTGCCTGAAGGGCTGCCGTTGGACATGCCTCCTCTCCGGCAAAGTAGCTCAAGCATATAAGCCATTTCCTCTTACCCACTTCGGTTTTAACTGCTAAAAGTGCTGCAACAAAGTCGCCGGAGCAGAATGCATGCACACGGTCTTTATATTGGTGGTGACCTGTCGTACAGTAGGCCCTGAGCGTGTAGGCCTCTGATTCCTCTTTCGTGGTTCCACACCCACGGTTCCTGCAGTGGGGCCACGACCAGGCCAACTTGCTCAAACGTCCTGCATACCACCGCCGAAGCAGGAACTGAAGTCCCGTTTGAGACCTCATGGTGGTGGTGGATGTGTCATGAGGAGAGGTTTAGGGGTGTCTCCTCTGTCCCCACCACGACCCCCAGGGCGACCTCCATTTCCTCCCCTTTTTCTGACCCCTTGGTGACCCGAATAGTCCTTCATATTCAACACTGAGACTGGTAAGAATTCTGTGTTTGCTCAGTGCCTCACCGGCTTCGTCCAGGACAAAGACATATTATAGGTTTGGGGATCTCGCTCCCCACCATCACCCGCAGTGCTGCGTTCCCAGCCATTCAGCACTGACAGGTCAGCAGAAGATGACCCGGCCTGTGCGTCAGTTTAAGAAAGCAGATCTGCGTTCCTCCTCTCCATGGTAAGATTTGGCCCTAGGCTTTAAAATAGCCTTTCAAAATAGCCTTAACGTAAGCTACTGAATCCTTGAATGAGGTTGACTCCATTTTAGGGTCTACCTCCACTCTTTTGGTTGCACCTTTTTGCGGAGTTGTGGACCTTGGCCTCGGGCCTTTGGGCTTCGTCCTTTGATGGGGCGGTGGGTTTAATTAGGTTGACTCTTATTACCGACCGTTGGGCCTGCAAGGGCTTCCACACTTTGTAGTGAGCTACTGTGCCAATTCTGAGAGTTTCCTCGGACATTTTGCTGAGTTTCTCTAGAGAATTTATGCGATCCGCACCCCCAGTTTTTGCGCTTCCGGGTGCGGCTGTTTGAACTGGCTCAGCGCTGCTGCTTGGGCCGGTTGCCCCTTTTGTGGGGGCTTAGGAGTGGTCTTGGGTTGACCCGCAGCCCTTAGGCTTGAGTACTTTGCATCAGCCACTCCTGTTTTTTATTTTTTTATTCATTAGATCTATTTGAATCCTACGAGAAGGTAGGGAAAAAGGTTAGTTCGCCGTTAGTGAACTAACCCTTTTCCCTAGCTTCTCATAGGATTGGTGGTGTTGGTGGAAGTGGTTTTGGTACTTGGAGCAATTACTACTGCGGTAGTCGTGAGCCTTAACACTCTCAGCGCGGACGTTGCCATATGGCAACGGGCTCAGCTCTCGCCTCTGACGGCCGTATCCATATGGCAACGTAATGAAAAGAAGCCCCCTCCAAGTTCCTTTTGACCGTAGTGGGGTTTGGTAGCTCTAAGATGCTCCCGTTAGGGATCAATGACTTCAGTACGACCTGAACAAACATAGTGCTTCACCCGTTTTCATATAGTGCTTTTTACCAAGTCTGAAGCAAAGGAAAAAGGACGTGGAGCCCACACTACTTATTCTTTCATCCAACGCTTCTGTTTTCGGTAAGTTATCTGTTTTTTGTATTGATATTACTTTCGTAAATTATGAAATGAACAAGTTGTTATTTATTTTGAGACTTTTACGCACATTTCAGGCGTTTCATCTCTAAATAGTGGTGAGGTTCCGTCTCCTTCATCTACCTAACTTCCATCAAAGAGCCAAAATATGATAAACGCCAAGCATTTTCTCATGATCTATGATTCAGATGGGAGCAGAAAAAAACGAATCCGTTGCCGTCAGTGCTCTAAAACCAAAGTTGTGAAACATGTTTCATCATATTGTCCGGGATGTGATGAACAGCCAGGGCTTTGCATACCAAATTGTTTCCTGAATTACCACAAGGAAAAAGGATTCTCTCTTTGTTAGTTTTTGCTACCTCTGTTTAGCATGTAATTAGGTCGAAAAATTATGTATGTATTCCATTTCACGTACCTATGTAATTTTTGTTTTTGTTTATATTATGTGTATGCCATTTCATGCATTTTTCATGTATTATAATTCAGTTCAGTATTTACATTTCATGTATTTTTCATGTATTATAATAATAAGTTACAAAAATTCAGTACAGTATTTACAGCATTTGTTTCGACGTTTTATTACATTCCATTTCCACGCTTACCGAGTTTTTAGAAAAGAAAACGGTACGTTCAAAAAGTTAGAACGTATTATCAACAATGACGTGCATAATAATTTCTGTACAATACAGTAAGTTATATTTATTTACCCTGGAAAACTAGTAAAATTCCCAGAAATTTCGGAACAGGTCCACAGAAAAAAGGTGTTGTTGCGGGTTAGACTATCTAGGTTTTATGCCCCCGGCGGGCGTTGCCATTTGGCAACATTCTTGGAAATTTATCAACTTTGGTTTTTTTCTAGTCTACATGCTTATAAATACCTTCCTCGTTGAAAATTATGAGACTAATGTTTAATTTCAAGTTATTAAAAATCCCGTCAGAGGCGTTATTCTATGAATATGCTGCCGCGCCGAGAGTGTTAATCTGTGTTTTTTCTCCTCCACAGGCCCAGGCAGCCTGAGGAGGCATAGATAACCTAGAGCCCCCATGCTCTTAGATCATTGGTCTGGAAGATCCCTGTCGGAATGGTAACGTTCTGCTTTGAACGTCTGTATTGGCCCTTCCAAACCCTTCTAAACTCCTTCTTTCGGAAATCTTTTAAAAAAAAGTGGGTACTTAAACCAATATTGAGAATTCTTTCTTTTGAAATCCGAGTCCCCTTGTATGGAGTTCTGTCCGCGGTGTTAGCTCCCTGTCATAGCTCTCCAGTTGTTAAGGAGTATGAAACCATCGAAGTCTTTGAGGCAGTTTGTTTAGTTGGCTGAATCGTGCAATATCGATCGTTGGAGTAACAGCGAGGTTGCTCATCCCCCACTCACTCATGGCACTTCGTGCGACAAAAGAAGGATAAATTGCTTTGGTGAGGTGCGGGTAGTTGTCGTGAGGGCTGATGGGGTGCAAGATGTGACGATGGGGGAACCACAGGATTCCTGTAGTTGGCAATTTGTACCTAATAAAATATGAAAGACAGTTCAACTTAAAATCAAACAAAAAACTCTGCAAATTCTTGACACAACGGTTCATTATCTTCTTTGTACAGATCACCCTTCTGTCTAGATCACTAGGTCTAAATGTCTAGATCCTAAATGTTAGATTAATTATTATTATCAATTATCACTAATTATTAACAATTTTATCAAGTACCTACTGAAAATTATTATAATTTATTGTTAGGTATTAATAATTCGTATTTATTATTAATAATAATTATTATTAATTATGATTAATTAATACGATATAATTCTGGGGTTTTTAATACTACGTCGGTACTAATTTTTCTAGAAAAGAAGTACCTACCAACAAACATTCGAAATTACCTTCATTTCCGTAGCAAAAAACGCACCTCAGAACAACAAACTCGACATCACTTAAGCCATATGATGTTCCAAAGAGCTTGTTATGTATGAAAATGGACCTGTATTTCAACAGTTTGATTCACGATCGTGTTGTGAGGCACAATCTTTGAGCCGTCATTGTGAACGAACGGCTGGTCGAACAAAGCTGCGGATGGTCTTAAAAAATTCTTAGGAATAAACTCTATCTAAATATGAAATAAAAAACATACCGTTTGATGGGATTTTTTCGAGATATGGAATTTTCAACATTTCAAAATTCGTTTTGAACCCCTTCCCCTTGACCTAGGGTTATGAAAAGTTTCGTGGATCATTGTGGGGCTGGTCCAAACCCAGAAACCAAATTTCGTAATTTTAACTCAACGCTAACTCGGCGAAGTGCCGCGGCGGACGGATTTTATTCGATTTTCTGAATCTACGTATCTTGAAACGTAAACCAACAGTATCGCTCGAGACTTCGACGTGTGCGGATCTCTGGCTGCAATCGCTTCCGTTTTGTTTACAGATCGAGTTGCTGATTGGTGAGTCACTGTTGCTATCTCTTCGAGTTATAATAAGCTATCGTTCTTGAGAGTGTCAACTGTAACCTACTGTTATCATGACCAATCAAGACCTAGATAAGGACAAACCTCCCGACGAATATAAGGTGGACGATGCGGGGCCTTTTTGTGTTGTTATTGAAAGTTTAAATCCTGAAGGAAATGGAATATCGCGGCTTCACCCGATGGCTCTCGGGAAACTATTCCACGAAAAACACCCAAATGTCTCTGAAAATATCAAGATCATTAAAAAGGTTGGCCGTAACAGAATCCGGGTCGAATTAGACAACTTCGTGTCGGCGAATAATTTATTAAAATCTCAAATCCTGAAAGATAAGGGCTTCAAGGCAACAATACCAATGTACTTGATTAAGCGCAAATTTGTTGTCAGAGGCGTTGATACAAGTTTGGGAGAAAGTGACATCAAGTATCATCTACGTGATAGCCGCGGCAAAGCACTAGACATTATAGAAGTCAAAAGATTTAACAGACTAGTTAAGGAGGACCAGACTAAGACAAACAAGTATATACCAACGCAATCAGTAGCTGTTACGATTAGGGGTCAATCGACGCCCGATTTCGTGACAATCCTATATGTCCGATGCGACGTTACACCATATATTCCGAGGGTTATCCAATGTACTCGGTGCTGGAGGTACGGTCATTTCCAGGATAATTGCAAGGCCCCGATTCGGTGTGAATTGTGCGGTGATGACCACGATAAAACTAACTGTGAAACACCAATTATTAACAGGAAATGCGTTCACTGTAAGCAGCACCACGCGGCATCTAGTCAATCCTTGTGTCCGCAATTCCAAACGGAGAAATCAATAAAAATCCTAATGGGAACCAACAATCTATCATATAACGATGCTAAGGAATTCATTTCTGGCAAAACGTACGCAGAACAAACAAAAAAACCAAACTTCAACGATGTTAAAGATTTTCCGCCTATTCAATCAAACTCAAAACTGGGACGTGCATTTGTTACGGGATCTAGAAATCCAAATAAACGAAAACCTTTGGTAACACCTAATTTTAATGAACATGAAGTGCGAGATTTACTACTGCCAGTTCCTACCAGAAGTAACCAAGCAGGAGGGTTTATCCAAACCAACCCCCACGCGAGTAAATTGTCCTCTGCACCACACCATTTGAATGAAAACAATTGCAGAGATACAACCCAACGTACAGACTTCCTTATAGATACCATAATGTCCGTCTTAATGGGCATAAAACCACACTTAACGGCCGACATGGATGACGAACTTCTAAGAACAATAATAAGAGACAACATCAAATCAGGTGATAAAGCAAATGACTCCAAAACTAAATACAATGTCACTGTTAATCAACCTGACGGTGACGACATGGAGATTTGAGAAAAGATGGGGTTTCTCTACTACAAAGTTGAACATTCATTTTGTGAAATTAAGGACAAAAAGTAAATGACAACTAACCTGAGAAGAGACGAACTTAGGGCATTCCAATGGAATGCTAGATCATTAAGAAATAAAAAGAATGACCTGGAAAGACTACTCAAACAACGTAACATACATTTGGCCCTAATAAGTGAAACATGGCTAGGGTTGAACCGATCATTTCTCATGAATAGGTACAACATTTTGAGAGACGACAGACTAGACGGATGGGGGGGTTCGGCTATGCTAATCCATCAAGATGTTAATTACGAGGATATAACGTGTCTAATAACACCCCCCACTAGTGGTTTCCAATATGTTGGGGCGAAACTTAAACTCAAACATGGAGCATCCTTACATGTCGTCTCACTCTATAACAATAACAGAGCTTCCATTACTGTACAGCAATGGCAATCATTCTTCAACTCAGTACCCAATCCTAAAATTATTGGGGGTGACTTCAATGTGCACCATGCATGCTTGGGTTCAAGCTACACAGATCAAAAAGGAGTGGATTTGATAGATTCTTTGGAAGGGTCAAACCTGGTTTTCCTTAACGATGGGAGCCGTACGCTAATGCCACGAGTGAACTCCAACCAAATATCAGCCGTCGACATTACACTATGCACGCCTAGCGTGGCGTCCAGTTGTACCTGGGAAGTGATGAGTGATCCCATGGGCTCAGATCATCACCCAATTTTATTTTCTACCACAAATTTTGAACCAAATCGCATCATTTATCCATCTAGGAAATGGAGAACCCAACAGGCAGACTGGGAAAAGTACAAAGAAATATTGAGCGTAAATCAAAACAATATGACACTAATTGACTTTAAAAGCTTGATGAACGAAATTGAAAAGGCATGTAAAAAGTCAATGCCCCAAAATACCCCTCATAGGGAAGCTAAAGCAGGAACTTGCTGGTGGACCGGAAGTTGTCAAACTGCGCTACTAGAACGAGAGGCTGCAGCAGCAGCATATGGCAGACTGCAGTCACGCACAAATTTCCTAGCTTATGCTAGAAAAAACGAGGCGTTTCAACGAATCACACGGGAAGCCAAAAAGGAAAGCTGGAAATCATATTGTTCGACTCTAACTAAATCCACCCCCGTACGAGAGATTTGGAAGAAAATCAAAACGCTGAAAAATAGGAAAAGTTCCAACACGCAGCCGATTGAAGAAGGGGACTGGATTACGGATCTTTTTGACATTTACACCCCTCCTTGGGTACCCACTACCATTTCAGATAGGGAGGCGATCAATCCGCCATTAGGTATGGAGTCGCTAGGGGCTCCTATATCATTGAATGAACTCAATGCCCACCTCAAACGGTCTACCAACACGGCGCCAGGAATGGATGATGTGGTTTATCCGATTATCAGTAACATGCCCCTTTCAACAAAAGAAATACTGGTCAGGATGTTCAATGAATTTTGGTCAACAGGAGTTTTTCCAGAAGAATGGAAGAACATTGTAGTCATACCACTACAGAAACCTGGCAAACCGCCGTTAGTTTGGTCTTCTTATCGATTAATATCCCTAACTTCTTGCTACATGAAAACGATGGAGCGTGTGATGAAAACGAGGCTGGAGTGGTATCTGGAATATTACGACAAATTACCACAGTCCCAATACGGATTTCGACGATCGAGGAATACATATGATGGGCTGACAAAATTAGTAACAAACATTCAAGACTCACTGCTTTCCCGTAAAATCACTCTATCACTCTTCCTTGACATATCCCGTGCCTATGATTCTGTTTTGCTGGATATACTGTATGAAAGACTGAAAACTGTTGGCGTACCTTCTTCATTTAGCCGAAGTGTCATAGCACTTTACGAAGCCCGGAAGATTCACTTACGGGTTAACAATACCATGTATGGCCCCAGGACAACGTCTAGAGGTCTGACGCAAGGAGGGATCCTAAGCCCGTTACTTTATGCGATCTACGTGGGAGATGTTGAAGAAATACTACCGGCCGGTGTCCAACTAGTACAATTTGCTGACGACGTATGCGCGTATGTCCAGTGTTCGGATGTTGAATCGGGAATAGTGATGTTAGAGGAGTTTATTCGTAGACTGAGGTTGTGGTGTGACAACAAAGGTCTACAGCTAGCAACACAGAAGTCAGTTGTGGTCCCATTCACAAGAAAAAGAAGCCTGCACATTGGATCAAGTGTTCAAATGGCTGGGGATCATTTCCAAGTGCGTCATGAGGTCAAATTTCTCGGGATATGGCTGGACAAGACCCTTACATGGAAGCACCATATTTACCATGTAATGACGAAAAGCGAAAAATATTTCAATATATTAAAAATGGTTACAAGCCTCAATTGGGGAGCGGATCCGGAGGTAGCATTGTCATTTTACAGAGCCACGATCAGAGCCATTATTGAATATGGGGCAATCTTTTATGGAAATGCAAGTGACTCAAATCTCCTCAAAATATCGAGACTGCAATATAAATGCATCCGCCAATGTATGGGATTGCTTCGATCAACGCCACTCGATGCATTGCTAGCTGAATCGGGAGAATATCCTCTAAAACTCCGCTTTCAGATGCTTTGTGACCGATACCACATGAAGATAAGGGCACATAACTGCCATATGGTTCGGGACATTTGCGAATTGAGCATACAATTGCTGACTTCAAGAATGCGGATGAAGGTACCTTTGCTCGTGAACAGCTTCACGCAAGAAACCCTGAATTTGACGAAGCTTTACTGCGTCAGTAAACCAAGCCCGTTCTTGTTGACCTATGAAGAGTTGATGTTGCCCGTGAAAGTCAAACTTTTTACGTATGAACTCAGAGAAGGGATGAACATTAACGAGAAGTTCTGCAATTTTGTCAACTCTGGGTGGCCGGATGCCACGCTCATATTCACTGATGGATCGAAGTGTGGAGATTCTGTGGGATGTGCGTTTTATGAAGTGTTGACGGAATACGAAGAGAAATTTAAGCTACCTCACACTACATCGTCCTTTAATGCCGAAGTGCTTGCAATTTTGAAAGCATTAGAGTATATATTGCGAAACTCAACGAACAGAACGTACCTAATATGCACTGACTCCCTGAGCGCTCTGCAGCTTCTGAGGTCCAGTGGGATTCAAAGGGCGAGGAACGGGTTGATAGTACGATTACTTAAACTTCTGAAGGACATCAAGGATAACGGCCAGGTCATTGTATTCATTTGGGTGAAAGCACATGTGGGACTCATCCCGAATGAGCGAGCGGACCAGTTGGCTAGGGAGGGATCGATTTCGGGAGCCACGCTAGACCATCCAGTGTTGGTGGAAGAATTTGCACCCATAATAAAGAAAAATTATTACGCTAAATGGAAGGTTCAATTCGTAGAGTCACCGAACGGTAGGGCGTACAAACAGATTCAACCGTACCCGCCGCATGTAACGTGGTTTAAGAACAAAGGGTTGGAGAAGGCAACGTGTCGACCGATATTCCGTCTAAGGGTGAACCACGGCGTATGTGATTATTACCTCCACAAAATCGGCCTTAGGGAGTCACCACAATGTCAGAGATGCGGAAATCACAGTGGAACGTTGGAGCACTTAATTATGGAATGCCCCGAATACGAGAACGAGAGAATCCGGTTATTTAACGCGATTGTGAGGAAAACCAATGTCAGTTTGGACTATCTTTCACTTTTGTCATCAGCCAACGTAGAGGTCTACAAAGAAATATTTAAGTTTTTATCTAAGTGTAACATTAAAATATGACTCAGTATAAATGTAATTAATTAATAACTGTACTTTGTTTTACATTATATATGGCTGTATGCAAATTGTTTGTAATGCCAAATAAATAAAATTTAAAAAAAAAAAAAAACGTAAACCAACAAATTTTGAGGGGGGGTTAAAATTTTTTTTTCTTTGGGCGATTCCAATGGTTCATTATCGAAGATGATAAACCAAAAGCGGGTTTTACTTCTCACAACTTGGATACAATGTCCCGAAAGGAATAAATTACTCTTGGAGGATCACTAACTTGATCTAGCATAGTCAATTTCACGCTACGTGGTTTAATCTGTTGGATTCAGCAACGAGGGACCATGATTGAAAAACATGGATTTGGATTGCAAATTGCGCGCATCAGCCAGCGTACCAAGGATAAAGAACAGTAGGTAATTGCTCATTTAGTACTGCACCATGTTCACTCTCTTACCTTCAATTGTACTCGCAGTTTATCCCATAAACTCAACTTAACTGTATTAATAAAAGCGCTCGGCACACTGATCACATCGGTTTTGGATATTGGCGGTTTTTGCTAGGAAGTAATCGTGTAGTAAAGCTCTCGATGAATTTTTAAAAACTAAATTGATCTTCAAACTTCATCTGAGTCGAGTTTGAAATGGTGCCGTTACTGGCCCCATTTTGAGCACCTTCATTGGTTCCACTATTGGCTGGAAAATCTAGGTAGAAAAGTAAATTAATAACCTGAATTTGTCTACTGTGACTTCTATAAAGGGCAGAGAGTTCTGGGTATTAGTGAAGGTGGTGCAACAGTCAAAACCGGTCTACAGTGTATTATTATTTTTGAGGAAATAGACTTTTCGTTGTTGAAACTCGTCTTTTATATTAATAATCCCAATAGCTCCAGGAACCTGGTCCGGTCCCACTGCTACATCCTAGAAAATCTCCCTGAACAAGCTATAGCGTGGCGAAGGGCAAAAGGGGAAAGGGAGTGAATAGCGTGTAAGGTGCGTGAGGATGGTGGAAATAACATAATTCTTTCGCACCCCGTTGTGCACGCTCTCCACAGCCTCAACCACTCGCCGCAAATTCTCAGACGTATTCCTTTGCAGTTCTCGCTCAATAGAGCTGGCAGCTGGTAGCGTTGACCGACTCAAAATGCTTCAACTGTACTCAAAGTCCATTAAAATATTATATTGGATAACGACTGAAACTGTATTATTTGTATTATTCCGTACCTATTATATATATATATAATTTTTGGTGTCTTTTGGCAGTGGATTCAGGAGAGCAATAGCTTCATTTTCTTCAAAAATGCGCTAAAAAAAGAAAAAAAAAAACAAAAAAACAAGAACAAGGTAAGGTCGAAAAACTTTTAGGGTTCTCTATTATCCACACCAAATTCAAGTTGATTGGTCAAAAAAGATCAGAGGTACGGATTCGGTGACGTCCAGTAAACTTCACTTGGTACCATTCGTTTTTCTCAACTTGTTTGCTTGACGAGGCGGAACGCTACCAAGTTCCTAAATTGGGTTACATAATATGAGAAACGTAATCTGATATACGAGTATATTACTTAAATCAGATCGTTTCTCATACTTCCGTGGAGTCTAGTGTGCTGCTTGATCCATCATCCCTTTCTCTTTTGAACTCTGCTCAAATTGTTTCCTGCCCTACTATTTGACAATTCAGTTTATCAAAATAACTTTCAATATAACTTCCTTGGTAGTTAATTAACTTCACGGACTCATGAAATTCAATATGAATTCTTTCGGACTTTCTACTCACCGTTAATTCAAAATCCTCCATAGCGTACAATTCACGAAAGGCATCGATTTGCTCTTGTCTTCAGGATAATCTTGTCGACTCCGACTCTCTACTTTTCCAAGAATTAATTGTTCCATCCAGCTTTTTTCAAGTTTTCATATCAGCTGAAAAAGTGTGATTCTTTTCTGATTCCAGGATAATTGTTTTCTGTAATTCCAAACTAGATCGTAAGCAATAACTAAGTAATGGCAACGTTCTCCGCTTTTTTGAGAACGAAAGATTTATGATAAGATAATCCACATTTACGTGAACAGTCATCTACGAGGATACTCAATTTCTCCCACTAAGGAATTGACCTTGCACGGAATTAAGGAAGTTTATATATAATTGTACCACTCCACAGAATGGTGATGGAACCTTTTTGGAGATGAAAGACTTGAGACTATTGTGAGAACGCAGATGAAAACGTGAAAAGAGTTTGTTCCAGTTCGAGAGAAGAACGACGAAAAGAAGTATCTGATGTGGAAGTGAGGAGAAAAGGGCGAATGGGAAGGCTTTCACGTCCTTACGACGTCGATATTTCAAACCTAGCCATTATTTGCCGAATGATCTTCCAAAATATGTCTCCCTCTAATATCATTCTTACGCTCACATACATGTTTTGATGTCGGCTCTTATTTCGAATGTCGCGCTATGCTGTAAGATTAACTTGATAGAAATTCCAACCTAGCTGAAAATATTACTTGTCCATTGATGCGTACTTTCCGTTATATGCCCTCACCAAATCGTTATTTCGTATGGAAAATGAACGATCATCGTGGACGCTTCATAACCCTAAGCAAAACTTGGAATTATTATATGGAACCGTTTGGTAATTTTTTCATAGAAATTTAAATAGAATAAACATAGAATTTGTTAATACCTTCGACCTGCGACATACTGTTACGACCAACAGTTTGTTCACAAGATGATTCAAAGCTAGAAACGAGAAATATCATCAGGAGCGTAAATCAAACGGTAGAAATTCAAGCCAATTCTTAAACTGGGAAACTGCTGAAACAGCTGGTTCAAACAACACGTGGATTTGTAATATCGAATGTCTTGTTCTGAAATCATTGTGTCGTGTGGAAGAAGGTGATTTCAAATATTTGATGGTTTTATTGAGCTGTGGAAAATGTGCTAGATAAATACAGATTAATTTTATTATATAGCAACCATGTTATATATATATCGCTCATTGGCTGCAATACTGTCATATCTCCTAATTTGATGCTTTGGATGCTTCAGAAATTAGAGCTTTAAAAACTCGCTTCGTGAAATTTGTAACAGAATATACCAAAAACTCTGCAAATTCTTGACACAACGGTTCATTATCTTCTTTGTACAGATCACCCTTCTGTCTAGATCACTAGGTCTAAATGTCTAGATCCTAAATGTTAGATTAATTATTATTGTCAATTATCACTAATTATTAACAATTTTATCAAGTACCTACTGAAAATTATTATAATTTATTGTTAGGTATTGATAATTCGTATTTATTATTAATAATAATTATTATTAATTATGATTAATTAATACGATATAATTCTGGGGTTTTTAATACTACGTCGGTAATAATTTTTCTATAAAAGAAGTACCTACCAACAAACATTCGAAATTACCTTCATTTCCGTAGCACGAAACACACCTCAGAACAACAAACTCGACATCACTTAAGCCATATGATGTTCCAAAGAGCTTGTTAGTATGAAAATGGACCTGTATTTCAACAGTTTGATTCACGATCGGGTTGTGAGGCACAATCTTTGAGCCGTCATTGTGAACGAACGGCTGGTCGTACAAAGCTGCGGATGGTCTTAAAAAATTCTACGGAACAAACTCTATCTAAATATGAAATAAAAAACATACCGTTTGATGGGAATTTTTCGAGATATGGAATTTTCAAAATTTCAAAATTCGTTTTGAACCCCTTCCCCTTGACCTAGGGATATGAAAAGTTTCGTGGATCATTGTGGGGCTGGTCCAAACCCAGAAACCAAATTTCGTAATTTTAACTCAACGCTAACTGGGCAAAGTGGCGCGGACGGCGGACGGCGTACGGCGGACGGCGTACGGCGGACGGACGGATTTTTTTTTATTCGATTTTCTGAATCTACGTATCTTGAAACGTAAACCAACAAATTTTGAGGGGGGGTTAAAATTTTTTTTTCTTTGGGCGATTCCAATGGTTCATTATCGAAGATAATAAACCAAAATGAAATGGTTTTCAAAGTTCGATTACCCCAAAACATCAGATTTGGAGATATGACACTATTGCACCCAACGAGCGACATATTGTATATATAATTATGTGCATATTATATAAAACCGTTGAGAAGGAAAACTGTTGAAACCTCCGTTAAGGAAAAAGTTAAGAATGTTTGTGAAGAAAAAACTTGATTTTTTGTTTGTAAAGGAATAAGTAGAGGATACGTTAAAACATGTGTGAGTGAAATTGCGGAAATTATGAGCACAGTGGATGTATCTAAGGATGGGTCAGAAACCATTCGGCCTTATGGCATTACTAACCATTTCATTATTCATGCGGGACTTCTGGTCCCAAACGTAGAGATTTGCCGGAAGTATACAATAGGATGGGTACTCCTACTGTCAAAAAATTACAGTTATACTACCATATTTTAGCGCAAGAAGAATCTCATGTAATTCATTAGGTCACTGATTTACTCTACGTTTCAACTCATAATTCAGTCAGTCAGTCGATTCCTTTAACGTTCTCCTTGTTTATTAAAAAAGTCAGTTTTATTAGGACGTACCGCAGTTCCTTTTGGAATTGTTTGTGGAAATCCATAGTCATGCAGCATCGAAGAAAGAGCGAAGTTTCAAAGAAATAAAATGTTATCTGGTTTTATGAAAATATCATCATTCTACTGGTTTTATAACAAATTTTGTCTCCTTTTTTGCCCAGTAACACCTCAGCTTATGGATTTTTCAACGGTGAACACGATGGTGCTCCAAAGTGCTCCACTTCAAGAATGGAATATTGCAATTCTGACTTCACCATCGTGTTTAAAAAAATCGTTAAATTAAGGTGTCTCTTGCCAGAATGTTTCATTTATGGAATTCACGGGTAATCCCCCCCCCTCCCTTAAAATTCCCCCAAACCCCCCTTAGAGTGGCCCGATTTTGCTCATCTACGTATCGATTGCCAAGGAAGATTTTTTTTGTGCAAATTCGAACTTTTTATCTCAATTCTTTCGAGACTTATCGAATGGAATGACACAAACACACACTATTATATATCTATAATAGTGTACAAATTTACCCCAAATATGTATAACGAAAACGCTTGTATATTTTCCCTCAACATTCCTAAATTAATCATCAAACACAACAACCTATTTTCTTGATAACAACTCGACAACAATGTCAACATATGTGATTCCCATCATAATAGGATGGTCTGAAACGGATTATGGTGTAAATATTTTTCGAAAATTCGAGTTTTAAACATTTTGGACCGAGAACAAAGGGATTTATTAGGGATTTTCTTAGAAAATTCGCTAATAACAGAAGTGTTGACAAGCTGTTGGCGGATGAGGTTCAGTTTGAGAAGGAGTGTATGGGGTTGAAGAGTATGGAGATGTGTGGATTAGTAGCGTATAAATTCACAAATCCCGAGCGTGAACATACAGTTTTATCTGACAGTAGTAATAGTTAGTCAGATTAAGTTAAGTGTAATCTTCCCAAGTCGGATGTCATGACTTTTGACATTAAACATTAAAGTACATGGATTGCCATTTTATTTGGGCCTCATTTAAGAAGATCCATGAGTCACAAAACTTGGATTACCAAGATTAGTATTAACTAATTCATTCCCCCACCCTACAATAATAACAGGCGACTGGAACGTACATCACACAGCGGTGGGGAGTTCTTTTTCCGATAGGAAAGGGAATGATCTCCTTGAAGCTGTATCAAATTGCAATTTGTGTTACATTAATGATGGCACCCCGACTCTAATTCCATCAGAAAACCAACAAGTCCAATCGGCAGTGGACATAACCTTTGTTTCTGCAAACCTAGCTGCAAGAATCCACTGGTCACTGGTGGAAGACTCCTTAGGATCTAACCATTACCCAGCATTAATTGAGATGGATGAAACGGCACACCCCTATACCAATATGCCGACACGGAGATGGAAAATCCACAGGGCTGATTGGGAAAAATTTGAAATTTACCTTCAGAATAAAGTAGGCAGAGTTAGTGAAGAAAGGACTTCGTACACGGAATTTGTAAAGATCATAGAAGAGGCGTGTGACTATGCTATCCCAACAGCAACGAATCACGATCAAGAAAGATCTGCGTATTGGTGGAATCCTGAATGTAGACATGCTGAAAATAATCGAAAGCAGGCACTGGGACGGTACAAGCGCATCAAAAACTACAGCAACTTCCTTGAAGTTTTGAAAACTGACAGATCAGCAAAACAAGTAATTCAAAATAGTAAAAGAGAAGCTTGGAGAAAATCCTGTTCACAACTTAACAGGGGAACTCCTATAAAAGATGTCTGGAAACAGCTGAAAATAATAAGGACTTCTAAAGTACAGAGAACTAGACACATGCAGGAAGGAGTGTGGATAGACGAACTTCTGGGAAAATTAGCCCCAAAACACCAAAAGTATCCGTCCAAATTCGAAACTACGCATTCTGGAGACAGACATAATTAGAAATATAGCCGAGTGTACTGACCCAATTACATCAGTAACTAACCTTTTATATAATGATGTCACACATTTGTAAATACTTGTTACTTTGTTTACTCTCAATAAAAGCAAGACCAGAGTTACAGACGAAAACCGTTATCCCCGGCCAGTCACCTTAGGGCTTGGGGAAACCCCACACAAAGCAGCCCCCAAAAGGGTACGTCATTAAGGGAGAGGGAAACCCTATATAAACCCTTCGACAGCCAGGGGTAGAGATGGGTCGTTCCAGAGATTGTGTGGAACCGTTACGATCGTTCCGTTCCAGGGAAGTAACGGTTCCTTTTTTCGTTCCGTTACCGGTTTCGTTCCAAAAACTTCTTGTCTACTCCTATCTCTACGACCTATCCGGTCGTTTTTCTTTTTGTTACGGACCGTAACTTACGGATTCATTCCAGAAACGTTCAGTTATGTTCTCGCTTCTCGTCAATTTCTGGGGCATGAATGGAACGATAAAGCTATAATATGTTCCCTTTATGCTTGTAATGATTCTATCTTTACATTCAAAAAGTACCTAGTATTCCTTTTATAAAAAAATGTAGATCATTTCGTATAAAAATTATTACTTAGCTAGGCACTTGCCTAGCTTGCCTATCAAACTTGCCTATCGAACGTTATAAATAAAATTTATTTACTGAATAATGATTTATTCAAAATCTTGAATATTTATTGAATCCGTGATTTTTTATCAATCAGCACAGTATATTTTGAATTCAGGTGTGGAATCAAACAAAATTTCATGAAATGAAATACAGAGATATATTGCATTCATAGAAAATGTGAGAAGAAAACGTGAGTAACAGAATCATAATTAGAAAATTATTTAAACCAAAGTTAAGGCTTCGCTAAGCTTTTTTAATAAAATTATTGTTTGAAATTTAGTTCCAAAATTAAAAAAAAAAAAAATAGAAGGGTATCACTTCATGAACTCAGCATTTGCATTCAAAAACAATAACATTTTGGTCTTCTGAGAAGAAAGACGCGTGCGTCGGTCGTTGATCATCATTCCCGCTTTGGAGAATACTCGCTCGCAAGGCACGGAATAATAATAAGAGAACACAAAAAATCGTCTTCAAGAATCAATAATAGAATAATAAACGAATAGGAAAAATTGATGAAAAAAAGGAACCTAATTTATTCTATGAATAAAACAATACCTCTATATAATTTATCCGGGATCCATTCCGGATCGTAACGGAAAAAATACACGATCCCGCCCTGGACACAGAAAACCCTACTATACTACGTATCCGGCCCTGGATCGGAACGGTACGTGGAACCGGTGGAACGGCCCATCTCTACTTAAAATGGGAGTGGGAACCGATCCGAACCGATCCCACAGCGGATCCGTTCCTTTTATTGTTACGCCCGGAACGGTCCACCACTAGTTTCCAGTGAGACTTCAGGTTTGGCGTTTCGTTCCAGGTGGAACGGAAAAACTCAGCAAGCGTAACGGTACGTATGGTTCCTTTTGTGTAACCGTTCCCCGTTCCGTTACAGCTGGAACGGTCCATCTCTAGCCAGGGGTAAAGCAAGTAGCCCGGTAGCTCTGGTCAAGGCATTATCAACCTCACTAGTAGTTCTTCTTTATTCCCTTCAACTCTCGGCGAATGGTGTTGCGATACCGGTGTCCTGAGAGTTCCATTCCCTAAACCTCCAACCCTCGGCGAATGGTGTTGCGATACCGGTGTCCTGAGACTTCCATTCCTCAAACCTTCAACCCTCGGCGAATGGTGTTGCGATACCGGTGTCCTGAGACTCCCATTCCCTAAACCTCCAACCCTCGGCGAATGGTGTTACGATACCGGTGTCCTGAGACTCACATTCCTCTAAACCTTCAACCCTCGGCGAATGGTGTTGCGATACCGGTGTCCTGAGGTTTCCCCCTTGAATCTTTTAACCTTAGTTGTTAGCAAGTAATCCTAAATAACAATAGGAGAAAGCAAAGAATTGTAGGATCATCTTCCAACAAGGATTCCGATCCCTACAACTGGTGACCCCAAACTTTGAATTCGCAACATTTTCTTCTCTCTCGACTCAATTCAAAAAATTTTTCACTACATTCACAACTGGTGACCCCAAACTTTGAATTCGCAACATTTTCTTCTAAATTCAAAAAAAAAATTTTTTTCACTAAATTCACAAAATGTTTTTACTAACTCTTGACCCCAACCTTTGAATTTGCAAACTTTTTTTCCCAAGATTCAATTTTTCCTTCTTGCTAAAACTTTGCTCGTCAGATTTTTTTTTCAAACATGCCTGACGACTCTGGAGCTGCCGTGGTAGCCGCGACTCATACTAAGTTACCGGAGTTTTCGTTCAGTGAACCGGAGTTGTGGTTTTTCCAAGTGGACGCGGCCTTCGCTTCAGATCGCATCACCTCACAGACCACGAGGTTCTACAAGGTGATAGCTGCCCTACCGCTTGAAGTAGTGAAAGTGATTTCCGATATTACCGCTGCAGACCCTGCTCCTTATGATGCGCTGCGTCAACGACTTGTTGATATCTACGGGGAGAGCAACGACTCACGGATCAACACTCTCCTATGGGGGCAACAGCATGGTACGCAGAAACCTTCACTTATTTTGGCTTCGCTCAAACACCTGGCCCCTCCGTCCTTCCCGGCCGACGTCCTCCGCGTCCTGTGGATCAAGCGCCTGCCACACCGCATCCAGGAGCTTTTATCTACAACTACAGACTCCGACCTGGACAAATTGGCCGTCGCAGCGGACAGAATATTTGAAACCTCCCCAGCCAACATCTCCCCAATAGCTGACCCCCTCAAACAGCTCCAACAACAGGTCCAGCTCCTCACAACTCAGGTCGAACTACTTTTGAAGCAGACGTCTCACAGCCCGGCTCCCTCACTGTTGAAGCGCCGCAGTGTAAACCCGTCTCCTGGGCCATGCTGGTATCACCGGAGGTGGGGAGCAGCTGCGACCAAATGTGTTCAGCCTTGCACACCCCTTGGAAAACGCCGGACAGTAGCAACGGCAACGACGGCTGCAGTCGCTACCATCTCTTCCGCCAACCACTGTAATCCTGCCTTCCTAACCCCCTCCAGCACACCTGCCACAACAGTTCCTGCAAATGAGCGCTCTCCACTTCGCTGCTCGCCACGCTTCCAACCCAGAGTGTGTTTTGCCAGCAACGTAGCCTATGCAACTCCACGTCGCCCTTTGGAACCTTCACTCAACTGTGACGCACGGCGACAACATGCCTATCCTCAGAGACGACATCATCGACCCTTACACCGTCCACATAAAGACCACCGGCATCAAATGGTTCCTGGAACAGCCTGTGACACCCGTACCCCCGTGCTCACTAGACGGACCACAGGACGCCAACTGGATCAACAGCGACAGTCCCAACATTCACGAAACTCCGCGCCTTCCTCCGCAACTACCTCTTGCCACCAACGACACAGCTGGGAACAAGGAGAATTGCATGGGAGGTCGTCCTGCTGTTGGCGCCAAGAACGGCGTCGCCAACCATCCCTGTTTGCCGAACCATACAACCAGGCGGACCCGGCCATCTGGCGATCCCGCTCCAGGAAACAGCGGAAGGCCCTCCAGCGGCAACTAAAGAGAACATATCTGGACCTCCTTCGCTTTTGAACCGTCGCCAACTGCACCCTTGTATGTACAATCGTCTTATTATTACACATCATTTCTTTCATTGCCTCACAATTATTACTTCTTTCATAGCCTTACAATTATTATTTTTGTTACTATTGTTATCATTCATAATAATCATTCGTTCATCATCTTACTATTATTGTTAATTACTATGATGAGTATCCATTTACCATGATAATTTTTCCATCATCTTATTAGTTAAGTTGTAAAATATATGTAATAATAATGTCACTATTTTTTAAAAGTATCTTCTTATTATTGCCGACTATTATGATTATCCATTTACTATGATAATTCTTTCATCTTATCAGTTAAGTTGTAAAAATATATAATAATAATGTCACTATTTTTTAATGTATCTTCTTATTATTGTCGATAAATATGATTATCCATCATCTTATCAGTTATGATTACTGTTAAATATCACTCAAGCTTTCTTCACACAGATGATTCTGTTCTTTCTAATCTGCCACCTGTGCTTGGCGACCCTCACCGTTTTCGTCACACTATTGTTACGCGGCCAAACGAACGGGTCACTCTTGCACTTTCTAATCCGCCACCTGCACTTGGCATACCTTATCTTCACAAAGGGCCCTCACTCTATTGTTACCCGGCCGACGACGGGATGATCTTGCCCTTCCTAATCCGCCACCTGCGCTTGGCGAACCTAATTGGTTTTCTTCACACATGAACCTTACAATGTTGTTCCCAGGTTAACTCACCCGGTTATTTTGTCCATAGTGTACCATCATTCTAGGGGGACCTCTGTACTGACCCAATTACATCAGTAACTAACCTTTTATATAATGATGTCACACATTTGTAAATACTTGTTACTTTGTTTACTCTCAATAAAAGCAAGACCAGAGTTACAGACGAAAACCGTTATCCCCGGCAAGTCACCTTAGGCCTTGGGGAAACCCCACACAAAGCAGCCCCCAAAAGGGTACGTCATTAAGGGAGAAGGAAACCCTATATAAACCCTTCGACAGCCAGGGGTAAAGCAAGTAGCCCGGTAGCTCTGGTCAAGGCATTATCAACCTCACTAGTAGTTCTTCTTTATTCCCTTCAACTCTCGGCGAATGGTGTTGCGATACCGGTGTCCTGAGAGTTCCATTCCCTAAACCTCCAACCCTCGGCGAATGGTGTTGCGATACCGGTGTCCTGAGACTTCCATTCCTCAAACCTTCAACCCTCGGCGAATGGTGTTGCGATACCGGTGTCCTGAGACTCCCATTCCCTAAACCTCCAACCCTCGGCGAATGGTGTTGCGATACCGGTGTCCTGAGACTTCCATTCCTCAAACCTCCAACCCTCGGCGAATGGTGTTGCGATACCGGTGTCCTGAGACTCCCATTCCCTAAACCTCCAACCCTCGGCGAATGGTGTCCTGAGACTCACATTCCTCTAAACCTTCAACCCTCGGCGAATGGTGTTGCGATACCGGTGTCCTGAGACTTCCATTCCCTAAACCTCCAACCCTCGGCGAATGGTGTTGCGATACCGGTGTCCTGAGGTTTCCCCCTTGAATCTTTTAACCTTAGTTGTTAGCAAGTAATCCTAAATAACAATAGGAGAAAGCAAAGAATTGTAGGATCATCTTCCAACAAGGATTCCGATCCCTACACCGAGCTTAAAAACAGAGGTGTGCTAGTACAATTTGTGTGGGTTAGAGGACACCAAAGTATAGTGGGGAATGAGCGGGCCGATGAAACAGCGCGACGAGCCATCCACATAGAACAAGAAGAAAATGAATCAAAGTATCCTTATACAGACCTATACGCCCATTTCCATCGAGCTGCAGTCCGAGAATGGCAAGAAGAATTCGAGAACTATCCATCAGGACGAGATTACGTTGCTGGGTTTCCAAAAATCTCTACAAGACCCTGGCATAAACTCGAAACACCAAATTCACGCGCCTATTACAAGACAATTGGGAGAATCCGAACGAACCACTGTCTAACAACCTGTTGAAAATCCGAGTACTCGACAACGAGCAAGACGCCCTGTGCCGCTACTGCGAGCTAGTAGAAGAAACATTGCAGCATATCGTAATGGAGTGTATAGTGTTAGACGGTGAAAGACAATTATTTTTTAATAGCATAAGCGAAGAACTACATCACCCTTTCAATATGAGAACAATAATCGAAAAAGGAAGTGAAAAGATCCATAAAGAATTAATTGTATTTATTTTTTTGTTCAATTAATTTTCGCGCCTGAAGCAATTATTTTATTCACTTTTGGTATGTAACTTATAACAATTACAATGTAAAATATGGCTGAAAGGAAATAAAACCGATGCCAAAAAAAAAAAAAAAAAAAAAAAAAAAAAAAAACACTTCTGATTCGTATGGCTAAGGGATGTACGCCCTGTACGCCAAGTTACTCGTACTTGACACTCAACCCCCTTAACCCTAGAATGGATTCGGTATTACCGATCCCCCTATTGCATTCGGTTGGTGTCAAAATGACACTTGCTAAACATTACCCACTTTCTCTTCTTTTACCAAGGGTTTGTCAGAGAAACGATAAAAACAACATGAATCAAGTGAATAATGTATGTTTTAATATATTGTTATTAAAAAGTAAAAGGTAATAAATCTCAAAATAGTATAAGTATTGTCACTTGGGCAGACTGTGAAGTCTCTTAGTACAAAAGAAATTAATATTATAGAGGTAATTTCTTCAAACCTCAAAATAATAATAATTATAATATAAAATAATAATATAAAGTCTTATTATAATTATTATAAAAATAGGATTACCTATATTTGGCGTAATAAACGACTGTTTCAACTTCAAGTAGTTCACAGTTTTCAATCCATCACAACTTTTTTTCAAGTACAGGACATAGTAATTACAAAAAATGTAGGTATATGACTTCTGACTACCTATTAGTGTTGAAATATCAATTAATTGCTTAAAAAAATTAAGATGACTCTGCTAAACAAAAAGTAAACAGAAAGTAATACAAAAATGCAAGGCTATACGAACTACTTTGTAAGACTATAAGAGCATCAAGAACTCAGAGATTCAAGAGTAGTAGGTAACTAAAAATCAGGATAAAATTCTTTTGCTATATGGCTCACACAAATCAATCTTTCACGTTTTGAGCAAAAATTAGGAACTCAAAGATTCAAAAGTAACTAACAACTTTCAAGGTAACTAACAATCAGGACATAATTTTTTTGCTATATGGCTCCCACAAATCAGTCTTTCACATTTTGAGCAAACCGTCGAAGTTTTCCGCTTGAGGGAAGTAGGACAAATGCTGCACAACACTCTTTTATCAGGCTTCTTATTCCCTTGGTCATGGCCAGAGGGTGTTGTTGGCTGTGGAGCACTTTGAGTGACGGCAGAGGACAGTGCTAATAATGGAATAGCTTCTTCCTCAGTTGGGTTTTCAGCTGCAGCAGGTCGAGTCGGTGGCTGGGTTGACATGTTCAAGCTCTCGTGTATAGCCGATTTCAGGTTGCTACTGAAACCTCGATTTTTTTCCAACCTTCGCAACTTCCAATGGTACGATAGTTGCTCATTGAGTTTGAGCATGAACTCCATGCGAGTGAGTGGCTTATTAGGTTGGCCTTGATTCCTTTTAGGGTTTTTTGCCGTTGATGAGCCCATGTTTTCAGAGGATGGTTTTCTTCTACGAACTGCCGTTTTTTGCTGAACATTTCCTTGAGGAGCAGGTGTTGTTGGAATGTTTTGGTTTTGTCGCCGATAGAAATTGTGTTTATATGTAACATAGCTGTTTACACAAGCAACATTTATAATGTTATAAAAAAAACATAATGGCCATCTTTTTGTTTTTCGGTTGCAGCAGTAATTAGAGCAAAGTTGGTCTAGTGTATCGACACCTCCTTTTGTGGCATTATACGTGTGAATAATTTCAGGTTTTTTTGAGAATGGATGTACATCAGGCTGGTCATGCATGGTAGAAATCAGGGTTACCATTTTATTAGTCTTTGCCTTGAACGAGACTGCCGTCATGTCATCGTGAAAGAGAAATAGTGATGAACCAACTTTTCTGTCCTGAAATTTCAAATTCAAAAACTGAGGTGGTAGTTCAGTTTTATCTTTCCTTATTGTTCCAATGCAAGTGATTCCTTTTCGCAATAGATCCGACGCTAGGGAAATACTGGTAAACCAGTTATCAAAAGTAACATTCCTGTTTGTATTCTCAATTGTTGCCACCAATTTCTTTACTAGGTAAGATGCTACTGGCACGTTTGGAGGTGTTGTTCCTTTTCCAATGTAGGGAATTGCATCTAATAAGTATTTTGTAGAAGAATCAACAATTTCTATCATCTTCAGACCATATTTGGCCGGTTTATTGGGAAGATACATGCGAAATGGACACCTGCCACGAAATGCCACGAGCTGTTCGTCAATCGTTCAATATGAACCTGGCTTGTAATTTTTTCGGCAGTTTTCTATGAACTTATTCCACACATGGACTATTGGAGCAAACTTGTCATTCTTATCACGGCTTGTTTTTTCATATCGGAGGGAATTAACCAGGAACTCAAATCTTTTCTGTGACATGGAAGTTTTGTACCACGATCCACAATGATTAGAGTTGAAAAGTAAACACGTTGGCAAGTGGTTATCTTTTTTTGCTGCACCATATATGAAAAGCCCAATTAGGGCTTGCAACTCCTCAGTAGACTCAATCAATGAAAAACATCCACCCTCCTTTTTTCGACATCGAAGTATTTCTTCATTTGTATGTATCATTATATGGTGTATCATCTCTGGAGTTATGAACAGGAAGAAACAGTCTACGGGCTGTATTGCTTCACGAGCAGGTCCTACTGGACCAGGAGCGATGTGAATGACATTTCTTCCGGGAATTCTCCCTGACCTTGGAATAGGTTTTGTTTTCCAAACAAAAGCAGGCCCATCTTTCTGTTCCCTTCCAGTGATCTCATCTACATCCAAAGTCAAGACCGTCTCTTCCCCTTCTTCTTAACATTTTATCCCTTTCCTGGGGTTTCCCCCTCTCACATCCTTGGCACTTGATCCTTGTTTACTAGCCTTTTTCTTGGCAGCATTTGATTGAGCACTCGTAGTTGGCTCAGGTTGTGTTGCAGTTTCAATATCAATTATTGTGTTCTGAATATTTACCTCAGCCTTCTTCTTCGTCGAATTCTTCCGCCTCTTCATCCTCGCTGTCTTCTTCTGGTGAGTAATCTGGATCCAGGTCATTTTCGATGTCTATATCGTCCAATGGATCGGATATGTCTTCGTCGGAACTAGGGACATCATCGTCAGAAACGCTATCACTCATCTCCTCAAGCAAACGCCGAATTTCATCAGGTTCCTGGAGAGAGTATATTTTCTTCTGTCCACTCATTTCTGAAAAAATAAATAGATGAATGATGGAATCCTTCATTTAGGTATAGTCTGACAATACTTTTTTTTAAACAGACACACCAAAATGAATGGGAAATGGAATAAATCAATTACTATATTGCTATTTGATTTAATTTTTTTTGTTTTTTACTGTTATTATTAATTCCAGAAGTCTAATTTGGCAGAATACAGAGGGGCATGCAATGCCTCCGTGGTGTCATTTTGGATTTATGTTAGGGGCTTGCAATACCTTTGGGGAGTCAATTTGGAAACACATTATAGCGTGCAATGGAGTCGTGGTGTCAAAAATACTACGCTTTACCTACGTTATTGCATTTGGGTGTCATTTTGACACATAGGAGGTTAGTATTTACCTGATTGCAATGACGGACGGGCTCCAAGATGGCGGCCGGCTGGCAGAATACTGAGAGGACAGTCTAGTGGAAGCACACCTGGGAGGAGGGAGGCCCCCCTCCACCAGGGATGGTTATGCACTGTGGAAAGTGGGAAATGGTGTCATTTTGACCCAACGAATCCATTCTAGGGTCGAATTACGAAATCCACAGTCGTACAGCATGGCAATAAGAGCGACTTTTCGAAGAAATAACTGGTTTTATGTAGAATGTCATGTGTGTCATATTGAAACCATCAACCACTCGAAGAATCTAGGGACGCGGGAGCGTCCCGCCCGCCAAGAAAACCGAAGCCCTGAAAACCGAAGCGACTGAGACACTGATTACGCGACGGAACAAGTTCGGGTTTTCACCATCCCGTAGCTCGGTCCCCTGAGTGTCTCGAGAGTTGATTTTTTGTACACCAACTCTCCAGGGGCACGTGAGGACGTAAAACAAATTTCAGCTCTTGGGAACATCAGGTGTCGGGGGTATAACAATTTTAAAACCACTATTTTTCACGTTTTTCGTGCTCTTCTTCTTCTTCTTCTTCTTCTTGTTGTTGTTGTTCATTGACGGGGCTACAGCCCAGCAGACAAATCGGATCGAGCTGAAATTTTGCACACACGTTTGTTATGCTCCAAGGGAGTGCCTTTTGACCATTTTTTCTCCCTCCCCCCCATTTCCCCCCCAATTAGGGGGGAAATAGTGTTTTTTAGGAATTTCAAATGGTCATAACTCCTTCAAAATTGAAGCTTTTTCAAACTGTTTAATTTGAGATCAAAAAATGCTTCCTAAGGGGAAAAATAAAGGAGTTATGGTGATTTTTCTATTTTCAACAACAACTGCCGCAAATATTGATGAAAATTGGTGCGGTTGGTCTTAAAATGTCCGCTAGGTTGTCTAGAATATGCTCAATAATTTTGAACTAAATCTCAATCGATTTGACTAATCCACAGCCAAAAATACGTGAATAAATTCCACATCTACTGATTTGGCTAATTTCCGAAAACATCAAAGTTGAACGGTGGTCAGAAAAATTGTCGTAGAGTGGCGACTGTTGGAGGATCGATAGGAAATTTTATGGGCTTTCGAATGAGGGTAGCGCACTTTGGCACTTTTCCCAACGGTTCTCGAGTTATTAGCGATTTTTGGTATTAAAACGTGCGTTTTACCAGTTGCAAACTTTCTATTTCCTCTTTCTCTTCGACACCAATAATTACAATTATTGTAATGATTCTCAACAACAAAAATTTGCACAATCCCCAAGAAAAAATGCAACCAATTTTCAAAAAATTTCTAATTCAAATTTATTCAAATTTCTAATTCTTTCTATTTTTTTAAATTTAATAATAAGAATAATTGTACTAAATTTTAATAATTGTTTTTAAATTGTTGATTGTTTTAATTAATCGAAAATTTTAAAACTAATATTTAACCAATTCGCAAAAATTTTAAAACTACTTATTTTTCAAACACATTTCAGATAACAAACAATAATTTCCAAAAAATAATTATTCTTGTCACAAAAACAAGAAACAAAAAGGCAAATTAATAGGCGTACTAATTTTAACATGAATAATGTTTTTGCGGGAGCTTTTTGCCAGATGAACAAGCTAACATAAGTATTACTGGTGGTCACAAGTAATCAGCGGTGGTACAACTGTAATGAAGTAATGCTTCAATTCAGGCTAGTTCATCTGGCAAAAAGCTCCCGCCAACAGCATTGAAAGAAGCGTAAAGCTCCCTGCTGGTGTAACAGAGGAAACATATTAGGTGAAACCGAGGGTGACTAAGGGTGAGAGGGGGTTGTGGGAAGGAGACAGGGAACAGGAAAACATTGACGGTGGAGGTTAGGGGTAGGAGGATCAGGTTTCTATATGCACACTCAACAGCGAGGTGCGAAGCACTGAGCATCCTATATATGTGGCTGGCGGGCAATATGGATATCATTCCTTTTTGCGGCTAGTTTTTACGTACTCAGCTGTGTGACTAGATATCGTAAAAGAAACGGAGGCCTTCATGATGAAAGCCAGGCCAGTGTTTCTCGAAGCCTGTTTTGACTTTTGAGGGTGGGAGTGGGCTGATGACTGTCTTATTCATATCACGATTAAGCCTGTTTTAGGTTTGTTGTGGGATCACGAAAGTGTCAATTTAACGATTCACTCCCCAAATTTGACACTTCTGACGAAGTGTCTAGGCATGTAGTGCTTTCTGCCTCACTTGAGAGTTTTGATCCTCTAGGTGTGTGCTGCCCAACGAGCTAAATCCCAGGGCGCATAATAAAGGAAAGAAAAATAGCGGCACCTGGGACTCGCCACTCTATTAGATGACCAAGAAAATGTTCTTTCAGAAGAATTCAGGAGTTGCAGCTCGATTCGAAAAGCACATGGCTTTCAGATATCGAGTCAATCAATAATAATCTATATGTATTTAGTTATAACTAAATTTAGAGACAATTTTCATGTTCCTTGAGCATTTTCAAAAAATTTCACTACAGTTATTCGCGACGGGACCGACAGCTAGTTATAACTATTAATAATGATAATTGTTGATAATTATTTACTCTTAATAATGGTAATTCATAATAATAATTAATATTTCGTTTAGAGATCCAGACGGTGATTTGCACAAAGAAGATAATAAACCGATGTGTAATAATTTTCAGAGTTTTGACTCATATCGCACCCGTCGCGGAATAAGGGAACAATCAAGAAAAGCTGATTTTCGGGAAAACGCGTTTGAAGTTTTGCTCTTTCGCCAATGGCCATTCCTAATCCCCTTGGCAACAAGTGGCTAGAGGAGGCAACTCGAGGAGCAGGAATGAACTAGCCTCGTTCCGACCATCTACGGACAAAATAGACCCCTTCCATAATACAATTCCAGTGCTAACTCAAAAATGGCGTTTTTTGAGTTGTTCCCTTATTCCACGACGGATGCGATATATTCTTCTGGTTCACATCGTAAAAGTTCCCATGAATCGCCATCAAAGAAATGTCCAAATATCTCACTTGTGCTCGAGCCGGTAACTGATTCCTTGGAAGAATCCTCAAAACGAATCTTCCCTAGTGTGTCATATCCAGCCAGGGGTGCCTTACAGGGCATATAAATGAAGCTAACCCCATCTATGAATTTTTCTCGCATAGCCAAACATAAACCAAACCCCGATAAATAGAAGAAAAAGTAATTATTTTCATCACTTTTACTGAAATATGCTGGAGACTTGAGCACAGTGTACCTTGAGACGATAACAAGATTTGAATAGAATGAGTATGAACTTGATTCAGTTTCGGCTTAATAGAAGTAGTTCCCTTATCAAACAAGGGAACAATGGAAGGGCTTTTAAAGCAGTCAAGGAATTTTTTGGAAATAGACGCTTCAAGTGCAATGGGGTAGAAGATGAAGAAGGAAACATGGTTTATGGCAGTGAGGAAGTAGCTGAGAGATGGAAGCAATACCTGGAATACTTGTACAGAGGCGAGGAGGAGGGAGAAATAGGTGGTTGCCTGATTGAGGATGAGAGCGATGTTGATGATGAGTCTATGGGAGACCCAATCCTCCAAGAAGAGTTTGACTTGGCTATGAAAAACCTGAAGGACGGAAAGGCACCAGGAATTGATAACTTGCCAGCAGAGCTTTTGAAAGAGGCTGGACAAAGTGTGAAAAACCAACTATTCAAGTTGGTGCGCAGCATCTATGACACAGGCTGTCTTCCTGCGGACTTCAAAAAATGTGTAACAATACCTCTCCCAAAGAAAGCAAATGCCAAAAAGTGTGAACAGCACCGTACTCTCAGCCTGGTAACACATGCTTCCAAAATCCTTACGACTATAATACTTAGAAGATGTGAAATCGATGCAACACTCTCAGAAGATCAGTTTGGATTCAGGAGAGGAAGAGGTAATCGGGAGGCAATTTTAGCCCTGCGAGCTATAATAGAGAAGCGGCTCAGGAAGGACCAAGACACCTTCATAGCTTTCATAGACCTGGAAAAAGCCTTCGATAAGGTCTGCTGGAGGGATCTTTTTGCACTGATGAGAGGAATAGGCTTGAAATATAAAGATCGCCGCGTGATACATGCTCTGTATAAAGAGGAAAGAGCAGTGGTCAGGATAGGGGCCCACCAAGAGGAGGCTGACATCAGACAGGGAGTTCGCCAGGGTTGCTCATTGTCGCCTGCTCTGTTTACCCTATACATACAAAGAGCCATGGATGAAGTACTGGATAATATTGGTCAGACAGGAGGTGTTCGGATTCAGGGTGAAAGGATACACTGCCTCCGTTTCGCGGATGACAAGGCAATGCTGGCTGAGTCGGAACAAGAGCTGATGAGGATCCTGGAAGAGATGGAGAACACATTCGAGAGGTTCAATATGAAACTCAATAAAAGTAAGACCAAAATCCTCGTCGCCAGCAGGAAGGGCACCCAAGCAGACTGCATGCTGGGAGGAGAGGAAATTGAGAATGTGGATGTCTTCACGTACCTTGGAAGCAAGATAACATCAGATGGTAAATCGTATACCGAAATCTGGGGCCGTATAAACCAAGCGAAGACGGCTTTCAACAAGAAACATGCCCTTCTCACCTCCAATAGTAGGACCATTCAACTTCGAAAAAGACTGATTAAGACCTTTGTGTGGAGTGTGCTTCTTTACGGAAGTGAGGCTTGGACCATAGGAGGAAGAGGGCAAAAGAGGATCGATGCGTTTGAAATGTGGTGCCACCGACGGATGCTCAAGATTCCATGGACGGAGAGGGTCACGAACGAGGAGGTACTCAGGAGAGCGGAAGAAGAGAAGCTGTGTCTCATGGGCATGGTGCGCAGAAGGAGGAACATCTGGATTGGACACTTGATGAGGCACGGGGGGTTCCTGGGAACGGTATTGGAGGGAGCTGTGGAGGGTGCAAGCGCTAGAGGCAGACCAAGGAGGGAGTATCTGGACCAGGTGATGGAGGACGTTGGATGCGGGAGCTATAGGGAAATGAAGAGACTCGCAGAAGATCGCGAAGCATGGAGGACTGCCGTCACCAACCAATCTAACGATTGATTAACCTAAGAAGAAGTAGTAGTAGTGAAACTACAAGACTCGACGTCAACAAACTAATCGACATTTAACGGAATACTAACCAACTTTTATGACGTTTTCATGGAAGGCCAAGCCAGACTATTCATGATCATGAAAGGTTTGTTTCTTCATTGGCCTACTGTGATATACTTATCACTGGAAGTGTGAAATTTTATTCTCACTATACCGAGGAGAAGAAATTTATTTTGGTCGGAAACTTCAGACGGAACGTCCCAAGCCATGAGATTTTAGATATTAGAGAGGGATTATCTAAGTAGGGCCATCTCAATTATGCACCTCGACCCGTTAACCTGATGACCTTCCAAGTTCGGTACACCTCCTCCATTCAATAGTTTATTTTATTTGCATTATTAGGTCATGCCTAGCCATTCTCATCGCGTACTGTTACTACCTCATCCTCCCAATTTCCTCATAATAGTCATCATTACATTGCGTGACTTCAGCAGATGAGAAATTAAGAGGCTGACATCTAGGGACGCGGGAGCGTCCCGCCCGCCAAGAAAACCGAAGCCCTGAAAACCGAAGCGACTGAGACACTGATTACGCGACGGAACAAGTTCGGGTTTTCACCATCCCGTAGCTCGGTCCCCTGAGTGTCTCGAGAGTTGATTTTTTGTACACCAACTCTCCAGGGGCACGTGAGGACGTAAACCAAAATTCAGCTCTCGGAAACATCAGGTGTCGGGGGTATAACAATTTTAAAACCACTATTTTTCACGTTTTTCGTGTTCTTCTTCTTCTTCTTCTTGTTGTTGTTGTTCATTGACGGGGCTACAGCCCAGCAGACAAATCGGATCGAGCTGAAATTTTGCACACACGTTTGTTATGCTCCAAGGGAGTGCCTTTTGACCATTTTTTCTCCCTCCCCCCATTTCCCCCCCCAATTAGGGGGAAAATAGTAATTTTTAGGAATTTCAAATGGTCATAACTCCTTCAAAATTGAAGCTTTTTCAGATTTTCTTTTTTAGTTGTATTCAGCTTTTAAAACTGTTCAATTTGAGATCAAAAAGAGCTTCCTAAGGAGTAAAACAAAGGAGTTATGGCGATTTTTCTATTTTCAACAATAACTGCCGCCAAAATTGATGGAAATTGGTGCCGTTGGTCTTAAAATGTCCGCTACGTTGTCTAGTATATGCTCAATAAATTTCAACTAAATCTCAATCGATTCGACTAATCCACAGCCAAAAATACGTGAATAAATTCCACATCTACTGATTTGTCTAATTTCCGAAAACATCAAAGTTGAACGGTGGTCAGAAAAATTGTCGTAGAGTGGCGCCCGTATAAGGATCGATAGGAAATTTTATGGGCTTTCGAATGAGGGTAGCGCACTTTGTCACTTTTCTCAACGGTTCTCGAGTTATTCGCGATTTTTGGTATAAAAACGTGCGTTTTACCTTTGGCAAACTTTCTCTTTCCACTTTCTCTTCGACACCAATTGTAATGATTCTCAACAACAAAAATGTGCACAATCCACAAGAAAAAATGCAACAAATTTTCAAATCCAATAATAAGAATAAATTGTTTTAATTAATCGAAAATTTTAAAAAATTAATCGAAAAGTTTTTCCATATACATTTGATTCGAGTTCAGAAATTAAATTAAAAAACGATAGAAAAATTAATTATAAATGAATGACATGAACTGTTAAACATGGGTCGAGGATGGAAGACAATGCAATATGCACTCTACTGTAGAGTAACTAACGTTTTATCATTTATTAATCCAGACTGAAGGGTTTTCTGCTCATAGAAGATAATAAACCGTTGTGTCAAGAATTTGCAGGGGTTTTACAAAATTTCGACTACGATAAAACTTCAATTAGGAAAACATTTACTAGTTACCTCGTAGGTACTTTTGTTAAATTGAACCGTATTGTATAAGTACCACTCGAAAACTAGCCATGCAAAAAGATGTGATATCCCCCCAAAAACAACTCCGTTGTAAAACATGGCCCGCCAAAAAACCTCAGCCGCAAAAAGGAATGATATCCATTTTGCCCGCCAGCCACGTATGTAGGATGCTCGGTGCTTCGCACCTCGCTGTTGAGTGTGCATATAGAAACCTGATCCTCCTACCCCTAACCTCCACCGTCAATGTTTTCCTGTTCCCTGTCTCCTTCCCACAACCCCCTCTCGCGCTTAGTGCCCCTCGGTTTCACCTAATATGTTTCCCCTGTTACACCGGCAGGGAGCTTTACGCTTCTTTCAATGCTGTTGGCGGGAGCTTTTTGCAAGGCTTCTGAGAATTATAATATATTATTAGATATATTATATGTATTACTGGTGGTCACGAGTAATCAGTGGTTGTACACCTATAATGAAGTAATGCTTCAATTATATTATAATTATATTTTAGAATTATATTATAATTATTTATAAATATATTAATTTAATTATAAATATAATTATATTTTATAATTATATTATAATTCTTAGACGCCTTGCTTTTGCAATGTCAGGCAGCCTGAAATGGCTCATTACTTTACTTTTGTACCAACACTAAGTACTCATCATCACCACTACTACTTGTATATCTAATTCTCAGAAGCCTTGCAAAAAGCTCCCGCCAACAGCATTGAAAGAAGCGTAAAGCTCCCTGCCGGTGTAACAGGGGAAACATATTAGGTGAAACCGAGGGGCACTAAGAGCGAGAGGGGGTTGTGGGAAGGAGACAGGGAACAGGAAAACATTGACGGTGGAGGTTAGGGGTAGGAGGATCAGGTTTCTATATGCACACTCAACAGCGAGGTGCGAAGCACCGAGCAGCCTACATACGTGGCTGGCGGGCAAAATGGATATCATTCCTTTTTGCGGCTGAGGTTTTTTGGCGGGCCAGGTTTTACAACGGAGTTGTTTTTGGGGGGATAAGGTCTACTGGAGTGAAAAAAGTGGCAAGGAAAAAATGACATTCAGTCAATATTCTTTAAAAAAAAAATCAAATTCTTATCTTCTCATGAAGATAAGAACGATTAACACCAGATATCAATGAACAGCCGTCTTGCAGTCTGACTATTTAAACCAAAATCCAAGAGTATACTGAGACGAAAGTTTAGCACAACTACTATAATAACTACAGGAAACTGTTTTCATATGTAATAAACTATATATATATGTGTGATTGATATCGCAGACTCATGAACCCGACTATATCAGACCTTTCACCTAGCAGTTATTGACATTACCGTTGTGAAACGTTTCACCTCATAAACTCGAATACCTCTTAGGTGTCATCACTAGAGATGGGAAAATGACATATTGACACGTCAACATATAAAAATGACATATTTTGGCAGTTTTGGTCCGAAATGGCATTTTTTCTTCATTTTGGTAGAAAATGACATATTTTATGACATATTTCGAGAGCTGGAGAGCTTAAGAACTGCCATAAGAGCTGAATTTTGCCCTCACGGGATTCAGTTGACGTTTGTCGTTCTAACGTTTGCATTCTAACCATGGCTTCCAACCTCTTATCATTTTCTCCATCAGTGAAAGTTTCTTTGATGAGAAAATGGATAGCAGGTGAAACTCATTTTACAGTGGATGGCAACCAAATCTACTGCAAATTGTGTTGCAAACCAGTAAGTTGCTATTAATGTTTTTGCAGAGATAGTCACTTAGGATTAGTATTTCTCAAAATACCATCTCAGTATTTGGAAATGCTTACTCAGAATTTTCAAACCTTGTTTTTCTGCTTCCCTTACCTTCGATATAGTATTCTGTAAACAGTAACACAGTTCCATCTTGGGTTTGTGATCCTTCATTCGTTTTTTTGCCCGTCCGCGGCACTGTGCCCAGTTAGCTTTGAGCTAAAATTTCGAACTTTTTGTCACGGGTTCCGACCAACCCCACAATGATCTTCCAAACTTTTCATAACCCTTGGTCAAGGGGAAGGGTTTCAAAACGAATTTTGAAATTTTGAAAATTTCAAAACTCGAAAAATTTCCATCAAACGGTATGTTTTTTATTTCATATTTAGAGAGAGTTTATTTCTTGGAATTTTTTAAGAACATCCACAGCTTTGTACGACCAGCCGTTCGTTCACAATGACGGCTCAAAGTTGGAGCAGATCAAAAATCGTCAACATGAGAGTGAATCGTAAGGCAGCCTGTCGGGTCCATTTTCAAACTGGCCCAGCTGATTCAAACAGCACATGGTTTTCAAATATCGAGTTAATGAATAATATTTAATAATAATTATTAATAATGAAGCATACAAATTTTAATAACCAACAATTAATGTTAATAATTTACACTACTTGATAATAATTATTAATAATTAATTATAATTCATAATAATGAATAATGTATCATTCAGTAACCGAGACAGAAGGGTGATCTGTGCAAAGAAGATAGGTAATAAACCGTTGTGTCAAGAATTTGCAGAGTTTTTTTTTCGATTTTCCGAATCTACGTATCTTGAAGCGTAAACCAACAAATTTTGACATGGGGTTAAAAAAAAATTTTCTTTGGTCGATTCCAATGGTTCATTATCGAAGATAATAAACCAAAATTCCTGGTTCGTTGCACTGCTGCATGATTGACGAACCACGCAATATCGTATTCTTAGATTATGTGGTCACACATACATCAATCGGAGAACCTGTATGAAAAATAAACATTAAGCAACTGCGGTCCCGGTTCACCGTACGTATATTTTCAAAATGCGATAATCTCAAAGTAAATCAGAGGATTGATATTAGGGAATTTATTACCTTCGATTATACTCACTGCTTGAACCGAATGTGGCATAGATGGGTCATTTTCTTCGTTGATGATTGTGATCAATCATAACAAGAAAAAGCAGTATCAATACATCGTTCAGTTTGGAAACTCTAATTCAAACGTCGATACGGGCTCGACTGAATAGGGTACTTGAATCAACTTTTAGTCTTTTGCAGCCGCAATCCTCTCGGAAACATGATGTTGTGTTATCCTTCCGTTGATAGGGCCTGAAAGGCAGGGACTTTGATAAGGGCCTAACCAGCCTGTTATACTTGAGCAGCCTGTGGATGATCCTATCGGTCAACGTAGCTTTTCCCAACTCGTCCGCACCGCACCCATAACCGTCATCTATCAAATTATTCCTCCCCAATTTCCGCCGACGCCTCTTCCATATTCCATTTGCATGTTCATAACCTAACTCTAAGCAGGTAAAAACTGATGTAATTGGCCATCAATTAATACAATTTATTTATTAATATTCAAGATTATTTAATATTCAAAATACTATTATTTAAGATGTTGAGGGATGTCGAGGGTCGGTCTTGACCCTGAAGATGAAGAAATATATTCTTCGAAACGTTGGCACATATTTCTTCATCTTCAGGGCCTAAAAACAGTTTCATAATATTACCATTAATTAATTACATTTGTATCCTGAGAAAATTGACAAATATGAACGAGTATAGGAGTGGGGTAACGAAGCCAATGAACATAGTGTGACTGGATAGTGGAATACGGGTCTTTTGAAAACGAAGCTTTTTTGAAAACGAAGCCACCGAAACACGTGTGAAAACGGACAACAGTCATAAAAACCGGTACCTTCAAAAGGTAGGTGTTACTGCAGAAAGTAAATAAAATATTACACCGAAAAACTTTTTTGAAAACGTACGACAGTCATAAAAGCGGTACCTTCGAAAGGTTGGTCTGTGGAAGTGCTTTCGGTTGATGTATGAAAACAGTAATTGCAAAAAGGTAGGTATCAAAAATAAGTGACAGGATTTTATGTATGTGGGAATTACTGTGGAAGTGGTTTCTGTTGATGTATAAGGCCAGAATAACATTTGTTAAGGTGTTGTACGTCGGTACGAAAATTTACTGTGTTGGATTTATTCCGTTCAATGTGAAGCATTTCTAGAATTTCACGTTTGAATTTTATGGGTTCTTTCACTATTAACTTTGTATTTTCAAAACGGAAACGGTGTCCCTGTTCTCTACGGTGACGGTAAGGTGTTACGGGACCTGAACTTTCGGTGCTGTGCTGTTTAACCCTAGTTTCAAGGAAATTCTGTGTATGCCCAGTATACCGCTTTCCACATGAGGGTTCACATTGATTGTCATAAACGACATTTTTTTGTTTGAGCAAGGGTATGGGGTCTTTAGTTTTAGAAAATAAGTTACCAATAGTTTCAATGTTCTTAAAAGCCAATCTTTTTGTTTGTGAATCTAAAATTTTGGATAATTTTTCGGATACAACCCGAATGTAGGGGGTGGAATAAAATTGTGGAGGATCTGTGGGTGCTGTAGGTCTTGCGTTTGTCGGCTGTGAAACGCGATTTTTGAATAATATTCATATTATGTTGGTAATAAAGTTGGGAGGGTATCCATTTTTCTGAAGGAGCATTCGTACCTGATCATAGTTTTTTGGTCTGAATTTTGGGGAAATTAAATTATCTATTCTGTCTAACATATTTTTGATAGTATTTATTTTCTGTTTGTATGGTTGATTTGATTTGTAGTGAATTAGGCGGCCGGAATTATGTGGTTTTCTATACCAATCTGTTTCTATTTTTCCAGTATCCGATCGGAGGAGCAAAGTGTCAAGAAAGGGGATAGACTTTGAAGTAAATATTGAAGTATTTTCTGATTCGATGGTAAAGTTTAGTCTAGGGTCAATGAGTTTAATTTGGAAAGAATTATATGGTCAGAATTTTCGGGGATGGCAGTGATGGTGTCGTCTACGTATTTAAAGATGAATGGCAAACGGAAGGGTAGTTTTGGGATGATTTTATCAAATACATAATCTAGATAGAGTTCTGCAAGCTTGGGAGCTAAAGGAGATCCCATTGCTATCCCATAAATTTGTTTGTAGAAATTTCCACCGAATTGAAAATAATGGATAATGGGGTTTTGCCATTTGTTACGGATTTTATTCTTTAGTTCGATGAGGTCGATAATTTGAGTAGGGTCATCTTGAACAGGAAAAAAGGTAGGATTACTGGGAGCAGCGAAGGAAATGCCATAATTTGTTATGAGGTCGAAAATGACTTCACCGTTCTTGTTCTTCTGTGATGGCGGGCATTCCAGTCAGCAGCCAAGACAGAGGGAGTATTTGGGGGTAATAGTGATTTGATTGTGGATGGGTCTAGGGTAGGATGATGAGATGGTGGGTTGTAAATGCCTATAATGTGTATGTGTCTGTTCTTGAATGGTAGGTGAATGCCTACCATTTCCATGATAGTGTTGTGTGGTACTGTGATTTGAGTGTGGGGTATTTGTTCTTTGATTGCAATAAGGACCCCCCCTCCATGGGATTGCCTATCTGTTCTGTATATTGTGTAGTCAGGTATGCGAATTTTTGTTTTGGTGTAGCATGGTAGAATGATAGCATGGTCGAAAGAGTCATTCAAACCATCAAACGAATGCTTATGAAAGCAGACGAGAATTATGGGACCTTAGTAGAATACCGAAATACTCCAGTTTCTGAATCCATAGGATCTCCAGCCGAGCTTCTGTTCAACCGCAAGCTAGCTGGAATTCTTCCCAACAAAGCTGACTTTTTTCTTGGTAACACCAACTACGAAATCAGTAAACAACTAAAAGCAAGACAACTTGTTCAAAGAAAAGATTTTGACAGGCATTCCAAATTATTGAATGATTTACTTCCAGGCCAGTCTGTCCTTTATAGGGATAATAATAACAAACTATCCCCAGCAAAAGTGAAATGAAATGAAATAAAATGTTTTATTTGTAAAAGCCTTCCGGCGTTACAAGGTTGGCATGAAATACAAAGCAGGTATATAAAATAAAAATAACAACTATTTGGTGAAAACAGAGAGACATAGAGAAAGGATAGAAAGTAAAAAAATAAAAAGTGCACCTAGTGCAAAAAACCTTCGTTCAAAAAGAAGACTCTTGTGCGAATGCAGTTGCTCAAGAAGAAAAAGAAATTTTTTTGCTGAGTTCGTGTCCTGAAGGGCCAGTATGGAAGATAGGTCGTGGAGGGAAAGTAAATTCGAGCAAAAGAAAGAAAAACGCTCACACATACAAAATGAAAAATCATGTCAGCTTCATGGAAGTTGCACAATGGGCACTCGATTTGATTATTAAATTTAACAGTGAAGCTCGGTATACCCAACTTGCTGAAATGGCTTCCAGAGAGTCGCACCTGCGCAAGCAACCTTTCAATATGGATTCCCAGGTCGGAGTTCAGGTAAAAGGGGGGCGCTTCCTCGGAGGGACGGATAGGGATGGCAAAAAAAAGAAAACATCGATGTATCGATGCATCGATGCATCGACAGGCCGGCATCGATGCTCCAAAAACATCGGACCCCAAAAACATCGATGGAAAAAAACATCGATGTTTAAAAAAAACAAAAAACATCGATGTATCGATGGTTTTCAATCAATTTTTTTTTTTTCTATTCTTGTTTTTCATGCAAAACGGAAAGAAAAAATGATAAGCTCTGAAAAAGAACAATTTTTATTATTTTTACTTAACGCAGCTTTGTACGACCAGCCGTTCGTTCACAATGACGGCTCAAAGGTTGAGCCTGTCAACACTATCGTGAATCAAACGGTTGAAATACAGGTCAATTTTCATACTAACGAGCTGTTTGGAACATCATATGGTTTTAATTATGTCGAGTTTTTTTGTTCTGAGGTACGTTTCGTGCTACGGAAATGAAGGTAGTTTCGAATGTTTGTTGGTAGGTACTTCTTTTATAGAAAAATTATTGCCGACGTATTATTAAAAACCCCAGTTTTAAATTATATCGGTACATTTTATTTGTAATTAGTTCATCATCTCTATCATTCAGGTTCTGCACAAAGGAACCCAGTCGATTCCAACAGCCAGATATCGTATTAATTAATCATAATTAATAATAATTATTATTAATAATAAATACAAATTATTAATACCTAACAATAAATTATAATTATTTTCACTAGGTAATTGATAAAATTATTAATAATTAGTGGTAATTCATAATAATAATTCATCTAACATTTAGGATCTAGACATTTAGACCTAGTGATCTAGACAGAAGGGTGATCTGTACAAAGAAGATTGTGTCAAGAATTTGCAGAATCTTTTATTCGATTTTCTGAATCTACCTATCTTGAAACGTAAACCAACAAATTTTGACATGGGGTTAAAAAAAAGTTTCTAAACCAAAACTCGAGTTAAGAGTTTGTTCACTAGTAATTCATTTAAAAAGTGTTGAAGTTCCAACATGCCATTCCTAACTACTGTGATCACACCTGGAGTACATACCTAGAGTGCTGAAACACTCAACGGACAGGCTAGCCGGTGAAATTGTGAGGAATGACTGCTCCTTGTATCCCCAATTCCGTACCCAAGTGATCGTTATTTACAAGCTTTTTACTTGAAGATAGTCTGCCGTCCTTCACAAACATGCAACACGTGGATTTTTCGTCTTGTCATCTTACAATGGAAATTCGCCAGTTCCGCGTGTACCCAACAAGAAAAAGCCCCTCAGGAAAACCTCTTGATTCAATTACTACAACCCTCGACTTAGCCGAATTTTCACCAGTGGTAACATCGGCGACAAAGGAACAGCCCACCATTCAGAGGGACATAAATGCCAAGACGTTGGGACTAAGACACTATAAAGTGTGAAAGCCGTAGAAGTGGCCCTTTCATTTCAACAATCCTCTACTGATGTAACGCAACTACTTAATGCATGTCCTTCTATCATCATTATTCCTTCCTCATAGACAACCCAAATATTTGTCCTGCAAGTCCATTTTTTCAAATTACCCGAATATTTGACGTTGATTGCGGCTGTACCAAGTGTAATGTTTTCATCCCCCGTTTTCAAATTAAAATAATATCTTATACTTAGGTACGATTTCAGACAAATAATTATAATAGGCTAAACATGATGATATTGCTCCTATAAATCATAAACAGATAGATACCTAATTCCTTCACTTCGTAGATTATAATGTTTTACAAAACAGTAGTAACTTGTAAGATAATATCTTAATATTATTAACTTGTGAGTCATAATAGTTAGGTACAATAATCATTACTTTCCAAATTGGTGGTACATGAAATAATTAGGCTTTTTGATCACTCTCCCTGACCTACTTCTCGTTACTGGCGATGTTTTTCCTTCATCTGCTTTCCTCTCCTGATCACTTTGACGAGTTATTTCATTTTTGTTTTCATTTTCTGTGTTTCTAAACAATTGTTTCCTATTCAGTTCCAATACTTAATTGTCATCAGTTTTGATTAGGTAGGAGCGAGGTCTGCAGCATGATTTCAACACTTTCTATATGAATATAGATGGCACTCACGACGTCGGTGCAGTTCTTTACGCAGATGACCTTTGTTTGTTGTCTTACAGCTACATTAAAATGAAGAAAACCTTGGAATTCCTTCACCTTTACTGCAAGGAAAAATCATCACAGGTGAACCACGCTAAGTCCTAGTATTCAGGAGGAACGGTGGCATCTGCAGTCACTACATCTTCATGTGTGGTGAGCAGGAGATGCCTGTAGCAAAATCCTACACTTACTTGGGAGTGAAATTTACCACATCGGGGCGTTTTGTGCAACATGCAAAAGACAGTATAAGGAAAGGGGAAAGGGGAAACGGCCGCCCCAGGTCGAGTCCAGGTTGCCTAAGCTTTGCTTTTCCCGCCTTATTGCTCTCCATGCCGTTCGGCCGGACCCGCAGTGCAGCTGGGTCTCTCAGATGGCTGCCATATTTTCCAAGTATGGGGAGGGTGCGGCGTGGTCTTCTCAGGACGCTGGGAACCTTGTCAGAATTAGGATATTAAAAGGAAACCTGGAAGGAAAACTGAAGGAAGGAAGACTTACAAACATGTTCTGTAGGCATAATTCCGATTTATTTCAATATTGCAGCGTCTGTAAACGAAACCTACTGACTTCCTCTCTTTGAGGCGTTGGGTTCTCACGAGTGTCTTGGTTGGATATATGTGACCGAGAACTAGCAGTGGCTCCATTCCCACCGACCGTGCAGCCCTAGCACGTGATCGATTATTCATGAAGCTATCCCACTTCTGACACCAATGTTAGGAAAGATGATGCTACGATCTTAGAGCTACGTGAGACTGAAGGTTTTTATTAACAACGAAACAACATCAATGATAATAATAATAACTTCAACAACCTTGTTACCTAACAATATTATAAGCTATTTAGTTTCATGGAAAATACTATTCAGATAAAATTCATGGATCTGGTATTTGAAACTCCTGACATACCCAAACCAGAATAAAGCGAAGGGTGCGATAAGATTTGTAGTACCGATCCAACAACTTATTGGATCCATCAATAACGGCGTTTGCTTGAAATGCACTAAGTTTACAATAATTGTGTACTGAGAACTATCAATGTGTAGACCAGTGAAGAGCTCAAAAAAATCTAGACATATATGATTCAATCCACCAATGGGGCATGTGCAACGAAATGTTTTTTGATCTTCGTGAGGTCATTGTTATTGTCTCCTGTTAAGCGAAGAAAGACATTAAGAAACTGAAGTGCAGACGGAAAGTATAATTGTTTGAAACTGAAGACAGTGGTAGTGGTACATTTCCTCGCTTGGTGATGCAAAACAACTGTGGAAGGAAACGGTCTCAACCCATTGTTCGGCTCTTGATATTTCCATGCTCACCGGGAGGTAGCACTGGTAAATCATTACGAACCTCCTGGTGATAATTTTAATTCATGAACAGTCCAAAGAGGGTGGCCTCTCGGAGGATCCGGTGCGAGCGATATTCTGTACAGTAACAGTTCCGCCTCTTCTCTGTCCGCCTTCCGTCGGGAACTCATTGCGGTTGTGAACGACGCGTCACTTCCATGGTATAATCATTTTACTCGTGATTGTGGTTACGCTAGGGTTATGGATATCGGGGGACACAAATAACTCTTAACGGAATATGCGTCTCGAGAGACTAAACTAAAATCTTCTGTGAGGAGAACAATTAAAGTTTATTTCCCCAACTCCAGGGAGCATTATAATATGGAATTTGAACGGGTCTTGGTCTAAGTAATAAGCCAATTCAAGATAGGATGAATCTTGAATTTGATAAACTGACTAGTTAAGACGTATATAAAGATTTACACATTTAATTTACCATTCAGCTAATATGCGAGGTTTTAAAATGGGCCAGTGTACGTTCAAGTTAAACTCAATAATAGCCGATATATCCTCAAGCATGCAAACTTTAGGGAGGAGGGTTACTCTTGTGTGGATGATATCTCGCATAGGAGTAAGTGGTAATGAAATTGCTGACAGGTTAGCAAAAACAGCTGCTCTAAAGGGAACGACATGTTGTAGTAAAAGTCCACACACTGATTTTAGGAGGCAATTTCGCTTTGAAACAAGAAAATTATGGCAAAAATACCACAGCACCTACCAAAGTGGAGCATTTTATAACAAATTATTTCCTGAAATACCAGCCAATGCTTGGCATAAGGTAAGTTTAAATTAAGAAGAAGGCACAAAAAAGTTGTATAAAACAATTGGAAGGTTGAAGTGCAACAAAGGACTTTGCAATGTATACTTAAATATGATCAAACCTCATACTCATGAATTTACCTGTGATCAGTGTGGAGCTACTAACACATTAAAACATATTGTAATATGAGATACAAAGAGAGCAAATGTTCAATGAAATTATAAAGAAAAAAAAATTACCATTCAATTATGAAACTTTAATTGCGATAGCTGATACAGGAGTATATTTAGTTATTTTCAAATTTTTCGAAGAAACAAAACATAGGTAATGTATAATGAGAATAGAAATTAAGTAATAGTATAAATATGTAACTAGAAGTAACATGAATAATAAATGAGTTAATTTGTATATGATATCATGTATAATGTATTCTGGCTGTAAAGAGCTTTCTAATGCCCAATAAAATTAAAATAAAATAAAAATAAAATAAAATCCTCGAGTTCCGCAAATTTAACAGAAATTGCGCAATGTGGTAATAAAATACGAAAGTAATCATTTCAGTAGCAACAGCCGGAAGAGGGCAATCACTGAAGTTGGGATAACACTTAAAAATGAGGGATGATGTAGAAAACTGATGGGTGGATTGTCACCCGAATATTTGTGATTAATCCATGCTGCATGACTGAAAATAGTATTTTTGCCTCATCCTTTTTTCTTCAAAATCCATTTTCGGCTTTAATTTGCATTGATCAACATTGGGTGGTGACCTGTTGATATCACTTTGAGCCATATTTGAATTCTCTCTAAATCCCCTTTAATTAAGGAGTTCAAAGAACATCCCTTCAGCCAACTTCCGGGATTCTTGTCGAGTTTCCGATGAAGATCTTGGAAAATACTAGGCATCAAAAGGCTGGAGGGTGCAATTACCCTTCCTCATTATTGATCTATATCGTTAGAAAGGTTCTGCCCAGATGTTCCTAATTATGACCAGATGTTAACCGGTTTTAGTTTTTCACTACATCAATAGTGATCTGTTTAATATGAAAAAGTATTAAAAAATCCACAGTGCCTATCACAATCCTTTGTGTTCAGCGTAATAAAAATTAAATAAAAACTTTAAAATGAGTTGTTACTTGTTACTCGTTAAAACTCGAATTTCCGAAAGATGTTCATACCAAAATCATATGATTTTTTATGTTTTGACAGTGAATTCAGGATGGTTAGGAACAGGTTTTGGTATCAACATCTTTCGGAAATTCGAGTTTTAAACATTTTGGACCGAGATCAATAGCTTCCTTTTCTTCGAAGTTTGCTAATTGGCAAAAGCTATTGATTATACATAGTTGTACTCCTATCTTATGGGGTTTGGAATTGGTTAATTCGAAGCAAGGACTATATTGGCAAAGATCAGGTCGTTTTACTGAGCAAATCACTTGTCAAATCCAGGAGACGCTAGCCCAGGCTCGAATCATTTGGCCCATTCAGAGAGGAGCCATTGGATTTGGTAGAACCTGCCAATGAACCGGTCTAAAACCCATCTGCTCGTCCTATCTCCCCCTGGCCCCGCTGACCACCTCGTGTTATCTTCCCATAAACCACCTCGTACTGGACAAGAGGGCGAAGGTTAGAAGGGCGACAGCACACAGTCACTGAATAACCCGTCCATGGTCCTTATCGCTATCGCTCGTTATAACACTCACCTCACCGCATCCCTCCCATATATACTCAATTCAAACTCACAGAGTATTGCAAGGAATTGTTGGAGATAGAACCTACTCATTCATCTCCGTATGAAGTTCAATGAGATTATCACATTGGAGGTTATGTGTTATAGTTTACATTCATTATATATCGTAAAACCGTTCATAATAATTCAAGTTCTGTTCTGTTCTATTTCTTAACCAGTGGAAAGTAGAAGCACTAGTTAGATCAATTGCAATTGATAATGGGACTTGAGATCGAAATCAGTAGAGTAGTGTAGAAACATAGCTAATTGTTGGCTTTCAGGTTACCGTATGTCATGAAAACAGTCGCCTGAAAATGTCGTCGTACCTATTTTTACGGATGTATTTGTGTGTAACTGCGGAAACAGGAAAACACGCGAGCACATTCGCCACGAAGCATTGCAAAATACCAGTGGCCAATTCGGTTCTAAGTAGAGTCCTGTCGACCGAACGTGTTGATGCTCTTGGTCTCGGTAGGTCCTGTCAAATTGACGTATAACGAAGAGGAAGCTTCAAACGGGAAGTTGGAGTAACAAATTGACCAATTCCGCCGAGAATTCCAGGCTTCGCAATTTATCGGTTCACTTGATTTATTTTAATGAAGCGGAGATGTCGTCCGGCATCGCTCCGTGCATTCTGAATGGAAAAATAAACGATCAAATAACAAGGCTGAATCTCGTTCAACTGTGGCATCCCCATGAGCCGTAATTCTGTTGGAGAACGGAATTGGTCACCAAGTTAATTAGTACCTATCCCGCACTACAATTGAAAGCGAGATCAGTGCGTGTTCTCCATGAATGAATTGGATAATTTGGTTAATCGATGGATATTAACCAAGTTTTCAAGCTACAAGGAAGAAGAAACATACATTTAAATGATTTGCAATTACTATTATAATCTTATTTATATCGATAATTTTATTTATTTATTCTTATGATTACCTATTAGGTAAGTATTCTTATTAAAATGAATAAGTATATTTTTTAATATATAATTTATAGGTTTGGTTCTATAGCGTACGAGAATGGGTACGAGTTTTTTCTTCCGTTTAGGTTTGCCCTCTTGATCAAATGTACACATCCCCACAAGTGGAGTAAAACCGTAAGAAAGAGTGGGATGGTGGAGTGAGTAATAAGAATGTCGGATCCACATGCTGCCGAGAGTCTTACGGTTTCTAGGGCTTTCCTAATTGCATCATGTTGGAAGAGCTGGAGGCCAGTGGGACGGGGAGAGTCTATCTACCTCCATTTCAAGACCAGAGTCGAGGACTTTTACGGTATATACACGAATGACACAACGACGAGTAGGTGGTTCCTTGATATAATATTTGAGATCAACACTCCGGTCGGGTGAAAGAAGTTAATTAGTCTGGGCTGACTATCTAGAGTACGCACTCACACCCCGGCGAAGAGCAGATTGGAAACACACAGATTGGAACTATTTGGGGACACAGTTTTCTCAATTCTTTTATCACACAGGCGCAGATTCGACCGGACCAGGTATTCCGAGGTATTTTTGCGTCCTGAATCCGATTCAGTTATTTATTTATTAATTACTTTATTACGGGCAAGCCCAATTACAATACAGGTCAGTGATACAGACATTAGTAGGTATACATTCTTTTGACTATAATTGTTACGAAACTGAAAATCATCCGAAATCATCTGAGCCCCATCACGTCAGAAAAACGAGATTTCAAGGTCATTTGGAGGTTACGAGGGACGATCAAAAAGTAAGAATACAAAACGTTTTGCGTAGCAGGAAAATTTTTGTTTTCAAATGTGGAACCCCCTGCATTATAGGCGGGATCATCCTAAACAAAACAAGAGGTCCGGCGTTTAAATGCGACCTTTAGTTTGAAATGTGCGCTTCCATGAACGCTCCGGCCAACTCCGCGGCCATAACGCAGGGGGTTCCACATTTGGAAATAAAAATTTTCCTGCTGCGCAAAACGTTTTGTATTCTGTAGTGTTGAGTAGCTGGATACACTTTATTATGATTATCCATAATCACATGTAATCCATAAATCATATGGTTGCTGGGAGTTGTGCCAATGTTGTGTATAAAATATCACTGTTCCAGTAATCACTATGTTCCGTTAATGTCCGCGTATACTTCCTAGGTTATTCTATTTGATTTGTGAAACACTTCATATTCTTACTTTTCGTTCGTCCCTCGTAACCTCTAAATGACCTTGAAATCTCGTTTTTCTGACGTGATGGGGCTCAGATGACCTCGGAATCGGATTCAGGACGTAAAAATACCTCGAAATACCATGGTCTGGTCAAATAGTCCGGACCTTTTTTTTGTAAACCAGTGTATTTATCAATCACACGGTGCTCTAAAGTTGTGAAAGTGCTTAAAAAAACAAGAGAATCAGATTCCACCAACCTACACATCACTTTTCAGTGATCTCAAAAGATGTTTTAATACCCACTGATGATGAAATTACTGGTTAGTTTACTCCTTTGCCGAATGAAAAGGTTACCTATAACTTGAATATAGTTTTGCACTGATTGTCTCCGAACAAATTACTATGTACTCATCTATTACATTACCTTTGCCCAAGCATCAAAATATTGAAATTTATCTCATTTTAAAGCTGGAAGTGGGACGACCAAATTGTGTTTGGGGCAATAGAAAGACCAATAAACCTAACGAACTGCAGCCTGGTAAATATTTGTTCGGTTGCTCATTCAGATATGCGGCAGTATGCACCTACTACGTCTAATAAACGAAGGTTTCACAATACCACCTACAGGTGTCTTAAGCTAAATCTACTTGGATTGTTCGTGCATTGCACCTGGCATTCAAAATTCGATGACGCAACCACCCATTCTTCCATTTATTATGGTTAATAAATGGATTTGCCGTGAAATCGTAACAACTCTCGATAGAGATTATGCAATGCCGCAGCCCACTGCCTCTGCTCCTCTAAAAATGTCGGACTTACGTCAATGTACCCACACATTTCTTGCAGAGTTTATTGAAATCTATAAAATTTTCTCGTGTTTGTAGCAGGAAAAAAACAAAGCGTACTCTGACCGTAATGAAAAAAAAAAAACCTCACGCATGAAGAGATGGATGGAGGGAAAAAATGAAAGGAACCAACTGGGCTTCTTCCTCAATAATAAAATTAATGATTAATGATTAAGAAAAAGCTAAGAAAAATCCACTGTCAAAACTCGAGTCTGGATTGGAACTGAGGTCGGAATTGGAAGCGAAAACGTACGATGTTTCTTCCGATTTGCATAGCCGACAAGATATCCGATCGTGTTAACGCGATCGTGTCAGACCAAACGTGACACCTTCCACTCCGCCCTGGGCTTATTGTTATCCAGGAAGGGGCCAGGAGGTAATCCGAGTAGAATCATCTGATGATGCGTTCCTGCCGGTGTCATTCCTTGTGCCCTCGTCATTGAGCGTCATGCCTCATATTGGTGAAACCGTTTTTGATCATTCAGTTTTAGTCGTATCCTGGGAAACAGATAGGTATGCTCTCTCATTTTCATCGCGATCGCTCTAGGAAGCTTTCATTTCATATTCTTAGGGGCCAAGCTCACCCATCACAGATCACATTTATATTCTATTATTGGGGGCTGAGAAAATTGGAAACCCTTTTTTTGCAGATTTTCTTTAAAGGTAACACATACATATCTCTTGGCCCAGACCGTCCAGGGTGGTAAGCCGACTTTTGTCACCCACCTTAACAGGTAGCTCATGTCAGATCAGCTCATGTCATAATGTTATAAGTTATGTGTCACTTAGGTCTACTACAACTCTGGTTATCCAGGTAGTGCCTAAGAGTGCAAAAGAATGGAAGATTAGTACCCACAAATTTGTAGTTTGATATGAAGACATTGCAGTTCACATTTACATTAGTAGATAATTATGGGTATAGATGTCAAAAAGGTTGGAATGTTTATATGATTTATTTGTTTGATAACTGCGAAGGAACATCGGAGAGGAATCGCGGAAGTCTATCCTTCCCAATAGAGCTGCATCCGTTACGTGGTAGGTACTGACTTAGCAGATTTTAGGAATAGTACTTGGCAGATTTTAGGAATAGTACTTGGAATATAAAAAGGAAGAGAGGGCGAGAAACAAGTAGGAGGTATGGTAATATTATTTTGGAATTCCTCAACATTGCTTATACAAAGGGTTCCAGTCTATATTTAAATAAAGGGTGAAGTACTGCCACCTCATAAATATTAAATTACGGAGAGACTATATTCAACCCCTTTGGTTCCCGTTGCGCTCGGAACTCCATCATTTGGGCCGATTTTCGCATCATATGTAAAAGAGGTAGCTAAATGCAAGAATTAATGAAACCTGGTTAGGTAGCATCAAGACAGCGCTTGGATATTAACCAAGTTTTCCCGCTAAAGGGTCATTTAAATGCGTCCTCCCTTCCACTTTAACCCATTGAACAGACGAGACGCTGATCCTAGCATAGTAATTCACACGCGTGGCGTCATATTCACTGTACCTACATATTCAACAACACGTTATACTTACGGTTCCCAGAGGGTATGATACGGAGGCGTTAGAATGAAAAAGCTTGAAGGCTGTCTTCGTTATACCCGTGACTTTCACCCCGGTGGCCAGGTGACTTACATTGTAAATAGTCTTTGCACACAATTCTCTCGTGTAAAATAGCAGTCCATTTCATTCATTATTGTCTCATAGCAACCTTGGCCCAATTGACTGCATTGTAAAATTGTGAACATTTCATGACATTTAATGTCAGGTAGAAATCGTATTCATGGTAATTTTCCCGTCATTTTATAAGACACCATCCGAATATATCATGGCATATTCATGATGTTCCTACAGAATTACCCATGTTCCTCAGAATGGGTTCAAAAATAAGGATATTATATATTATATAATATAACAAACATTATACATTAAGAACAAGATACGTAGATTAAGAAAATCGAATTAAAAAAAATCCGTCCGTCCACCGTACGCCGTCCGCGGCACTTTGCCCAGTTAACGTTGAGCTAAAATTTCGAAATTTTTGTTACGGGTTCCGACCAACCCCACAATGATCCTCGAAACTTTTCATAACCCTATGTCAAGGGAAAGGGGCTTGAGACGAATTTTGAAAATTTGAAAATTTCATATCTCGAAAAATGCATATAGAACGGTGTAGTTCACATTTAGTTAGAGTTTATTGTTTAGAATTTTTTGAGACCAACCGCAGCTTCGTACGACCAACTGTTCGTTCACAATGAGGGCTCAAAGGGCTAGACAGAAGGGTGATCTGTACAAAGAAGATAATGAACCGTTGTGTCAAGAATTTGCAGAGTTTTTATTTCGTATTTAGATAGAGTTTATTTTTTAGAATTTTTTAAGACCATCCACAGCTTTGTACGACCAGCCGTTCGTTCACAAAGATTTCCCCTTCCCACCGAATATTTTGAGTATTGTCAAGATCAGCTGGAGCGTTACAATCTTAAATTATTTATATACCAAATTATTTCATTCATAACTCTTATAATGTAGGGGAACACATTAAATCATGGATATGAATCGAGGCAATGGCTAATATTTCTGTGCAATTTTTCACAATCATAGCAGCAGGAGTCATGTTGAGGATGGAAAAGCTCTGCTCTTATTGTCGAGATCATTGGATAATGGATTCGAAATACAGTCGGCAGTAGATTTATGCGAGGGATGCGGGCCGCAAAAACCTCGCATAAATCGAATTCGCATATTTCAGGTCTATATTCCTGTGTATTAATGGGGGATGCGGACCATAGGGGCTCAAAAAAGTCCCAACAAATAACATAAAATTATTTATTTTTACTAGGGGTCTCCTCTGAGCCAATTATTCCTTCTTAGGAAAGAATTGTGTAATTTTCGCTTGTTTTGCTTGGTCCTGTAAGGACTGACGCAACCTAATGTAAGGGCTCATTGCGTCCTCCATCGGTTGCCAGAACTTGGTTCTCCGATCTACGAAATCGTCTAACTCGACAATTCGCTGCATTCCAACTTTCTTTTCAAGAAGTGTATTGAGAGCCTTCCAAACACAAAACAGAACAAATTGTTAGTCTATTGAAATTTCCGCACTCGCAAAAACAAAATTTCAAGTTTTTTTTTTTAAATTCTGCCCTTATTTTCAAAGTTAGGCTTTTCTCAGGAGCGACATCAGGTTGATCAGGAGCATCCCCGTCCTCCAGCATTAATTCAAGCTCCTCCTCAGTGAATCCTCCTGGGTCTTCTCTAATCAATTCGTTTGTGACTTCATCAGCAGTTAAATCAGTGAACCCTGCTCCTCCAACAGCATGAGCAACTGTGACGATTCTTTGAATTTCATTTGAGATCGAAGGTGCGGGTTCAGCATTGATTTTCGGTAGCAGTTATTTCCAACAAGCTTTCAGTGTGGAACTTTTGATTTCAGCAGCTGATTCAGCGATGTCTTTGACGCAATCGAGCATGTTAAAATCCTTCCAACATTTCATCACCGATGCTTCTTTGTCTACATCCATTGCCCTCATGATGCGTTCAAAGGACCTTCGCGTGTAGTACGACTTGAACGCCGCGATTATGCCCTGGTCCTGGGGTTGCAAAAGGGATGTTGTGTTCGTTGGTAGAAAGATGAACCGGATATTAGGATCGATCTTCGAGATGCTGACAGGGTGACCAGGTGCGTTGTCGAGGAGAAGTAGAACTTTGAAGGCTACATTTTTTTCTAGTGAGATACGATTTGACCGCGGGTATGAAATCATGATGTAACCACTCTGTGAAAAGTTCAGCTGTTACCCAAGCTCGTCGGTTTGCTTTCCAGAGCACTGGCAATAATTGGCAACACCAATTATTGGTTTTTGTCGATGTTTTTAAAAGCCCTAGGATTGAAAAATTTGTGGACAACAAGGGCAATCACCAGCAGCGTTGGAGCATAACAGCACAGTGACTTTCTCTTTAGCAGTTTTGTGACCGCTTGCATGTTTCTGTTCACGAGCCAAAAACGTTCTGCTCGGCATTTTCTTCCAAAAGAGACCCGTCTCATCAGCATTGAAAATTTGCTCGAGTGCGTAACCTTCTGATGAAATTACTTGTACGTGGTCAGCAGAAGCTAAGAAAAGACCTACTAGGTACTCCGAATACCTATCGTTCACTTTTAGAGGAAAATCGCGAACACGGCTAGTAGCGATAGATCCTTGCAACATGATTCTTCCATTTCAGGAAACTTTCTGGGTCCGTATGCGTACTTTAATTTATGAATTACTCAAGTATGAATTCTCATATTTACTCACTTCTTCATAAAACACATAATGTTCCCAAATTGGTTGATCCAATAATAATCTTGAAATACATTGAACTACATTAGACACAGTTGAATCGTTGTCAACTGTTATGTAATACGTTATGTTATGTCATGACAGGGCTGACTCCTGTCACGCTGGATTCTGCGTGACGACCGAAAATGTATACAGGAATTGTGTTTTGTAATGATATCAACATACAACTAATCTCTTAAATACGATTAGATACATTTAATGTTTCTCCATTCTCATAAAAATTTCATAGGAAGACCAATTTGGGGTGGGAAGGTGTATTTCTAATGATTCATTATTAGAAATTATAAACAAAACCTAACGAACCATCGAGGTAGGAAAAGTTTCGCTCAGAAAACCCGTTAGGGGTTCAGTATGGAATGCAGGTGGGAGCAAGGATTAGCCGGACCACAAAGAGGTGTATAAGGGCCAAAATTTATTTGTATATTATGTTTCGCGGTTGCGAGCCCTAACACGGGCTTTCATTGGAACTTCCGCAGACCATAAACTTGAAACTCTGTTTCCCTGAATGGGTCAATGCCGTATATAACCCAAAACCATTCAAATACCAGCTCCTGCTTAACACTTTTAAGCCCGATATGGTCGGCGCTTCGAAGTTACTAATACCCTTTGTTATTTATGACAATGTGACCGCTTGATAATTAAATAACTACCCGTTATTTATTTAGAAAACATAATCAATTCAATAAATCACCAAGTTGGAGGCTGCCGCAATTTCTCGTCAACTGTAACCAATTTATTGGACAACGGGCAGTGCGACGATGTGTGGAGAGCAAATCTGGGCAAGACCCCCTAGCATTCCCAAATGCTTGTGATGGTTGCGGTGCAAGGACAGACCTAAATCACCTGCTTAATTGCATAAAAGGAGGCTTGATAAAGAAGGGTCATGACTCCCTTTTGGACACTGTGGCAGACCTAAATGGTCTGGTCTGGAGGAGAGTTGTGGTTGAGCCAGTGATGCAGGACTGCCCAGACTGGTTGGCGATGTCAAAGTTGACGGGGTCTGGGACAGGGAGAGGGTGGCGTTTTTCCATACTCGCATCGTTGACGCCGCCACTCCCTCTTACCTGTCTCAGACCACCGAGGAAACTCTCCAGCGACCAGCATCCGAGGAGCGCCAAAAGTGCAACCACGCCGCAGAAGAGCATCGTGGGTCATTCAACCCCCTAATAGTAACCTGCGACGGAGACCCTCCATAAAGAATTTCGAGCATCACCAAGCAGCTTGGCAGGACTTTGGCCGAGAAGTGATGAAGACCGGAGGGGCACGTCATAGGATGGGTCCGTGTTAAACTGGAATTCGCCGTGATAAGGGTCATTTCGATGCGCATCAGAGGGCTTCGTAGACGGATCCGCGGCTTTGGGGATGTAGATGGGCTGAGGATGGAAGATGGGGCCTCACTACCAATCCTCGAGGATTAAAAAAGCGCACGAGCTTCATTCCTACTCCTTCAAGTTCCCTTCTTACGTCCCTTCTATACGTGTTTTATTTAAATATAATTATAATTTTATAATTATTTAATGGACAATATTTTGTATTGGAGTTCCAGATATAGATCGATATGAGCCCGACAGAGAGTCCAACTTTTTGATTTCTAATTAGGGTTTTCCAATATTCGAAAAAGAGTATTTTGATCTGTTCGCCCTTCAAAAATGGATGTGTGTTGTGCAAGAAGACTACCTACGTACTCGTGTTAATGAGGCGTATTAATGAGGGTCGGCTATGATTAAGACTGTTGACGGAGAAAATTATTTCAGTGCCATCATTTTTACGTTATGGAAGCAGAAAACGGCATTTCATGAAAAATATATGATTTAGTCTGGTTGATAAATTATGACTTGTGGTAAAAGATGTGAAGCGGTTGATTAAATTAATAAATTCTATCTGATTGGAAAGCTCGAGTTTTTTTGGCTGGCAGGAATCATTCTTTATATTCAAGCGAATATATCATAGCATATCGTACTTTATCGTTTTTTACCCTGGTTCAGAATGAATGGCTACATTCTTATCACACGTTTTAGTCGTGGTGACCACCTTCACATTTGTTCGCCCATTCTACGTCTCCCTTGTCTTTCCAGTGTGAAATCGCTATTCTAGCAGGGCGGGCGAAAGAGTGGGATCACTAAGTTTCACTTTTCTTGTAACATATTTAAATTTTTCTGCTCAAGAAAGCCAACCATACAGAGTTGAAGAGGAGCTGTTGTGCTTCACTGAATGTTCACAAAAAAGTAAAAAGTTCGAGCTGGGGAAAAAAAAAAAAAAAAAAAAAAACAGAAGTACCCTGTACAATAATTTTTCTCCAAGTTTTCTATATATATATCTATATATATGCATATATGCGTTATATATTATAACTGGACTAGGGAAAATAGTGAAGTGTGCCAGTACTAAGTTATTATGTAGTTCGTTCCGATACTCACCGGTTTTCAAATTCTTCGTCATTTTCAAACACTTCCTCTCGTACACATCTGTGAGACATGATGTCATTAAAGTAATGCTACCACTTTGTTTCAGGGGTGAGCAGCGCAATGGTGGGAGCTCCTTACGAACCATCAACCAAGGTAATGGACTTTCATTTCACTCAACTACTCTCACATTTCCCCATTTTTAGTCCACTTATTAGAGTTTAACATGTACTCGTAGCATCGAATAGTGTATGAGATCAGCGGCCGATGAAGTGTTTTAGATAATGGAAGAGATAATAACCATCAGTATGCAAAAGAACTGTATGGAATACTGGTCTGGAATGCCCTAGATTTTCGCTTCAATTGAATACGAATCGGACTGTTACCTTCGACTGTGCATACGCTAATGGTTCGATTAATCGCAATCGGAATTTATCTTATATGCGAAAAATGGCTGATTGGTGATTAATCTTAATTATCATTCTCCACACACTTGAAAAAAGTAGACAATTACGAGGAACGTGAGGGGGGCATGTCTTCTCGATCAAAATAAATCCGACTGAAGATTGTGACGATTGGAAGTTTCCACGCTCCTTCCTACTTACATTCCTGGTTACACCTTGGCGGGAAAATCCCTGGTACTGTGCTGAGATTCCAAGGTAAGCGGATTGGAAACTACTAATATATCCATGGTGCTGAAGCCAACCATGTATTTTTGTAATCCTATTTTTCAAATTTCTCTCTAAAAATAAGGGAGGTATATATTATATATATTATTATACTACCCTGAAGTTGTGTACGAATTCATAATCGAAACTTTGCCCCGTTGCCACGCCTTTGGATCTAATAATACTTGAAATCAGCAAACGGGAATCAATTACGGCGATCAAAAGCTCGATAGATGATGTCACAAATTTTCGAAATTTCAATTTTGGAATTTAATGAAAATTAAGAGTTTGCCCAGTTGCCATGGTGTGAAAAATCAAAAAAAAAATTTTTTTTATTATCGATTCGGATTGGGAACGAGTATCTTTAGATGTTCTCTTCGATTTTTAAATTTTCTAACATGGCGGTCATATTCATCAACATTGTGGAAAAATAGGTGGAGCCGCATCATTCTTCAACTTTGCCCCGCGTACACGCCTATTTACCATGACTTAAATCCAAATGTTATTGATGATTCTGAACCGTATTAAAATTCTCTAGATAGATGTTCTCTTCGATTTTCGAAATTTGTAACATGGCGTTCATATTCATCAACCTTGTTGAAAAATAGGCGGAGTTGCATCATTCTTCAACTTTGCCCCGCGTACACGCCTATTTACCATGACTTAAATCCAAATGTTATTGATGATTCTGAACCGTATTAAAATTCTCTAGATAGATGTTCTCTTCGATTTTCGAAATTTGTAACATGGCGTTCATATTCATCAACCTTGTTGAAAAATAGGTGGAGTTGCATGATTCTTCAACTTCGCCCCGCGTACACGCCTATTTACCATGACTTAAATCCAAATGTTATTGTTGATTCTGACTAGTATTTAAATTCTCTAGATAGATGTTCTCTTCGATTTCTGAAATGTGTAACATGGCGGTCATATTCATCAACATTGCGGATAAATAGGTGGAGCTTTGTTGGTGGGCTTTGTTAGAACGATGACCTACCGTTGGGTTTTCCCTAGTTGGGGAATTCCAAAGTACCCTAAAAAAGGAATTTAAAACTTATATTTCAAACATTCATTTTGGGGGTTAGTAACAATAGCCGGGTATCGAAGAGAAATGTCGGAAGAGAAATGTTCATGAATATGAACGCTATGTTACAAATTTCGAAAATCGAAGAGAACATCTATCTAGAGAATTTAAATACGGTCCAGAATCATCAATAACATTTGGATTTAAGTGATGGTAAATAGGCGTGTACGCGGGGCAAAGTTGAAGAATGATGCAACTCCACCTATTTTTCAACAATGTTGATGAATATGAACGCCATGTTACAAATTTCGAAAATCGAAGAGAACATCTATCTAGAGAATTTAAATACGGTTCAGAATCATCAATAACATTTGGATTTTTGTCATGGTAAATAGGCGTGTACGCGGGGCAAAGTTGAAGAATCATGCAAAGCCACCTATTTTTCAACAATGTTGATGAATATGAACGCCATGTTACAAATTTCGAAAATCGAAGAGAACATCTATCTAGAGAATTTAAATACGGTTCAGAATATGTATTCAATTTTATAATTACGATTTTTTTTCACCCTGATACAACTGGGCAAAGATGAGGAAAGCGGCGGCTCCACCTATTTTTCCACAATGTTGATGAATATGACCGCCATGTTAGAAAATTTAAAAATCGAAGAGAACATCTATCTAAAGATACTCGTTCCCAATCCGAATCGATAATAAAATTTTTTTTTTTTTTTTGATTTTTCACACCATGGCAACTGGGCAAACTCTTAATTTTCATTAAATTCCAAAATTGAAATTTCGAAAATTTGTGACATCATCTATCGAGCTTTTGATCACCGTAATTGATTCCCGTTTGCTGATTTCAAGTAGTATTAGATCCAAAGGCGTGGCAACGGGGCAAAGTTTCGATTATGAATTCGTACACAACTTCAGGGTAGTATTATTATTAGGTATATTATCAGGTATAGGTATATATTATTATTTTGTTGCCTAAGGTACACAATGGGTACTAGAATGGCCCCCTCCAATGCAAATTTGTTCATGGGTTGGCTGGAGCAGTGTTTTTTGGGATGCCAGCCTCTTCTTCCACTATTGTGGGTGCGTTTTATTGATGACATCTTCCTGCTTTGGCATCATGGGGCTGATGAGCTGCAGGTCTTCCTTGATCGACTGGATGACCATGGATCGATTTGCTTTACCCACCAAATCTCCACAGAGTCCATCACGTTTCTGGACGTTGATATAGCGTTGGTGGACGGTCAATTTAAAACAAAAGTGCATATCAAGCCAACAAATCCTCAGCAGTACCTGAACTATGAAAGTTGTCATCCTCCTCACACGAAACGCAGCATTCCCCGCTCACTGTCAGTGCGTGGCAACAGGATTTGCTCTGATCGTGCCGACAGATCGGCATTCAATGATGGTCTTTTCCAGCGATTGCGAGAGAGGGGTTATCCTTCGCGAGTTCTCAGGCGGAGAGTGGTTCCTGCACATGTCGACCACCATCCGTCTCAGCGGAGAAGGGATTCGGACCGCATTTTCCTGACCACGGTATTCTTTCCAGGAGTTCACAGAATCCACAGAATAATGAAGGACCTGCACCCTATTTTATTGAGCAACGCCCAGACGAGAGGGATATTTGCTACTTTATCTGGTATCTCATATCGGCGCCCAAACAATATAGGCAACATTTTATCGCGCCGTTCGGGTCGGGTCCCCGTAGACGGTGGTGCTCCGCCGTCTGGAGAGCGGGGATTACGTCCCTGTGGTCGGCGGAGGTGTTAGGCGTGTGGCCTGGTTCTGGAGGGTGATAGGTTTTCCTCACCTCACAACCTGCGCTCGTACCCTGTTGTGGGATCTGCTGATTGTACGTCGAGGAACTGCGTGTATGAGCTCGTTTGCCGTCACTGTGAGGGATTTTATGTTGGGAAGGCTACGACACCTTTAAACCTTCGCATAAATAATCACCGGGCCTCCATAAGACAGCATTCTAACCAGCCAGCCAGTCGTCATGCCTTTGAGGAGCATCGGATGTCATTCGACGACTGCTACCACCTAAGAACTCTGAAGCGCCTGCCCCCGTCGGCGCCAAATCCCAAGGTTGAGGAGAGTGAGGAAGCCCACATTTGGGTCCTAGGTGCCCACCGGCCTCCTGGGCTTAACACCTACACCTAGGGCCCATATCTATTTTTATTTTTATTTTTTAAATATTTATTTATTTTTTTTTCAATTTTCATTTAATTATTTATTGATTTATTTATTAGTTGGTTTTGCTGTTCTTTCTTTTTGTTTCGTTATTTGCTTCATTTTTGGGTTAGTTGACTATTTGGTAAGTTTTTTTATTTTTACCCCCACTCCTGTTCCCTCCCACCAGTCCCTAATCTTCTTCGTGGCGGGTGTGATCTGCTTGGATCGTCAGTCTGCCGACGACGCTTGGTGCAAAACGTAAAAAAAAAATTAAAATAATAATATATATATATACATATATATAATATTCCTGATGTATTTCCACATACTTTCAAGAAAACAAAAGTTCACAAACTATGATAATTTTTCATTGAATAATTAAGACTTGTTCCGTTTTATACTGTATGAGTTTCATTGAAACCAAACTTTATCCTCTGGTTGCTCATCCAAAAAAAAAACTGCAAAATTCAACTCCGGTTTCAGTTATCCAATTTATTTTATATTATGCATCATAAATGATGGAAGATCTAAAGTCTTCCATGTAATGAAAACGAGAAAGAAATGTACGACACCTTGGCAGACCTTTTCAGTATGAATTAAAATAAAAAGAAGCGGTTGCTGGGAAATTGAGAGGGCCTGAAGAAATTGGAGGTCCAGCGTAAAAACTAGCTCAGCACTTCAAGTTCAATGTTCGCTTTGTTGTTCTCTTCTCGTTCAAAGTAAGTATATTGAAGGAAGGCGACAGAGCCGAAACTGACACTGCTGAAAAAGCCGTGAAACATAAAATGTGGAGGTATTGATTTTCAAAGAGAAGTTTAGCTTCCAAAAGCGATCGCAAGGTTTCAGCTTTCTTGCTGAACTTGAAAAAAGAGGAGAATTAAATGCCGACGGCTGGATCTTGAGGGTCATTGACCGTTAACCTGTGTTCACTCAAGTATAAATGATTTGTGGAATTGTGGGAGCCATCAATCACTAGTGGCCATTCTCTCGTTTGAACAGGAGCAAAGAGAGATTTTTTTAGTGAGACCGAGTAACGAGTACAACACTATGGCCCCCAACCAGACAGAAATATCAAGTAAATGAGCTTGGTCTCAATTGTAATGCGGTCTTTTAACAAGAACTTCGGAATGCTTCTTCGTGAGTCATTATCGGCTCTAGCTTTGGTGTTTGTCCATTTCATTTTGGCAGAGGGTTCATCTGTGCAAACGATCCATTCCTAACTGACATTAGTGCTTCTCGTAATAGTCACTAGGTACTAACTGTAGTCCTTGATTTACTGGAGTGTTCCCACTCAATTACCATTGTTGCCAAGCATCCTATTCTTTTCACCAAGTGGTATTGATACAAAGGCGATGTATCCAATTGGTTAACCTACCCATTCCAGTACTAACCCTTGGTCCCTTGAGTAGGATATTTTTTCAATTTTTATCCGATATCCGTGGATCTGTTCGCTATTGAATCGGTTTCGGGTATAATTTTTGATAATAGAAGTACAAGTTAAAAATAATTATATACAATAATTTAAATAGTGGAGGTTTTTTTGACTAGGAAACAGTAGAGTAGTTTGCGGGTGAGGATGACCAACACTAGTCGTTGTTATCATTCGGTTTATTGCAACGTTTCAATCTTGGAACAAAATCCTAATCATGCATCATGATAATTATCCGATTGCTACACATTCTGTCGCGGCACAGTAATGTTTGACAAGGAATGCATGGTACTCTTTACAGAGAATCTACTCTTAGACGGTAATCTTTACAGAGAATTATAAATTTATTTTATACCTCACCATATTTTATACAGTTAACTTGAAAAAGATAACTATTTCTTAAAGTCTTCGTGGGATTTACAGACGATTTGGGTCAAGGAGTGTCCCAATGAAACCGACGACAACATAGCTCTTCAAACATTGAACGACTCGATTAAGGGGACTGGTCCGTAAAACCACTCGATTTGCATGCCTTCACTTTGAGACTCGATACCTCCGAGGCTTCTGCTCCTATAGACTTGAAACTTTTAGGGATTATTCTTCACATAGTCTAGTGTACTTCACTCAATTTTAATTCAATTCCTTTGAGTCGGAGACATTATATAAAGCGGAATGCTAAAGTTATAATTGAGAAAAAGTACAATTTTCAAAAACACATAACTCGAGAACCCCTGAACCATTATTGCTGATATTTTTACACAAGTTTCGTGAGGCTTGTGGCTTTCGATGGTGCGAAGGAAATTCCGAAAAACGTAATGGTTGCAATTCAAGAATTTTCTTCCGCCTTAGTCGAAAATATCGCATTTGTGGAACATGTTTTTCCACCCTCAACTCATGATAGAGGAATACCCGCATTGAATTCGGCAAATTCCTTGGCACCATCAAAAGGTACTATACCAAGGAATGTTGTATGACAATTCCAGTGAATTCAGTCCAGGGGTTCTCATGTTATGTGTTTTGACGCGACGCTCAGCCTTGCGAAACCAAAATTCACAGGGGAGTCGTTTGAATGAAAGCTACCCTGTTGCTCTCGGGGGCGCGCCATCCAAGCTTCAAGAGTTCTGTCTGTGGGAATACCTATCATTGACTGTACTCTTTGGTGGATGGATTCATTCATCCATCTTTGTTGTTGTTGTTCTCACTGATTGAAAACGAATGTGAAGAAGGAAGGAAGGGAATGTTACTCACCCCAGAAACGTTAGCGTGACTTTTTGATTTCGTATTTTAATTGTTAGTGATTGTAGATTTTTCTCAATTTTTACTTGTGAAAACATGCCTCGTCGGCTCTTCAAAAAGAAAACTACCAAAAAGAACATTTGTTGGACTCAAAACGCTTCGTTTTGGGACTTATGAAGCAGTTTCTACCTTCAATGACGGGGCTATCACAAAATGTAGGGTCCTGAAACAAGTGAGGGCGGAACCAGGGACTTTTTGTATGTCCCATTGCAAAAATGCTGACATTGCCAGAATGAAATCGGCAAAGAGGCAAGACAGAAGAGAAGATTGGTGGCCAGGAAGTTGGAAGATGAGTATGAAGAAGCAGGGCCGACAACTAGGTCGACTTCAGCACCTCGACTTCAGGACTCGACTGTGATGGAACCAATGGACGGATTTTTTTTTTTTTTTTACATATAAGATAACTTTATTATCCGTAGGATATTACAATTAGTACAATAATGATTTATAGTAAGGCCTGGCCTTAATTAACATGTTGCTCGAGGTTAGGTACGATCCATTGATCGTCCTACAACCAGAGATTAATGTAACAAAAAAGTAACAAAAACAATTGAATAAGAGAAAATATAAATATCAGTTTGGGAAAACAATCTAGAAATTGCATACATATGCGATGATGAGTTTGGAATATGAGAATAACAATATTAAATATTATTTAAAATTCAAATTGTGGTTATTTTACAGATTCGGGTCGGGTGTAATTAATAAATCTTGCGGTCGTTTCTTCTTTAGCCTCCTTTCGGGTGGATAAGCATGGACGTGTTTAAACGTTTATATGAGTCCTTTATTACTTCGGAAACTATGGCGAGGTTCACATCGGAGTGCAGTACTGAGTTTTGCACAAACCACGGAGCTCCGGTAATTAATCGCAGTATTCTGTTTTGTATTGTCTGCACTTTCTGTACATGGGATTTGGCTGCTGAACCCCATATCCCACATGCATACTGCCATATTGGTCGAATTAACATGGTGTAGAAGAAGCAGGGCCGACAACTAGGTCGACTTCAGCACCTCGACTTCAGGACTCGACTGTGATGGAACCAATGGACGGATTTAACTTTTTTTTTAAATTGTTCAGTATTTTGTCTACAATCAAAACGAATATAAAACCAAAAATCGGTTTTTTTACCCTGTTGAGTGGTTTTACGGACTAGTCCCTATCGTTATCGTTCCTATCTTGTCACAGAGTATGGGTTGACCTTGGTTTGAGTTGAAATTGTTATCAAGTAAGATGTCAAGAGATCCTATCCAAGATTAACTACAAAAAAAGTACGAGTGTGTTTCCGAGGATCAGCTTCTAATTAAGATTATTGAAGTGGTGAAAGTGGATGGAGAAACAAAATATCCAGTTCATTCATTACCTCTTCACCATTAAAAAGGTATAATTCCTGGCAAAACGACGACCAACATTCGTATAACATTTCATGGCTTGGCTAAGCGGAGTACATAATTGGAAAAGAGAATGCATGAAACTTTACTTCGAGGGAAGATTTTTGTGGGGAATTTGGTAGGAATCCTTATGCCTGTTCGCAATTACAAACATTGAGCTATCGCCTATACTAGGCTCGCTAACGTTGCAAATATCATTGCACGATATAAATGCAGATGTCACCAGATGTTACATGGGTGGAGGACATTGGAATACCGTTTACGATAGATAACTTCACTGTTCGACGGTTCCAACGAGAATTCGCATTCCAACTCCTTTCATGCAGCTTTGAATCTTAAAAATCCACAGTCATGCAGCATGGCTGTAGGAGCAAATTTTCGGGGTAATAACTTGTTTTATGTAAAATGTTCTGATGTTTTATGTTAAAAATTAAAATGGCAACCCCCTTAATTATACCATAGATTCAAATTCTGTCATTAATGACTTTGTTAGACGTCATCTGACGTTAACTTCAATTTTTTTTTTTTTTAATGGGAACACCCTTTTCTTTAAATTTTCTGAAAAAGATTTAAAGATAATCATTTTATATTTTTCTTTTACCTTTGAAAATGTCTAATCGGCCGCTACTTTGATACAAATTAGCTCATAGTGATGTCGCTGTAGGAGGATCGTCTCAGGTGTGACTTTGGTGCCAAATTTCAATAATTCATATCTTTAAAAGGTCCCGAACGATTTTGCTTAACAATGCCAAGGTTTTCATGAGAAGATAAAAAATAAAAAGTGGGTGTTCCATTAAAAAAATCAAAGTTGACGTCAGATGAAAAAATAACTAATGACAGAATTTGAATCTATGGGAAAATTGAGGGGGTTTCCTTTTTTTTCTATTTTGATTACAGGAAAAATAATATGGGGTGAGCATATAATGCTGGATACCCGGTATATTCCGGAAGGTGGCATTCTAATCAAAAATCAAATAGATATTTACAGTGGAAGTAGTAAGGAGGGAGATTAAAATAGCTCGAAAAAAATCAGTGATGTGTTCCACAATCTAGTTGTTTTTGTTGTACTTGTGAATGAATACGACAAAATATTCATGTACTGTTGATGGTCAATAAATGTGTATAGTCGACCGCTGAACTTTGTTCTGGATAACTTCATTACCCAAGTACCTCTAACTTTGTTTCTTTTAATAATTGCATCCATTTTTATTTATTTATTTTTTCAATAAGTAGATAGTAGGTAAGGATTTCTATTATTCTTTCAGGTTGATGGATATGAGTAGGTAGGACTGAAATATCGAGGACCGTACCTACATCCACGGTTTATCGAATACATGCAGAGGTTATACAAAGTTTGCAAGAGGATCTTTATCTTTCTCCGTTCAATTAATAGAGAAGTAGATGAATGACTTCCACCGTATTTCCGTTGGTTAATAGGTGGAGTAGGTTGGAGTTGTCTCACCTTATCCGATAGGAAGGTGGTTATATACTCAAAGGTATATCTTGGGGAGGGAGCTAGGAAGGGGGGGGGAGTAAGGTGGGTATATCCGGTGGTAATATACTGAAGTGTTAACTTCCCATGTGACGTGATTTAACGTAAACGAATATATTCGTTTAGAAAATTATGTGTATTAGAATATTCTAGAATATTATTGATATATCAATAATATTCCAGAAGTAATACTCATGGTAAGAACTGATACAACATGGTAGGATATGCAGTCTGCTCGACAACGTGCAACCTTCAAGTGTTCGAGAAGAAAGTTCCCTTGTTGAAATATGACGAGCTTTTTAAAATACCACACAGAGAGGCTGCATCCCTATTCTACAGTATTGCTCCTCTAGCACTTGCTGCAGGTAACAAAGTACCTCCTGTAGTGGTGGGAACCATGGCCCACGGCTTCTGTAGTGGTGGTAGGAGCCATTGCTTCTCATGGTCCCCGCGGATATCATTAAGTGCTAGAATGAATATCATTCGAGTTCATCATCAACAAAATTACTGAAAATTCTATTTTAATCAATTTTATGTATAGGATTAAACGAACCATGGTTTTGTTCTTTATTTGATCGGATTGGGTGGCCCTAATCAATCCACAACCCCAATATTTTGTAAATAATAGCTTCCAATGAAAAACAAGTATTTGATTTGGATACCCAACTACCGTAGTGAAGTAGTTAAGAGTTGTAGCGAAAAAAGTATCTACCGTACTACGGTGTTCCAGCATGCGAGTGGGCATATAATTATTGAAACAAAATAAGTAGGAGCAGATTGTCCTAACACGACAACAATTGCATCCAACCGTTTCTTCATGCCATTGCAAGCAACAGAAAGTCTGTTCCAAGCGGTCAAATGGTTGCACCAATTCTTCGCATCAGAGCTCGCTTCCAACATCAATCCCATTTCTATTTCAGGGGTCTGGGCTGACAAACTGACGCTGAGGTGGTGTGTAAAGTATGCTCCGATCTTCCGGCATCCTCATTTTTGTCAGAAAGGAATAAATGATTTCCTCCTTGGTGCCTCCCTGTATTCCCGTCTGTTTGCTGAAAATTCCACCGTACTCCGTGGTATACCTGGAGCGGTGATCATAACTTCTATTGACTCATTCTCGTTATCCAGATGGTTTGTACAATGTACTAACCATCTGGACAACGAGAACGAGTCCATGGTGCGTAAATCATGGTGCGTATGCTATCAAAATCTGATCATAACTGCACACCCATTCGTGAAACTGAAGACATTGCTCGTACACGAGTCACGCCTGAAAAAGGGACGACAAATGGGTAGTATGAGACCAGCTACTGATCGAAAAATGCTTTATATTCTCTGTTTCGCAATTCTGCAGGATTCTCCCACTTCCCCGCCTTGGGTCGTATTCTATGCGTCATGTAAGAACTTTTTGAATTCCTGTCTTAACGACCACTTATTTGACGGCCTTCCACTAACGAAGGACTATTATCACTTTGTTCAGATTCAAAAAGTGTATCGCCATACGTGGATTTAGCCAGACGGTTGTCATTATTTGCATATTTTGAGAAGCGAAAGCAGGTCAACCAGCTCGTTCAATATCAATTAATGGCGCGAACTTATACAGGCTCACAAGCTCCATTTTTCGTACAACCAGTCACGGTACAGTTGATTCGAGACGAACCATGCAGGAAGGAAGGTAGTTGACTAGCCAACTTTGGCAAATATCTCTTGTATGCTTTGATGTTTATTTCCATAAAACTTCATCGACTCTAATACTGCATTGTTCAAAAACTACGTGATGTCTCCACCCCTTTTGGCTTACCCCATGAACCTTTAGTTCGAGTTCAAAATTCATTATTTTTCATTCATTTTCATTCCCGTCCAGAGTTCAAAATTCATTTTCCTCCCTTGCTCTTGTTTAACGTTCAATTTATCGCAGGTAAGTGCATTGTGATTTCTTAACAGCATGTTTATAGCAGAATATTTGAAAAATCTTGGATATAAGACTATACCCCAATCGAGGAGGAATTTGGAGGGTTACAAAAGATTTGGAGTGTTCCCCCTTTTAATCGGCCGTGAAAATCTATTTTCACTATGATCCCTTCTTTACAAACAAAAAATGGACGACTCAACCTTGATGATTTCGAGAGAATAGATTCGATATCTCACTCAAAATGAAAACTGTCTGAGTGTTTGCTAAACATTATTGGCTTTTTCCAGTGTTCCAAGAGGACTACGATTTGTTCCCGATTCTTCAACTGCTGGTATAAAAGCGAGCACTTGAAATTCGAATCGATATCGTTATTGAGGAGGAAATTGCTGAGCAACGAAGTAGAGAAGTGGAGGCATCCGCTCGAGTACTCGGGAACGCTTTTTTTTACTAAGGGTTTAATATTTCTAGCAGAATACAATAGATTGGCGGTTTGATTCATTGAGTTGAATAAATAGATTAATCTCGTCGATCAAGGTCAATAGCTTCGGTCTGACTTGAATCATCGTATGAAGAATTGTGTCGACTGGGAAATCAACGAACATTAGCATATTAGGTATTGTTTTGTTTAATTCTCCAGGTGTATGTTTTATACACTTCCTCAATGAGGAATACAGTACTTACGCCTCACGTTCAATTTTATTCAATCAATCAAGAACGTATCCTTTGGCGTGAGGCGGGTAGTATTCAAGTATAGGAAGATACTCGTAGTATTTAGGTTGATGAGTGGCGTTGGACATCTGACTTCTCAGTAATCACAACTACAAAACCTCTGCAAATTCTCGACACAACGGTTCATTATCTTCTTTGTACAGATCACCCTTCTGTCTAGATCACTCGGTCTAAATGTCTGGATCCTAAATGTTAGATTAATTATTATTATGAATTATCACTAATTATTAATAGTTTTATCAAGTACCTAGTGAAAATTATTAGAATTCATTGTTAGGTATGAATAATTTGTATTTATTATTAATAATAATTATTATTAATTATGATTAATTAATACGATATCCGGCTGTTGGAATCGACTGGGTTCCTTTGTGTAGAACCTGTATGATAGAGATGATCAACCCGACCAATCCCACAATGGTCCTCGAAACTTTTCATAACCCTAGGTCAAGGGGAAGGGGTTCAAAACGAATTTTGAAATTTTGAAAATTCCAAAACTCGAAAAATTCATATACTCGTAGAATGGTTTGTTTTTTATTTCATATTTAGATAGAGTTTGTTCCTTAGAATTTTTTAAGACCATCCACAGCTTTGTACGACCAGCCGTTCGTTCACAATGACGGCTCAAAGGTTGAGCCTGTCAATTCGATCGTGAATCAAACGGTTGAAATACAGGTCAATTTTCATACTAACGAGCTGTTTGGAACATCATATGGTTTTAGTGATGTCGAGTTTTTTGTTCTGAGTTAAGTTTCGTGCTACGGAAATGAAGGTAATTTCGAATGTTTGTTGGTAGGTACTTCTTTTATAGAACAATTATTACCGACGTAGTATTAAAAACCACAGAATTATATCGGTACATTTTATTTGTAATTAATTCATCATCTCTATCATTCAGGTTCTGCACAAAGGAACCCAGTCGATTCAAACAGTTAGTCCAGACTAAAAAAATCGAATTTTGTATCAAAGAGATAGGAAATTCAACGCTCTTTCCAACGGTATCCTCAGATTCTATTTTACATAATAATTTAAGGGATTTAGGTCCGTTTTACAGCGACAAGGTCGAGAAGACGAATAAAATCTTAAAAGTGAAAAAAGTCGGATTTTCAGTTGAGTAAGAAAAAAACTCTACGCGTCATTGTTTGTTGCAAATTACCTGTAGAATCGATTCCCTGAGTTTGTCACACAGTTACACTAGACAACCTGTATAAAATCGGTATTATATATTTTATTATTGTAACATTGGTATGGGGATAAGTCATTATTTTATAAAAATGTGATTATTAGTGATTTTCGAATGTATGAAGAGCTTTTGTAATGGTTATTTCCAGTGAATGTCGAGGAAAGGGCCTCTAGACCCTAACATTCCCCTAACATTCATAAGAGCATCAATTAATCCTTCCTACCGATAAATTTGATGGCTACGTGTATAGTTAATGCAGCTGTAGGCATGCATACGCCGCTAAGTTACTGTGCTCCATGATTTCTCCATAGATATTAGGAAAAATAGATACTTAAGGTATTTAATTTAATTTAATTTAATTTAATTAATTTAAGATTTAATTTATATCTTTTATCGATAGGATTTATATTGATATCGACTTTTTATTTTATCGATCTTTTATTTTATATCTGATTTAGCGAGAATTAGATGAAGAGATACTAATTCCACAATTAAAACCCTCACCCTGTGAGGGTTCCCGTATTTTTGATAGATCCACTTGAGGTGGGGGCGGGTCTGCTGAAACAGATCCGTTAACCCTTCCAAGCTGAACGACAATGTTCCTTCTTGGCAAGGTGACCTGGAGGTCAAGATCCGTCATAACTCCTGTAGATATCTGTTACATACATACACATGATTTTCACATTTCTGCTCAAATAATAATGAATAATATCGAGACCCCCCCCCCCCCTCCCGAGGCGCTTTAGAGTGATTTATGCCTCCATTTGGACGAACGAGCGGAACTAACAGACACTCTATTGAAGAGAGCAATGAGAAACAAATTTGGGTAATTTCTTGTTTTATATAGATGGCCCGCACTAGCCCAACACAGAATTCTCCCGACAGTAAAATACGGAACCGAAATCTACTTGCTGTTGTCCTGTATCATCTTTTAGCGAATTTTCGAGGAAAAAGAAGCTATTGTCCTATTGAAACTCGAATTTCCGAAAAAAATTGCATACCAAAATTCGTTTCAGACCATCCTGAAGATCCACTGCCAGAAGACACCGAAAAGCATCTATACATGTTCTCCGTTCTCGAACTTGAGCACATTGAAGATGAAGAAACGTGGTTATTACTTGAGATGTTCTTCACGGTTCATATGCTCTATCAGACTATGGCCTGATATCGTAATGAGATATCGCAATTCTTACTTGACCATCGTGTTCAGCGTTGAAAAATCCATAAACTGAGACAAAAAAAGAGACAAAATTTGTTATAAAACCAGTAAAATGTGGATCTACTATCTTTGTGTTTTGAGGTACCGACAAGTACTATTATTTTGTTTATACCCAGTAATATATCCATCTTAATATAATGATATTGATTTGTTGCAGTGTAAAAATGTAATCACACTACATGCATTCTCACTTCGGCAGGCCAAAAATAGTTCGAGATATATGTAGCAATTTTCTTCAAAATGTTGAAGTTTTGGCCTTTCTGTCGATGGGAGACTGCTTTTTCTCTGAGTTTTCAAAGTTCTAATGTATATTTAATTTTTGAAAACAGTAACCTATCGTATGATCCTATTTAAGGTGCTAATTTTCAAGGAATCCAGAAACCGTACGAAGAAAATTCGACCCAGTTCTTGTTTTGTAATGTGTGTATTGCTTCGACAACGTGTGCATAATAATTATAAATCTTCTTGGAGTAAGTCACCAGTTTCCATCGATTTTGATAAAATCGTACAATAATTTGAATAATGGTAGGTTTAGTATTGTTTCTCGTATGTTCAGCTGTGATCGGTCCAAGTTAGCAAAGGTATAGTTATCGTCTTGACCCTTTAATATTTGATCCATTTGTTGATTATACGTATTGAGTTTCATTCACTAAATTTAATAATAATAATAATTTAATGATAATAATAATTTAATAATAATAATAATTTAATCATAATAATAATTTAATGATAATAATAATTTAATAATAATAATAATTTAATAATAATAATAATAATTTAATAATAATACTAATTTAAAAATAATAATAATTTAAAAATAATAATAATTTAATACGAAATAATAATAATTGTAATATTAATAATCGTAATAATAATAATTTAATATGAATCAACAATAATCCGTGTGCATAGGTTGATTCGAAAGGTAAATATCTACCTCTACATATCCTCTCTCCTTGGGAACACCTACATTAATGCCCAACACGGCTGATGAATATCTTAATAACTCGCTTTGTGACCAATAGATAGATTAATATTCCTGGGTTCACCGCATTAGGAGGTCCTTCATATTATTCAAAAAATGTGGTATACTTATGAACAAGGGCGGAAAAAAAAAGTTTTGTGTCATCATGGAATAGTCACAATACAGAAGAGTTGGTAGTGGAACGAAGTAAAAAGGATCGGAGCGCTATCTTACTGAGGATAGTGCGCATGCCCTTCGGAACCACAATTTGCTATGGGGAGACATGAGTCTCCCGTGGCCACCCGTCCATCACTCGATTGAGTTCCAATGATTGACATGATTGGGAGGGGACGTGGCTCAACACCCAATAGAAAATATTGCCCCTCCGCCGACCGCGAGGCCATGCCTGACTACGAACAACGAACAAATTTGCGAGGTACAAATAATCACACTGACCCTAATAATGACATTACGTAATAAGTTAGACACGTATAATGATGATAAAGTCGATGGGGCGAGATTTGAGAGCCACATGTTCTAAATAACAATCCCCAAACTTTTGAGACTTTTGTATGGGTGCATTCATAAATTGGCGGGCACTTCCAGAATTTCCAGGTACTTACTATGTATCATGAAATACCAAATCCCTGAGTACATGCTGTAAACCAGGGATGACCAACTTCTTTTGCCCAAAGGGCCACTTCCATACTTTCGCTAAAAGCAGGGGCCGCACAAGAACTTAAAGGGAAAGTTAGGCTATATGAATTAATGTATAAACAAATGCTATGGATATTGAACATACATTAATGTTGAAATAATATATACTAATCATACAAGAGTTGAGCAGAACAAAATCAACAATTTTACTGAAAAAAAAATACACTAGTGAGAACACTGAGGGCGGGCACAATCGTTCACAAGTTTGTCAAAATCAATTCTTGTCGAGGTGGTGGCACTTTAAGCAAATCATGAAGATGGTTGTCTTTAAGTCTGTTACGGTCCTTTATTTTGCTAGTTGTTAAAAAATTTATTATCAGGTCGTAATTATATACAATTTGAACTTAACCTGGACTCTTGTAGAAAATTTTGTATTTTATATTTCTGTTAAAAAATATCTACCGTAATACTTTTAAAAAGTCGTTCGGGGGCCGCATAAAACATAACCGCGGGCCGCCAGTTGGCCATTCCTGCTGTAAACGCTAATACTGTTGAATTGTTGTAACTCACGTCCTTTCTCTGAGAATATGAGGCAGAACGAAAGAAGGACAGTACAAGGGGGCTTGAAAGCAGAAGGCATGGAAGGGGTGGGGACAGAGAAGAATGTCTGAGGCTCTTTCTAGGTTGGTCTCCTTTCGTATGATAATGCTATCTGACCTTTGACCTTTGACGAGAGAATTTTAAAAACTCCTCTTTTCATTTATAGGTCGTGCGGGAGGATCCGCCCGTAGCCCGATGTTGGAACAGCTTAATGTGTAAGTATGATGCATGATTTCGACGGCTATTCTGTATAGAAGTGATTTACATGCTCTCTCTCCAGGAGCCTAGATATTCTTTCGCTTGACGATAGTCACCTCTTAATACCCTTTCCCCCTCATCCATGAATCATCGGCCTTTTTCGCTCCTTTGGGTAGTATCTGCCTACATTCCCTTATCTCAGCACGTTGTTCCGGTAGCCTCCAGTGTTGCACCCTCTCTAAATTTCAAGTCTTCTTGTTTTGAATGGACTTTAGAATACGTACCAATACATTTGTCTTGGTTTTTCTTGCGTCATTTTCCTTTATCCATATAGCGAAACATATGCATGTATTATTCCCTTATTATTCTCTCAAATGTGTAAATCTTACATGAATTAGATGCTTATACTTCCTGTTTGATGTATCATGCGCACCAAACACGTACTCAATGTCGTTGTTCTGAGTTCTTAGGTTCGTTGACCATAATCATCAACCATAGTTATTTTGATTTGTGCATTCTCTCAGCTACATTTTCACCGAATCATATCTTCTATTACAACGAGCGTAATCTCCAAGATGTCCATCTTCATATGGGCCTATCGATGCGTCGCAACTTCGACCTCAAAATGCATCTCACTTCTCACTTATACTACTCCCTAATTTTCCATCCATCGAATCAGCACACACAACCACTGCTCCCCTTAAGTTGTCTTGATCGGGTGTCATTACTCTGATTCTTCTTCAATAGTTATTGACGCTACTTAGGACAACGGTGTGAAATATAACGGGTATATTAAATATACCCAAATTTTGATGATAACGGATAAATATAATAAACAATTGGAACGCGTTTTTAAGAACAATCAATTTCGAGTCGGGGAGAAAATTGTGATAGATGCCTGCAAACAAAAGACGGAAGAATTAATTTTGAGCCAGAGAGTTGAAATTTAGTGTAGCTGCGCCACAGTACCATTACTTGTATTTTTCTTCACCTCATAATATGAGAAAATTCGCTAAAAACGAATGAAACGAAAACATAGGTCAGCAGGTACTTGTGATGGGGTGAGAGGCAAAACGTAAGGTATTATATACCATACTTTCTACGTTATATCCTACTATACCGTACAGTGTATTATATCAATATTTTCATGCATATAACTTACACTGGGTTCCAGCTACTAGGTGGTCTACAATGGGACGTGCGAGTGGGGGGGTATTGTTGGGTTACAAAAAGATAAATGCTTTTGAAAGTATACGATTTGATTGTGTTGGAAGTTATTATTTCTTCAAAATTAAGATAATGGACTGTTTGATTTATATTATACCAGTGTACTTAAATTGCAATAAGTGGGAAGAAGATTTCAGTGCTTTTTGCGCTCTAATTTCACGTTTAAGGGGGGGAAATTTCATCTTTGTGGGGGATATGAATTGTAGAATTGGAGAGCTTCAGACAATAGATTATGAAATTCCGTTCGGGGCACCGGGGATATTTGCAGATAGAAATTCAAGGGATGGGATGGTTGATCCTAAAGGTCGTAAATTTTTGGAAGTACTGGATGAGGATGGAATGATAATTTTGAATGGGCGCACAGTAGGTGACCGTAATGGTAATTATACGTATATAGGAGCAAATGGTAGTTCGGTCATTGACTTGTGTGCTATTTCCCTCTCCATCAGTAGTTTACTGGCTTCTTTTGAAGTTGGAGTAGAGAATTACTCTGATCATATGCCAATGATATTGAACCTTTATGGAGGAAAGTTGCGGGTCGGGGGTTCAGATGAATTGTGTTTGGGGGTTGAGAAATTGATATGGAGAAACCAGGATTTGAAAAGTTATAAAGTAAAATTGAATAGAAGTCTGGAGAAATTTAATTCAAATGAAATAGGTATGGATGACTTAAGAATGGCTATAAGGGGTAGTGTAATGAATAAGAAATCTAATATGACGAATAAGGATGGTGACAGGGACAAACCTTGGTTTGATTTCAAATGTCGAAAATTACGAGATCAGAATTTGAGCCTACTGAATTTATTTCGCATCACACAGTCAGATATAGTAAAAAGTGACTATTTATGTAGTAGGGCACGTTATCAGTTTTTGTGTAAGGAAAAAAGCCGAGAGTTTAATGTTTCTGCGTGCAAAGAGTTCTGTGAGGTTCGTGACTGTAAACAATTTTGGGATTTGGTAAGAAAGTTCGTGTACAGGAAAGGCCTACCAATGAATAATATTAAGGTGGAAGACTGGGTCGGGCATTTCCAGGATTTATTTCGTGGCGATCCAAATATTGATGTGATTATGTTTGTGAGGCCGTTTGTGGAGAGTGAGCTTGATCGGGAATTTACGATGTCCGAACTGCGTAGGGTTGTAGATAGTGCGAAGGAGCAAAAGACCCCGGGTCCAGATGGAATCCCTTACGAATTTTTCAAATATGCCACAGACGAGTTTCAAATCATATTTTTGGGGTTGTTAAATAAATATTTTAGGGATGGTAGAGTTCCGGAAGACTTTGGTGCTTCGATAATTTTTCCATTGTTCAAAAAAGGAGATCCAGATTCTACGAACTGTTATAGGGGTATATCATTTATGGATGCTGCTGTAAAGATATATTCTGGTATGCTGGGGAATCGTCTAATTGATTGGGCTGAAGAAAAGGGTGTGTTGGGGGAGGAACAGGCAGGGTTTAGAAAAGGGCGCTCCACATTTGATAATTTGTTCTGCTTATGGAATTTAATTAAATGTAAAACGGTTGGTAGGGGCAGTAAACTTTATGGATTTTTTGTAGATTTTAGATCTGCATTCGATTCAGTTTTGAGACCAGCCATGTATTACAAGCTGTACCAGATGGGCGTCTCAACGAAGTTTGTAGGGGCCATTGAAAGTTTATATAGGAACACGTATGCCCAAGTATGGACGCGAAATGGTTTATCGGGTTCGTTTGGGACGCATGTAGGGGTAAGACAGGGTGATAAATTGTCGCCATGTTTGTTTATATTGTTCCTATGGGATTTAGTGGAGAGCGTGGGGGGTGGAGTGATTGTGGACGGTATTAGATTCAGTTTATTTAGCTTCGCGGATGATGTGATTTTGTTGGCAGAGGATCCAGTAATGTTGCAGATCATGATAGACAGATTGTACCAGTATACAGTACAGTGGAATTTGGAGATTAATTTGGATAAATCCAAGATAATGATTTTTAAAAAGTGTGGGGGAAAGATATCGAAAAGGGAGCGGTGGAGGTTGAATGGAAGGGAAATAGATGTGGTGAAAAGTTACACATACTTAGGTGTGACTTTGACACCACAGCTGGATTTGGGAGGGCATTTTGCTTCAAAGCTCGCAAGTGCCAAACTGGGATTGAATACTGTGTGGTCAAGGTTCATGGAAAATGGTGAAATACCTTTAGAAGCCAAATTTAATGTTTTCAAAGCAGTCAGCAGAGCAAGTTTGTGTTATGCGGGTCAAGTCTGGGGTTATGAGTTCCACGTACAGTTAGAGATGCTTCTAAAATTTTTCATTAAAAAATTGTTTGCATTACCTACTAATACACCTGACTACATGGTCTATTTGGAGAGTGGGGTAGAACAGATGTATGTGTATACGTTTGGTCTCAGTTTGAGCTACGTCATGCAGGTTTTAAAAGGTCCAAGATCGAGATATACCCACGTGATTGCGCGTGAAGTTATTCGAAAAAACGTTTCATGGGCGGCAGCTTGGAATGACCTAGCTGGAAGGCATGGAGTAGTGTTGAACATTAATGCAGAGGAACCTACAGTTATAACTCAACAAATAGAAAGGTTAATGGGTTTGGAAAAAAATAATTTTGTTGAGACTTGTAAAGCAAGGGCCTGTGCAGCACGGTTTCACAAAATTTATAAACAGCTGGGTCCACCAAATTACTTGCAGGTAGCCAATCTCAGTCATTTTGCTAAAAGAAGTATTTGTAGAGCGCGGTGTGAGATGATGGATTTGAATTATAAACCATGGGTAAAACACCGTATATTCACATGCCCACTCTGTAACTCAGGAGAAGATGAGACTGTACTCCATTTTCTAGCCCATTGTCATATACTGAAGGGAATTCGTAAAGATTTACTCGGCTCACATTACTTGACAAATGAGGAAGCGATAGAATATTTGAACGGGAAGAACTGGTTGGCTATTGGAAATTTTATTATGAGGGCTTTAAGATATAGGGATCGTCTGGTAGAGGAATGGAATTTCTAAATTGTTATTATGTTTCTAAATAGTGGGAAAAGATTAAGATAGACAGTAATGATTATAATAATGATGTGATGGTAATAATAATGTAGATGTTGTTAATGTTGAAAATTTTTATTGGATTCTTGTTATGTTTTTTGAACGTTAAATTACTGTAAGTTAAATTATTGCCAGTTGAATATGAAGATGAAAAGTGTTGTATAATATATATTTCTTTATATGCTGTATATGAGCTTTTTTGTTTTGTTTGAGTATTTGGTAAATTTGAAATAGTGGTAAAGACCGAACTCCGGCTCATAGTCTCGGGCTACAGCCGTATATGTTTTTGTTTTTGTATGGAAAATGGGATGTATGTAGATTATTACTTAATAAAACATTTCAATTCAATTCAGTGTATTATATCTCACCTTTTGCCTCATCCCATCACAAGTACCTGCTGACCTATGTTTTCTTTTCATTCGTTTTTAGCAAATTTTCGAAGAAAAGGAAGCTATTGTTCTCGGTCCAAAAATAATAAAACTGCAATTTTCGAAAAAGTTTCTTACTTACCAAATTCCGTTCCAGACCATCCTGAATTCACTGTCAGAAGACACAAAAAATCATACGTATTTATATAGGTATGTATATTTATATATAGGTATGTATATTTATATGTTTATGTATGTGTCATTCCAGACGATAACTCTCGATAGCATTGTGACAAAAAGTTCAAATTTTGCGACTTGCCAATTGCGACTTCCTTATGCTCTTCCTTGTCATTGTGCAAGGTATATTCGACTTCGGTTTCCGGTTCAGCATTGCTTACGGCCATTTTCGGAATGAAGAAAGAGGCCGGCATACTAACGTCCCAAGTGAGACAGAAAGTTTCACGTTGTAAGAGAGATATCCGGCGATACAAGACCGAGTTACGTGTTCCGTTGAGAACTAGAGAAACTTAGAAGGTTAGTGCACTCTCTTGTCTTACGGGGCCGCATTTGCGTACATCATTGCTGAAACGCTAGTGTAACTTGGAGCCGGGCGAAGCGAAAACTCAGTTAACTGCCGAAGTAGATGAAAGTAGGGACGACCTAACAGTCGCCTATTCTTGCATCCCTCTCATTAACTGTTCACACAGAAATTTAGAGAGAAAAATTACGTTCATGTGTGCTTGAACTCCTCTGTAAATGAGATCAGTAAACTGAAGTATGAGAGCTGTAGTTCCACTTTGCAGCTGTTGGATCGTGTATGACCGTTCGTCATTCAGAGGTTTTACTTGCTTCTCTATTGAAATATTAATAGGAGATATTAATTCTACTAGTACGATTGATTCTTCTAGTTGTAATACTTACTACTCGAATGTTGTTGGTTGAACGTAGTTTATGGGTACTTGAATGAGATATTTATGGAGAGGGAATCATCCGGAGAGTTACATATCTTGTCCCCCGTATTGCCGGAACAACTCACTAAGTTTAAGAAATATTTCTAGATGACACCGGAGACTTTTTTCTACATTCTGATTGGTGCCAGACAGCGGGTAGAGAAATTTTCCCATTTCCGGATTCGTATTCCTCCAGAAGAGTGGGTTGCTGTGGCGTTGAGGTCAGTCTTTATCAATAAATTTATTCTTGACTTTCATGAATTTCTATCAAGTTGTTTCGAATAGAAATTGGACTCTCTCAAACAAGAAAGAGATTTATCCGTAACAATTCTCCGTTGGCTGTACTTACATTGTACAACATGGATGCAGTTACCAACCAGTTTGAAAACTAGTGTGTTGACATGTGAATAAGAAACATTTAGGTGAAAAATGGTCTGAAGAATAGAATTTTGTCAGAAACATTATTATTAATGTTAAATATACTCCCGGGAAATGAAGCGAACACGCAAAATCTATGGAGGTGAAAAACCTATACTTATTGAACACTTTTTCAACAACAATCATTTGTCCCGCGTCCGGCGCTGTCATCTGGATACTAACAAATACGAGGCGAATCTATCATTCATGGATGCGGCAAAACTATTGCAACTCCGCTTGAAGCACATTTGACAACTAAAATGTTAAAGTCGGCCGATTCGGCCGAACGAAACAAAATTATTTGTTTTGGAATCGGTATTTGGATGAGCTCAGTGGTGTTCGTCAGAGCAGTTCAGGCCTGGTGCAAACACTTAGTCCGAATTCCATTGAATATTAAACTTTTGTTTAAAGTTTAGGTCGGCCGTTGTCGCCCATATTCCGTTGAAGGAAGGTTCGGCCGAATTCCGGCTCCAGTGTAAACGTAGCTTCAAATAGATTCAACATAAGTGTCTCAACATAAGGGGCACACGCAGAACGAAAGGGATTCCGTGCATTCAGTCATCAAAGAAGTAATATCAAAAGCCCTGAAGTTATCCCCAATTTACGTGACATTACAGTATTTACAATTGATGAGATCGACGAAGAAAAAACCTCCATTTTATATTGTCAATGAACTCTACCATGATGACTTCGTTTACTTCAAAGCCCTGGCAAGCGTGATGGGAGACAATTTTACTATCGACACCGAAGACGAAACTTTAACTTTCGCTGATATTTAAGTGATCAAGATCAGCAGAGATAACTCCTCAGCTTTTCAATTTAAGTTGTCATATCAAACTGAACACTTCAGTACCGACTGTGGACATTTTCCGATATAAGAAGAAGAAGAAAGCTACGAGCTTGAGTTCCCATGATATTGTGGAGCGTGTCAAGGCATGGTACATTGAAAAGCCTACAGGCCACTAGTTACCATCACCAAACGGAAGAAATATGAGCTAATGTATTCACATTAAAATAACTATGTTGCTCGCGTTTATTCAAACTTTTATAATTCTTGGGAATACTGAGAAGGTTTTTTTTCTCACCAGGGCATTATTATAATACTAGTGTACTAGAGTGTCCTAGAATGTTCTAATGTACTAGAGTGTTCTAGAATGTACAAACGTTCAATTGAAATAGTAACTTCTCGATTTTACATGATTATACATAATCACATTCCGTTATCAGTTTAGAGACTAACCATGAAGAATGTCTCAAGTACCAACCACGTTTCTTCGTCTTCAAAGTTTCTTCCAGTTTGAGAACGGAATAAGATATCGCAATTTTGATTTCACCGTCGGCTTCAACGTAAAATAACCTTTAAATTGAGGAGTCACTTGTTAGACTGTTTTATCTTGAGAATCTATGGGTAATTTTTACCCCTTAGAGTGGCCCGATTCTGGCCAATTACGAACTTAGCCAACGTTCAACGATGACAAATCTTTACAATGAAGTGCCACTTGTCAGACTGTTTCATTTTAATTGCGCTGCTATAATTGACAATAGAATATACTAAAGGTGTTCTTGATGATACGTAGATAACTATTCCTTCCTGATCAAAAATGCGATGATTTCGAAGATAGCTTAGCTGTGATCTCTCACAATTTTGTCGTAATAGATAATTTCCCCCGCAAAGACGGCTGGATCCCCTTTAACAGGCACCGTCTTAAGCATTCGTGAAGCAGACTGCTAAGGCTTTGTCAAGGCTGTGAGTAAACGGAGGAATCTATCAAGGTGACGTGCACCGCAGTAGTTTGATTGGCAAACGTCAGAGGGTTTGATTCAATCAGCACTTGACTGAAAGAGGGCGACATTTTCTTTCCTGTCACAGATTTCAAAACAACAGAAAGGCGGAAACTCGTAACTTATTTGTAAAATTATAGCATAGGGTACGACACGATAATAGACAAGTAGCAGTGGAAGAAGCTCTCAAAAATCATCATAAATCATAATTTTTCCTGATCTACAGGATTTTCGAACTAGTCCACACGCGGACTAATCCGGCCAACCAATATCAATCGTCAGCCGAGCACGTATTTCGTTTAATTATTTTCCCCCTCAAAATTGGTGGGTCTACGTTTCAAGATACCATGTCCAAATCAACTCCAATAAAGGAGGTATGGAATAAAATTCGCAAGTTGAAAAACGCAAAATCCAACTCAAGGAGTATTTTGCCTGAAGGGGAATGGATAGACAGCTTTTTGCTGTCCCTGACGCCGGATTACGTAAGTGAAATTCCCTATCATTCGGTACAATCAGTCCCTTCGTGCCATTTTCTCGAACAGCCTTTCACAACTACTGAATTGGTGAATGCAATTGGAGGGGGTTCGGACACGTCCCCTGGTTTGGATCACGTTCATTACAGTTTTCTAAAACATATGCCTGAAGGAATGAAGAGGGTGCTATTAAGTCTCTACAACGAATTTTGGAGGGTAGGAAAGTTTCCAGATGAATGGAAAAGCGTAGTTGTTATTCCTATTAGGAAGCCGGGAAAACCACCCAAAGATTATACCTCATACAGGCCGATCTCATTGACGTCCTGTTTACTCAAGACCATGGAGAGAATGATAAAAGCGAGATTACAGTGGTGGATTGAGCATGAAAGCTTGATGCCACAAAGCCAATTTGGATTTAGAACCGGTCGATCTACCATGGATGTAGTGACAACTTTCGTGAGCGACGTACAGAACAATTTGTCTATGAATAAAACTACAGTAGCACTCTTCTTAGACGTATCCAATGCGTATGACCATGTCAATTTGTGCAAATTGGTGACCATTCTAAAGGATCTTGATATACCTGATCACTTCGTCAGAAATATGTTCAGGCTATTACATGACAGACAGGTGCATGTCAGGGTTAACGGACAAAATTATGGACCAAGAACCACACAGAGAGGTCTTTCACAGGGTGGGATCCTATCCCCACTTCTCTACTGTTTATATGTGGCTAAGTTGGAGTCAATGTTGCCCAGTGAAGTTACAATTTTACAGTACGCGGATGACATTTGTATATATTGCACGCATGCGGAACCTATGGAGTGTGAGGCAATACTTCACGAAACAATGGTCATAGTGAAAAGGTTTTTCACGGAAATAGGCCTCAACTTATCAAGCGGCAAATCCTCAATATGCTCCTTCTCAAGGAAACGTAGACTACCTTTCGGAGAAACGATGGACTTCGATGGATTCCAAGTTCGGGTTGAGAATAGTGTCAAATTCCTTGGTGTGATCCTCACAAAAACATTAAACTGGAACAAACACATCAACTATGTTTGTCAAAAAGCCGAGTCATACATTAACATCCTGAGAGCTGTTACTCGAGTACGGTGGGGAGCGGACCCAGATGTGGCCTTGATTTTTTATAGAGCAACTGTGCGTAGCTTGATCGACTATGGCTCTCATTTGTACGGAAGTGCTTGTCTGACGTCGCTCAGCAAACTGGATAGAGTTCAGAACCGGTGTCTGAGATTAATCATGGGCTTACTTCCGTCTACTCCTCTGAACGCACTACATGCAGAAAGTGGAGAACCCCCATTAAAAGCGAGACGGATGATGTTGGGAAGCAGATACATTGCTCGTCTGTACGCAAGGCACCCGTCCTTATATAACAAAATTGCGTGCCTAAGCGTGAATGTCCTAACGGAAAGATACTGGCAGAAGAAAGTAGCTCCACCGCTCACCGAAATTTTCGTTGAAACTTCTCAACTCATGTCATTTGTGTCATCAGAAAGCAGGCCACCCATGTATCACATAGATTATTGGGCCTTAATGAAGCGAATACACGTCATATTTCCGAACTTCACAGGATCAACAGGTCACCACGAAGTGGAACATGTCCTGCAGGAGTTGTTTGATCGCCAAGGACCACATTGTAAAGTCATATACACAGATGGCTCGAAAGTTAATGGTGCCGCCGGTTGCGCGATGTATGATTTATATGCTGAAGTCGTTAAGTCATTCAAAGTTAACAATATGGCATCTGTATTTACAACAGAGCTAATTGCCATTGATAAAGCCTTGGAGTACGTCGAGCAAATGGAGGTTCCACCCACAACTGTACTGATTGTCTCGGATTCCAGGAGCGTACTACAGAACCTTCAAAATCCAAAAGCCTTAACTAAGTCCTCATCCCTACTTATTCAATTGAAGTTACGCATCTTTGGGCTGAGTGGCAAGGGTGTAAGGGTGAAATTTGTTTGGGTGAAGGCGCACATCGGAGTCAAGGGCAATGAAAAGGTTGATCGGGCAGCGAAACTGGGGTGCTACTGTGAGGACGAATGCAACACATTGTTACCATACACGGATATGTACGCCCACTTCAAGAAAGCAATGACGAGAAGATGGCAGGAGTATCACGATCATTATCCTGCAGGTGGAACTTATAGATCCATGTTCCCAATTATTAGTGGTAGGCCATGGAGATCTGAGACAGCGGGACAAGTCAAGAAATTCTACTCGACTATATCCAGGCTACGGACGGGCCATGGCATATGCAAAGCATATCTCCATAAGATTGGACAGGAACAGTCGGACCAGTGCGATGTGTGCAGTGAAGTTGACAACTTAGGGCATGTGTTACTGGTGTGCAAAAAATTTGAAAGGCAGCGGGAGACATTATTTGCCGAACTTAGCGAGCTATTACTCTGCCCATTTAATTACACTACAATAATAGTCGAGCCGGACACCTACGCGAAAGTGAACTGTTTTTTAAATACAATTGGGTATGATGTTTAGTTGATAAGATGTAACTCATGTATATACGCTTAATGGCTGTATGGAGCAATCTTATGCCAAATAAAAATATTAAAAAAAAAAAAAAAGTAGAATTCGAAACTAATGTGATCAACCGTAGCGTTGACAATGAGATTTGACTTACCTACTAGCTGTTCGTTCACAATAAGAGCTTGAAGGTAGAACCGAGAAAAAATATAGCGTGAATAAGTCGGTGAATAAAGCGTGAATAAAATGTTCATACAAGGAAACAACTGATTCAAACCACACATGCTTTTGTGATATTGAGTGTCACACTTATTGGTTTATTATCTCTTCAAGTAATGAACCATTGGAATCGCCGAAGAAAAAAAAAAAAAAAAATACCTACCCCTTCAAAAGTTTTAAGATAGTACGAAGATTCACAAAATCCAACCAACCCCAAAATGAACCGCGAAATTTTACATAACCCTAGGTCAATGGGAAGGGTTAAAATTTCGAATATTTGCTGATAGGTGTTTTGAGGTATTAACCATTGCAGACACGTGAACAAATACACAATATTTTAGGTCTCATATAGTTACTGCACTCCCATGGATGAATTGATATATTGTATGAAGAACAGTGATTTGGCTGCTATCCAGTATGTTTGGTCGATTTTAGCTAAATCAAATTTTAATTTGATCACCTCCTAGGTTACGCCGAAATGCTAATGGCAGTTATAAATTTCATTTAGGGGTTTTTACATTTAAACAGATGACTCGCGTACGAGGATTAAAAAAAAAAAAAAAAAAAAAAAAAAAAAACAGTATCAGTTGGTAGCAGCGGTACCAACGAAAAAACTAGCAAACACTCCGGTATACTTGAAACAGAATTTTTGCTGTTCCGCAGCATCCACACCACCAATCGATTACCGTAAGTTACGCGCTGCTCTTCTATGGGCTGATTTCTGACATTTTTTTTAGAACTGACCTCAACTAACTCAATCACTTAAGTGACCATTTTATTGATAATCACACTACTCCGTGAACCTATTTTTCTGAGGGTGGGCGATGAGTGAGATTCGGAATGTGACGGAAATGGTACGCGTATAAATCAAACGTCCAAACTTACCACACAGCAGTAATTGACAGCAGTATATTTATACACACGCACAACGTCTTCAATTTTTATACTAATGGGAGAATTCGGTAGATGCACAAATGAGAGAGTTTTAGAGCAGAGAGAGATTTTATTCAAACAGACAAGCGAGTTCAGCGAAAGAAAGCGAATGAGGGAGAACGGAGAAGCAGAATACCTACCCCCTCTTGCAGACAATGACAGTAATACCAATTGAACAGCATGTTAAATCTAATGCCATAATGTACCTAGAGGTCTTCATCGGAGAACCCTAATTTCTAATACACAGAGATGTTTCAGGGTTCCGATTTTCTTTATGGTGATCCCCAGAGAATTCCTGGGTGTTTCAAATGTTCCATCAAACCTTTTCAGTTACATTTGCATCCCTACAAACCAACTGTGGACAATGATAGGGATTATGGAGAATCGTTAAGGATCAATTGCCTGAACGATTTCCCCTTCCCTCTTTGCGATGTTTAGAAAGTTTTTACTAGTGAAAAATCTTGGGAGTCCTTCCTTTTCAACTAGTACCATTTCCGTTTTCAATGATAATTATAATTTATCTGAAACACTTGTGTTCCTGATAGATGAGTGCAGAACTCACTACGTGAGTTAAAGGAGAGACGTGAGTGAGGTTTTCTTGAACTGATCTGGTAATGACACAGTTATCTTTAAAACAAGAATAACGTGAGATGTTCAATCAATAGAGGTCAGACCAATAGGTACAAACTTAAAATAGATAATTTATATAAAGTCTATACGGATATACGGCCAAACAAGGGGTTTGAATTTGGAAATAAAATAGATGGTTTATTTTCATTCATTTAATTGGGAGTACTCTTTTTCAAAGTTTCATTCCTCACTAGGTCCCCAAATTTCGAAGTACATGTTCAACGTCTCCTTAGTGATGATTTTAGGGGGAGTAAAATTGTCCGATGGTATCATGGAATCAGTACCAATGTGACTAAATCATTATATTATACAAAAACCACAATAATAACGGGGATAATTGAATCACTATATTCTTAACATTACTGTCCGAATAACTCCTCGAAAGTAACAACAAGATTTTTAACCAATGTCAGTAACAAGTCATGTGACAGTCTCCATCACACTATTCCCTCTGTCTTTTTTGACATCAGCGCGAGCCAATCTGTTGACGTGAATGAACTGTTTCATTCACCCAAGCTGTACTTGATAGAGCACTTCATTTTTCCTCTGAATGAAAGTCCAGGGACCCGTCCATTGAGGCTACAATTTTGGGCATCGTCCAACTGTCCTTTTGGGTTTGAGTAAACGAATTCCCGAATTTCAGCCATGTCCTTCCATAATGAAATGCGTAGGGCGTTGACAGTTGGGGGTCACTCACGGTTGGCCGGACTAATTCTATGGTAGCTGGAGTTCACGTCCGTGAACCATCAAAGAAGGAGAAAATTCCGTGGTGACATGTAGAGCACTCCAGTACGGCAACAAAAATAATGGCAACAACTCATCCCAATTCTTTTGTTTGGAGTCAAATGCCATTAAGTATTTTGTTATGGCCCGATTTAGGCGTTCAACAAGACCTCCGGTTTGGAGGTGGAGTGGTGTGGACCGTTTATGGCGTGTTCCAAGGAGTTTAGTCATTTCGTTTACCAATTTGGATTCGAAATTCCGTTACTGGTCTCTATCAATCACTTCCGGCAACTTTGTGAAATATTCTGAAATGACCAGAACAAATCGATTACCTCTGTGCGTTTGTGGGAAGGGGCCTAAAATGTCCATTCCAATCCAACCCATGGGTTCGCCTACCATGAACTGCTGTAGGGGAGCTAGTTGTCTCTGCTTGGGTCCCTTCGTTTTCTGGCAGTCAATACAGGTCTGGCACCAAGCTTTCACATCCGCTTCCATACCTGGCCAGTTTGTCTAACCTTAGGTCCAGAGGTGTCAATTCGTCTGGAGTTGGTGTACTTCCTCTTTGCAACAAGGACATAACAGTCAGGATGCCAAGCTTCTTCGAAAAACAGGTAGACCTCCTTTCCGAATTGGATTTCCTTCCGATTGCAGAATGAACGTTGACCCCTGCATGGGCGCCTTGAAAGTCCATCAGCATTTCCATGTTTTTTTCCTGACCTATGGACTATTTCAAGGAATAAGTTTGAAGCATTTCCAGCCACCTAGCAAGTTGCCCTTTAGGTCGTTTCAAAGACGCCTGCCGCGTTAGGGAAGCATGGTCGGTCATCAAAGTGAAATGTGTCCCATAAGAAAGACGGCACAACGACCGTGTTGACTAACGCCGCCTAAATTCTGTGACCAAGAAAGATTCTTATGCCATTTCTTGTATACACAGCATGCTTGATGCACTTAGTGGTTCAAGTTTGTTCTGCTGCCTCGATCTAAAAAGTGGGTATTGACAAGTTGCCATGAGTGAATCAGATAAAGAGAACACTGCATTTACTTTATACGGCAAAGTTCTTCCATTTGACATTATTGTCCATGGGAAGGACTTCACTGATGTCATGCAGAAACTTGAGGATGTTTTTTTGAGACTGACGGAAGTGGGCTTGCAAGTCCAACTTTTCGCATAGAAACACACTATTTAGGGCACGCCATATCTGGGAATGGAGTTTCAAGAGATCCTAAGAAACCAAGACAGTAGAGGATTGGTCCACTCCATAGAGCGAAACGGAAGTCAGGTCGTTCATGGGCTATTATAGGAGATTTGTGAAAGATTTTGCCACAATTGCTCAACCACTCTACAAGCTAATGGACAACCACACAGAGGTCATGTACTCGTATGTATGATTTGGTATAGTACAGTATGGTATGATAGGAAAGAAATTCGTATGGTACGGTATGAGTACGGTGAGAATATGATATGGTGCCAATTTGCAACACAGTCTGGTATAGACAGAAGGGTGATCTGCACAAGGAAGATAATAAACCGTTGTGTCAAGAATTTGCAGAGTTTTTGGTATTATATTTATATTCTCAACTAATTAGTGGACGAACCTCGGAATAAGGTTGCACATATAATAAACAGTCGAGGTCGACTGTACATGTGGACAATAATACCAATCCATTAGGTTTGGGATATTTCATCGCCATGGATTTCGTAGGAATAGTTTCAAGTATAGGTACTCCTATTATATCCCAAACCTAATGGATTTGTGGGATATGAATTGTTCGAAAAGACGACCTCGAGATTAAAAACGAAGAGCGGAATCGGACGAGAAACTTCTTTTCTGCAGAGAGATCCTCTAAAAATTGAAAAAGTGCGATCCAAAGAGGATTCCAAAAGGACGAGTTAAGGATTTCTTGGGTTAGACAGAAAGGGAGTTGGAGATGGATTGAGAGGTAATGGAGAGATGTGGTCCGTGGTTCGGCTCTTGAGGGAGGGTGGTGGTAGGTAGAGAATAGAGGATGGAGTATAAGTAAGAGTAAGATGGAATTGTTCAAGGGGTTTGGAGAAGTAAGGTTGGAGCTATTGGCCAGAGTGAGAGTTGCGATGGGTGGGGTAGAAACCTCTCGAAATGCCCTTAGCCCACTCTCACGACGGATTCCTAACAGAGGGCTAAGATCAGTCGCCACTTACCGCTTTTCATATGCATTGCAGCGAACACTCAACTCTCATTGTTGGTTTTCGATCCCAACTCACCAGTTTACGTTAGATAAGGACCAGTTCAGTGAATGACATTTTTCAAATAATGGGACGTTGTCTGTTTTTTGTAACCACTCAGTATGTAACCATGTTCAATCAAACGTACAACTATGAAACAGGAATTACCGACCAAATCTCATTAGAAAATGTCTAGATTTAGATTTAATCTAATAAGATTGGTCATTGCGATACTGGCAACCAAATACTACAAAGATTCTAGTAATTCATGGCTTACATAAAACCAAATGTTTTAGCGCTTTTAACTACTCCTAAATACAATGTGCGCTAAAGTTTGTTTTTTGACATTTCATGTCTTTACTTTGGCACATGGACCCGAAAAGCGTTATACAAAACCGTTATGCGATACCGATAAACAAAAGCGTTACAGTGGGCGTTACGGCGGGATGCCGGTTTCTAACCGACCACAATGTTTATTAGCACTGCGTTCTTTCAAAGTGGTTGACCTGTATTTTTGACATAAAATTGTTGTCTTTGCTTTGGCACATTAAAATAAAAAAAACTCCGCAAATTCTTGACACGACGGTTTATTATCTTCTTTGTACAGATCACCCTTCTGTCTCGATTACTGGATGATAGATTAATTATTATTATGAATTATCATTAATTATTAATAATTATTATCAAGTAGTGTAAATTATTAATATTTATTGTTGTTTATTAATAATTTTTATGATTCATTATTAATAATTAGGTACCTATTATTAAATATTATTCATTAACTCGATATTTGAAAACCATGTGCTGTTTCAATCAGCTGGGCCAGTTTGAAAGACTATAATTATAATTTATGGCTTACATAATACCAAATGTTTTAGCGCGTTCAACTACTCCTAAATACAATGTGCGCTACAGTTTGTTTTTTTCCACTGTACTGACGGATGTAACAGACTCTAGGAAACAACTACTACAGAAATCATCCAAATTTGTTTTCGACCCAAGTACCTACAATCAAAGATTCTTTGGCGAAGGTGATTACGTATAATCATTGCTACGCCCAAAATTACGATCTATTCATTCAATCTATTTTTTATATTTTATTTACGGAAACAACTGAAAATCACCCAAAATGATGTAGAATGAATATAAATTATGATGTTGTTAGGATTAAAAGAAACCTATTTTTCACTGGTACGGTCATTTATATTTTGGTTCTAGTTTGGCATAAGGCATGTATACTGAGGATGGCTTCTGTACTAAAATAAATTATCAATCTTGTTTTGTGTACCTATATTGTGTTGCTAGAGGTGGGTCCTCGCGCAGAATATATGGAAGTGGGAGCTACTCGAACGCTAGTAGTTCGCCTCAAGACGTACAAGAAGTTGATTCGGATATCGGAAAATGATGAAAGGACTGTGGGTTCTGAAAATCACCCATTTATTTGTCTTATGATAAAGACCTCGCTCCTTGTGGTCATTTACTATCTCACCCCTTATTATTTCCTCTCCCACAGTTAACCAGCTGACAGGAATACTCCAAAATGCTAATCCTACTGCTTTCAAAGACCGGCCCGCAAAGAGTTCTAATCGATGGGGCAACGAACGCACGGTGAGAAACGTGCGTTTCGGCCGATTACGCCAGGGGAAGAGGTTGTGTTGATTATGAGCAGGGTCACGTTGCCAAACTGTTTACCCCTATAGAATTGGAATGGCCAATTCCCAACCTTTATTTCACACACGGTTATTTTCTGACCGAAACAGGTTTCACAGGTCTTATCACATTCGAATACACTCATTTTGTACAGAGTTTATGTGGAAAAGACGGATTTTTGGTTTATTATGTTCAATAACATTCAGCAACACTATATACACAAAACTACATAGTCATGCAGTATGGCTGTAAGAGCGAATTTTCGAAGAAAGAACTGATGTTATGTAAATGTCTCGGGCATTTTTAATGTGATTTTTGCCCCCTTAAAATTCCCCCAAACCCCCGATTCTGCCCACCTACGAACTTGGCCTTTCAATTGTCTTTCAATTATATATAAATATGTAAATATATGTATGAACTTGAATGAACGTACAGGAGGATGAAAATTATAGTAAACACTTACGTAAATTTGGAAAAACTAGATGAAAGTGTAAATTTTCGCTTTACAGCGTCGTCAGCCCGAGAAGAAATGTAAATATATGTATATACATATGATTTTTTTTCGTCTTTTGGCAAGAAATTCAGGGTGGTCTGGAACGGACTTTGATACGAAAAGGTTTCGGAAATTTGACTTTTAAACATTTTGGACCGAGATCAATAGCTTCCTTTTCTTCAAAAATTCGCTAAAACAAGAGCGATAATTTATTATTTACAATAATAAACCATGGGGACAATGAACCAGGGGGAAAAAATTGTTCATCCCATCCTCATTATTGGTGGGTTCAAGTTGCAAGATACGAGAAACCCAAAAACCAACGAGAAAAACTTCCAATTCTTGACACAACGGTTTATTGTCTTCTTTGTACAGATTACCATTCTATCTAGATGACTAAATGATGCATTTATTATTATTATGAATTATAATTAATTAATAATAATTTTTATCAAGCAGTGTGAACCATTATTGCTAATAACAATAATTATTATTGTTAGTTAATGATACTTTTATTCTTTATTACTTGTCTGAGCCCTCGTCATCGCCTTGAGATGATCGGAATTAAATTCAGACGACAGCCGGCAACCTCCGCAACACTGAAAGGCGATGAGTAACAACCTGGAGGGGCTCCCTACTTTACTTTTTGACGTAGGTAATTAAGTTATGGTGGAAAAACGGTTTTACGACTTCCAACCACTCTCGATTGAATTGAGATAAAAAGTTCAAATTTGCACCAAAAATCCGTCCTGGCAATCGAAAGGCCAAGTTTGTAGATGGGCAGAATTGGGCATCACTAATGGGTGGGGGTTAATTACCCATAAATTCCCAAAATAAAACAGTCTGACAAGTGACACCTCGTTTTCGTTTTAACGGTTTCTATTACGCTTAACGCTATGGTGAAGAAGAGTTGCGATACCTTATTCCGTTCTCAAACTTTGAAGATGAAAAAACGTGGTTGTTACTTGAGATTTTCTTCACGGTTCATCTGCTTCAATGTTATAACGGAATGAGATATCGCAACTCAGACTTATCAATCGTAATCCATAAACTGTGGTGTTACTCGGCAAAAAATGGAAACGAAATTTGTTATAAAACCAATAAAAAGGAGAAAATTTTCATAAAACCAGTAATATCTTCGAAAATTTGCTCTTATAGCCATGCTGCATGACTGTGGTTTTTTTTGGTTTATTACCTTCGATAATTAACCTTTTTAATCGACCAAGAAGAAAAAATTATCCCCCCCCCCCCCTCAAAATTTGAGGGTTTACGTTTCATGATACGCAGATTCCAAAAATCGAATTTAAAAAAAAAACCAACCGTCCGCCGGCAGCGGCACTTCGCCCAGTTAGCGTTGAGCAAAAATTAGGGAATTGTCCCACATTGATCCTTGAAACTTTTCATAACATTCGGTTGGGGTTCGTAACAAATTTTGAAATTCCGAGAATTTCATATCTCGAAACATGCAAGTTTAATTTTTTTATTCAGATAGAGTTCATTTTTTTTTTAAATTTTTCAAGACTATCCGCAGCTTTGTACGACCAGCCGTTCGTTCACAATGAGGGTTCAAAGTTCGAGCAAATCAAAATTTGTCAACATGAGGGTGAATGATGCGGCAGCCTGTCGGGTCTAGATTCTAATAGAACATGGTTTTCAGATATCGAGTAAATTCATAGTAAATAATAATTATTATCAATCATTATTAAAAATAATTCATAAACATTATTAATAACTAACAATACCTAATTAATAATAATTTTCACTACTTGTTTCTCAAATTCCCGTTGAGCTAGGGATTTTAAATTTAAATATAAGTCAGAAATGGATGAAAATGCAATATTCACTCGATTTCTTGTCATTAAAATTGTTTAAACAATAGGTACCTATTTGTTTAAACAAATTAAATTTTGATGATGAGCTGGAGTCTTGAAATTTTGAACATGGGTCGATAATGGATAACAGTATTCACTCGGTTTTTTGCCTGTACCTATTTGTTTAAACAAATCAAACTTGGATGTTGAGCTAGAGACTTGAAATTTTAAACATGGGTCGCAGATGGATGACAATGCAATATTCATTCGGTTTCCTGACTGTAAAATTGTTTAAACAATACCTAGTTGTTTAACAAATTGAATTTGGATGTTGAGCTAAAGTTTCATCCATCATTTTGTTAATTGGATTAGGGTGATCTGCTCAAAGAAGATTATAAATCGTCTCAAGAATTTGCAGAGTTTTCACATTAAATACAACTTTTTTCCTTTTCAGTACAACCTTTTTCACATTCAGCGAAAAATATGTTCGCACCCTGAATCAGTCATTCCTGAGACTTTCACCAAGTAACTCAGGTGTAACCGCAGAGAGAAAGCCGATACACAGTCCAACACTGTCTCGAGATGTATAATTGGGCTCGTGCATGGGCAAATGGAAGTTTTTCTTGACAAACAAACGCTCCACTCCATGCACTGTTGGAACTCCCAAACCTGAGCAGAATATCACAAAATCGCTCTAATAATAGCTGCAAAGATGTGCATCTTTGAAGTTAGGGGACTCCGGGGTGTGAAAGAGCATCCTTTCCACACGTGAATAACTGCCGTTTTCGCTGAGGCTACGTTAAGCTTGAGGTGTCCAGAAAACGAGAGCCTGGGGGTCAAATTCACCCCGAGGCATGTGTACTTGTTGACTATGTCCACATCATTATTCCCAAATGTCCACCTTCCTGTTGATCTACGCCTGTCCTTCTGAATTATCTTTAGGTACTTTTGATTCGGTGATATTGACTTCACGATTCCACTGGACGCAGTAAGCCCTCAGACCATCAATATTGGCCTGCAGGTCATCTGGATCCTCCGCCAGCACCACCAGAATATATAATTAGAATCCAAGTCGTCGAATCAAGCCATTTGTTTTATGAAGTAATGTTTTCTCATTTAGTATCCAATTATGTCTTGAATTTCAGTTTGATAAATTGGTGTACAGATTTGTCAGAAGCTATTTGAACAAGCTCATGGAAATATCGGAAATCAATCATTATTAGCTCGTCCAAACGGGGGCAGTTCGGGCATTAATTTCCAGCCCAACTCGAAAGAGTCCACTTTTCCTATTAGCATTTGTTATGGTTACACCCTACAATGGGGAGACAATTTTTCACAAAATTGTATCTATCTTGAAAACAGCGTTTTCAACTTGAGAATTGATGAATCCAATTCTGCCGCCGTTAGTTAAAACCACCTATCTCCATTTTTTCATGTTGAGAAAAATGCAGTTAAGTGAGGAAGGGGGCCCAAATCGTCAAAATGGAGATGAGATAAAGTCTTTTTTCGAACCTTTCCAATGGAGATAGGAAATTCTACCTTGGCAGAAAAGACGCGCCACGTCGAGATCTACGCAGCGATGTGCCCAACTCCAAAAACACAAAAATGGTCGATAGGGGACTTTATCTTAGCACGGCAGAATTGGGATCGATGTTCTTGCATTTTCAATTGTTTTGTCAGATTTGGTTAGAGGAGAGAAGAAAAAACTCTGCAGATTCTTGACACAACGGTTTATTATCTCCTTTGAGCAGATCACTCTAATTCAATTAACGAAAGGATAGATGAAACTTTAGCTCAACATTAATTTGTTTAGAAAAGTAGGTATTGTTTCAACAATTTTATAGGCAAAAAAACCGAGTGAATATTGCACTGTCATCGATTTGCGACCCATGTTTAAAATTACATGTCTGTAGCTCAACATCCAAATTTACTTGTTTAAACAAACGGGTATTGTTTAAACAATTTTAATGACAGGAAATCAAGTGAATATTGCATTTTCATCCAGTTCTGACTTATATTTAAAATTTAAAATCCCTAGCTCGTCGGGTACTTGAAAAATAAGTAGTGAAAATTATTATTAATTAGGTATTGATAGTTATTAATAATGTTTATTAATTATTTTTAATAATGATTGATAATAATTATTATTTACTATGAATTTACTCGATATCTGAAGATATCTGAGGGGCTGGTCACAGGCCGTAAAAAAAATGTCGTAAGTTTTGCTCAACGCTAACTGGGCAAACGGGACGGCGGATTGACGGATTTTTCTTTCTTCAATTTTTGGAATCAACGTAACTTGAAACGTAAACCCTCAAATTTTGATGGGGGGGGGGGGGGGGGTATTTTTTTTTCTTGGTCGATTACAAAGGTTCATTATCGAAGATAATCAACCAAAATGGTTTCTTGTTATTTCATGTAATTTAGATTATATGTATCTTCGTAGTATCGGCCTAGTCATTCTTAGAAACATTCATACAACAAATTGAAACATAGAATTTCCTAATTCTGAAAATGTGCAGGCAGACTTTCGATTTCATCAACAAACATTGTTTAGAATTATGTGAGTGAACACACTTACATTGATGTACTGGATTCGAAACACTTCCAAGCTTTGGAATAGTGATTAGTTCATTGTAAAATTAAATCATGCAATACCAGGAAGTAGGTGGGTTTCATTTTGGGCTTGAATTAAGGCTGATTTCAATTGATGAATCCGAGAGATTTATTTGTACAGTTGAATGATCAATGTAGGACAAGTTTAAACAAAATTAATAATAAATAATTACCCAAATGGAGGCAGTGTTATGGAAATTAACTTCTTTGCTGCGGAAGCGCTTTGCTCAGAAATATTAATAACGGGAGCAGCAATCCCCTTTATCACTAATTGAGGGTAGAATTAACGAGAGACATGAACGTGTCTGGGGCCTCAGTTTTGCAGATTTATTTATAATACGAAGTTTGGTCTATCATTTCTTATTCTGTAATACGAGTATTATGTTTTCCATCACTTCTAATTATTTCACTAGTAGGTACATGTCTAAGGACATAGTTCGTTCGCTATCCTCATTTCCAATGTCTTAGGCCCATTAACTAATCTATCTATCTAACTCTATCCTTACTCATAAGAAGAAGCTTACATTATTACATACGGAAGTTAATTGGTATCTAGGATAGAGTTTAGATTGCTTATAAAAAAGGAGTTTTATGGAAAATATACCTAGTTCTAAAAACATTGAAACCACAGTACAAGCGTTTCTTATCGACAATGTGCTGAAAATAATTGTTGATTGCGTTAACAGTACGTTTCTCAGTCCTGGTAGTAATAATGAACCAGGTCAATCAATTTGTAGTTCAGATTGTAAGGACAAAAGCAGGCTGAGACTGAGAGTACCACATACGAGTCTGTTTCATACCATTCTGAATGTAGATCGTCGTGTGTGTAACTATATCTTGTGTGCGCTGCTCAGGCCTCAATTCTCAACTAATTTACGCGGATTTTCATCAGCACGACTCAGAAAGCCCTCTGCTATTGCATCACGTAGATGAAATGTTGAAATTCACATTATTACTGATAAATCTACGATTTTCCACGAATTCTTCAGAGCACTCTCGTCCGATTCAAATTTATTGAATTTGATGAAGGGAGAGGAGAATGGAATGGAGGGAAAATAGAATGGAGGTAGAAGGGAATGGAGGGAAAATGGAGGGAGGTTCAACTTCACAACTTTCTTTAACGTAGGTTCTAATAGAGAACGAGTAGAGGAAAAAACCTCTTGGGAAGGTAATAAACAAGAAATGAAGATGAGGGATGAATATGAATCAATGCGATAGGTAGGGAGGGGAGGCGTGGAGGTGATCTGGATGGGAGGATCACGAGCTCACTAGATATTTTGTGAATCCACTGAGGAATAATCAAAATATTGGGTGGTCTGACAGTCACACTGGGGAATGACTTTCATCTCCTGCCCGACTCAGGAGAAAGCTACTTTATTATTACGTGTAATGGGAAAATTTAGTCAAAATAATATGGACTAGACTGAAGAGAGAAGATTTGAACTGGAAACCTTCTCCTTCGATGTTCAATACGCTTCCAGTGCGCTATGGCTATTATGGAACCGGTAGCTTGTACAAATGAGCTTGGGGTATTTGCGAGCGCTCAGGGGGGCGAAAAACCGGGACCAATCACAAGTTTATTTTAGAGGCTCAGAAACGGGTACCTACCATAATTTAACTCCGTCGAGTATGACCCCATGTAAAGCCTCTTCTCCTTGTTCCTCGGTTATAAGTGAGGACCAGTTGTGTTACCTACCCCAACCAGGGGCGGCTCGTGGGCTCAGAAACTGGTGGGGCACCAGGGCAATATTTAGGTGCCTATTAGGTAGGTTACTATAATGATAAAAATAGGGATACCTCCATTCCATACATGATTTCCTGAACCTACTCACTATAGGAACTAAACTCAAACTACCCTTACAGCTAAACTGCTTCATAATTAGTGGTATGCAGCTCTTAGCAAGTCAGGAAACATCGTTCTCCAAAGAGTTCTCTTGAGGAGAGGGAAGGTTACTGACCAGTATCCAGGATTACCGACGAGGAGGTGGCTGCAAGGCAATCCCACCTACCCACCCAAATAATTATCTTCGAAATGATAGGAAGAATAAAAGAGAAATTGTGACTGTACGAGTACTATTCAAAGAGTACATTATAAAGGTAGTCAAAAAATTATATTATTGGAGTTTCTATTACTGGGGTTTTTAAAAATTAGCAATCGCGACCATCTGCTTCCTAGCCGAGTGGTACCTTGAAAACCCCCTCTAAAAATGTCCTCTTATGCCCAGATTGCACATACGTTTTTCTTATCCAATCGTATCAAAACATTTTGAACGATCACAGAACAGCAAGATTGATTTCAACTAGCTTTTAGAGTTCGTTGGTTAGCTCAAACAAAGCTCGAGTCAACGAAGTCACCATCAGTTTCAGGGATAACAAATAAATCAGTATTCTCAACGGTTGGCTGAGCTACATAATAATATTATGTATATTACTGTTATTAACTGTTATTAACTTACAGAATGTAGAAATCAACAAATGAGATTCCCTTGGGCGAATAGTGATCCATTCAGTCTTGACGACTAGCAAAGCGTTCACGCGTTGCACGTGAGATATTAAATTTCAATGTTTAGTTGATTAATATTATGGAGACAATAATTCACTTTTACTATGATGAGTAAATACGAAGCTAAAAACCACCAGTCAATGCATTCAAAATAATATATTATAACGTCAGGCAACGTTTTGATACCATTCTTATCGAACATGGAAGAAAGCATGGAGGAATGAAACCCCCTTCTTCCTTGACAAGGAACGATTCAATGATCGATTGTTTTCGGCGTTCAACTTGATTTGATATTTTGGCCACCGCCCGGAATGGCTCCTATGGCGGAACACAGGGTGCCTTCCCCCACCCCAGGAAGCGCCTATACCTTCAACATTGAGACTGGGGCACTTCTGGTCGATCCGATAATCGACTTTTTTAATCGATAAATCGAAACAAAATGCGTTGAGGACACGACTTTTATCACAGTCACTGTGACACACTGTGACTGCAAGAGCTCAGTGGAAGTGGGTAGTCATGGAAGAAGGGAGATCTCCCTTCTTCCATGGTGGGTAGTAGTAGGTAAGATTTTTTTCTCCTTGTTCTATGTTTTTTCTGTTTTCCTTTGCAAATTTTTGGGTGGGGCGAGGGCCAAGGTGGCCTTATGGACGAGCCGCCACTGACCCCAACTACTTTTTTCTTCTAGACGCAAAAGAGAACATACATATCAAGACACCTTACGTTGTTGTATTCCGCCTATGAAAACTGCCTTGAGGTTCTTAGAGACGAACAGAAAAACTGTGAATATATGCAAATTCCTTGGTTGATTTCAATAATTGAAAATAAATACCGAAAACCCTGGTATTTTTCACCTTCTGAAGACAGGAATTGACGCAAAAATACAATTATAGGTATGGATTCCTTTCTCCTTGAAATCATGATTTAACAGCTCCAACGCTGTGAAGAGGACAAATAGTTTGAGTTTGCTGACTTCAAGACACCTTGTACATAAGTCACTTTTCACATTCACTCACAGGTCAATGGCAACGGTACCCAACAAGATCAGCTTTCGAGGACCCGTTCTATCCACAGGATCCGTTCTATTCACAGGTCAAAGGAAACCTTCACGATTCTGGCCGAGGCGCAATGCAAAAGCCGACTATAAATGTTAACCCTATACGGACGGTGATTTCAATCTCACTTTCGGAGGGGGGCCTGGTTGGACGAAGAAATCGATCCAACCATTCGCTAGTACGAACCATATACCACATTGAAAGGTGATGATTTCATCAGATCTCTCAAGATATACGTATGGTGCGCCAACTAACTTCGGCCCAGTCCACCCCAACTTCAGATGCAATTGAATTGATCAGATGCACAATTCAAACTTCCCAATAACATAAATATACAGGGTGTATCAGATAAGGTGCGCAGTACTTCACCCACGTATTCTTCAACCAATTTCCAACAAAAAGTGCCCCGTAGCAATTTTTTTTATCTCGCTTAGTTTTTGAGTTATTTCACTTCTAAGATTTTTTTCGTGTTTTCGACCTTGTCTCAGCAAAACGGCTATAACTCACTTACAGTATTATTTAAAGTAAAAGTTGAGGATACCGTTGGAAAGTACGTTAAATTTCCTATCTTTCAAGCGCCAAACCAATTCTTTTTGCTCACATCGAGTTGGCGAAAAATCAATCTACAAAGCTAACTTCAAGAAAATTTGAAAAAAGAAGGTTTTTAAAACGTTCATTACTCCACTCTAATCTGCATTTGATCAGGTGCCTGTAGCTTAAAAAATGCACCAAAAGGTCAGCTTTCGAATGGTTTTTCAAAAATCTTTTTACTATTTTATTTGGTCGAGAAAACCTCGTTTGAATGCAAAAAAACAGCGAAGCAAGTCGAGGTAATGGGTTTCAAATAAGTAGGCAATTTTACGAACAAAATTAATCTGTTCTATCTTCTAAGGTGCAGTTTTAAATTTGTGCAAGCATGTTCTAATACGTAATTACAGTAAATGTTCAAAAAGGCCTCCATTTTGTTGAATGCACAAATGTGGCCTTTTGCACATTGCGTCAACAGCACTTCGAAGCTCTCTTCGGTTTTGTTTCATTTGATCTCCGCAATCCATTATTCTTTGAATGAGATGATCTCTCGACTCAATCCTGACGTCGTACACTTTTGCTTTGAGATTCCCCCAAAGGTAATCTCCGTCGGAGTGAGGTCAGGACTGCGCGGGGACCACTGGACGGGTCCATACTGACCGATCCACCTATAAGAAATTTGAAAGTTAAATGAATGCTTTAAAAAAATTGTTCGACGTATTTTTCCTTATGTTGAGTGGAGAATTCTTTTTCTTTTAATGTACATTATGATGAACAGGAGGTTTCAGTTTCTAACCTGGTTTCAATTACTTGTCGGCTGGAATGACCCGAAATCGTATGTTTGGTCCTGTTTTGCTGCCTGGCTGGTTAAACGGCAATTCTTTTCGTGAGTAAAGACTGTTTCCCATACTTTCTCTTTATCATACTCTCTGTCAAATATCATGTTGTGAACCCATCAAGCTAATAAAATCACACTTAATTCTTGAAGTTGCTAGAAAATGAAGTGTTAGAATTCCTCGATGATATGCCTCTGGAGGAGAGAATGAATCTCTGGTTTCAAATGGACGGTTGTCCGGCCCACAGAACTCGAGCAGTAAGGGAATGGATCAACACCAACTTTGAAAACAGGTTAGACACTGAAACCTCCTGTTCATCATAATGCACATTAAAAGAAAAAGAATTCTCCACTCAACATAAGGAAAAATACGTCAAACAATTTTTTTAAAGCATTCATTTAACTTTCAAATTTCTCATAGGTGGATCGGTCAGTATGGACCCGTCCGGTGGCCCCCGCGCAGTCCTGACCTCACTCCGACGGACGATTACCTTTGGGGGAATCTCAAAGCAAAAGTGTACGACGTCAGGATTGAGTCGAGAGATCATCTCATTCAAAGAATAATGGATTGCGGAGATCAAATGAAACAAAACCGAAGAGAGCTTCGAAGTGCTGTTGATGCAATGTGCAAAAGGCCGCATTTGTGCATTCAACAAAATGGAGGCCTTTTTGAACATTTACTGTAATTACGTATTAGAACATGCTTGCACAAATTTAAAACTGCACCTTAGAAGATAGAACAGATTAATTTTGTTCGTAAAATTGCCTACTTATTTGAAACCCATTACCAAGCGTCAAAAACCTCGACTTGCTTCGCTGTTTTTTTGCATTCAAACGAGGTTTTCTCGACCAAATAAAATAGTAAAACGTTTTTTTGATATACCATTCGAAAGCTGACCTTTTGGTGCATTTTTTAAGCTACAGGCACCTGATCAAATGCAGATTAGAGTGGAGTAATGAACGTTTTAAAAACCTTCTTTTTTAAAATTTTCTTGAAGTTTGCTTTGTAGAGTGATTTTTCGCCAACTCGATGTGAGCAAAAAGAATTAGTTTGGCGCTTGAAAGATAGGAAATTTAACGTACTTTCCAACGGTATCCTCAACTTTTACTTTAAATAATACTGTAAGTGAGTTATAGCCGTTTTGCTGAGACAAGGTCGAAAACACGAAAAAAATCTTAGAAGTGAAATAACTCAAAAACTAAGCGAGATAAAAAAAATTGCTACGGGGCACTTTTTGTTGGAAATTGGTTGTAGAATACTTGGGTGAAGTACTGCGCACCTTATCTGATACACCCTGTATAGTATTGAAATAGCTGAATGATCATTTATCAAATGCTACTTTATATTCATCTTTGTAGGAGATCGAAACGAGGTAAGTTAAATTGAAGTGAATGAAATGTCTCTGTGGTGTGGGTTCCACTAATGTTATAAGTTTCTCGAAAAGCCTCTTCCCCTAATTTGGTGCTCACGCATTACGATCATCTGGGAAGAATAGGATACATTATGTTTGATTTTGCATTTAAAATATGTGGATATTATCATTTGATGATTATAGTTAGCCTTAAAAGATCAAAATTACCTAAGTTAGATAATACAGAATAAAAAAATTAAAAAAACGTACTAAACTACAGCGAATTTCAGAAGAAATAGCTGGTAGCATGTTGGTTTCTAATTCAAATATGGGCAATCTTGAACTTATTGGGTAATTATAGGTATTTATGTATGAAGCTAATCGGTCAATTAGGTATGCATCTACAGCCTCTCCACCTTCACCGATTAACTTGAAATTTTGCACAGACCTTCTTTATAACATGACCCAGAGTCATTTGAAATATTTAATTGGTTAGGTATCTCAACCCAAGAAAATTTTATGAACATGTAACTGAAATTTAGGTTGATTTTGGACACTTTAACGGGTTCACAGCCGATTAACTTGAAATTTGGTATGGATCTTTTCGGTTAAACTTCTCTGAATGTTTCAGGTCTCGATAGGTCCAGAGAGAGCCGAGTTATATAACTTCAAAAACCTTACCCTTACCATGTTCTTCTTATTCAGTTGAGCAAGGTTACAGCCTCTCCTTTATTCTTGCTTAATCTATTCATTTCATTTATTTATAATTTTATTAATAAATAGATAATTTATACTTTTATTAATTATTTGATGATTAATAAATAATCCATTGATAATTTTGATAATTAATTTATAAATAATTTATCATTTTATTAATTTGATCGATTTATTCTTGCATATTGCCTCTACAGGTCTTTTAAACTTCAACAACAAAAAAGTTGAGGAATCCCCCAAAAAACACCCTATGTAAAAATGCCTCGCAAATATCATTCTACAGCACCCGGAAAAAGTAATGATATCCACTTTCCCCGCCCACCCTTTTCCTTTCAACTCAAAAGATGCCCTAAACACTTCACAAGCTTATCAAGAATATCATAATGATTTTTACATGGAATGTTTTTTGGGGGATATAATAATTATAATTATTACCTTGAACACTCTCAGGACTCTGACTTGGATGAAACCTTTAGTATCAGAGTGGTTGTAGGTCGCATAGTTACAATCCCCCAAAAACAACTCCGTTGTAAAAACTGGCCCGCCAAAAAACCTCAGCCGCAAAAAGGAATGATATCCATTTTGCCCGCCAGCCACATATATAGGATGCTCGGTGCTTCGCACCTCGCTGTTGAGTGTGCATATAGAAACCTGATCCTCCTACCCCTAACCTCCACCGTCAATGTTTTCCTGTTCCCTGTCTCCTTCCCACAACCCTTTCTCACCCTTAGTCACCCTCGGTTTCACCTAATATGTTTCCTCTGTTACACCAGCAGGGAGCTTTACGCTTCTTTCAATGCTGTTGGCGGGAGCTTTATGCCAGATGAACAAGCCTGAATTAAAGCATTACTATATTATAAGTATTACTGGTGGTCACGAGTAATCGGTTGTGGTACACCTATAATGAAGTAATGCTTCAATTCAGGCTTGTTTATGTGGCAAAAAGCTCCCGCCAACAGCATTGAAAGAAGCGTGAAGCTCCCTGCTGGTGTAACAGAGGAAACATATTAGGTGAAACCGAGGGTGACTAAGGGTGAGAAAGGGTTGTGGGAAGGAGACAGGGAACAGTAAAACATTGACGGTTGAGGTTAGGGGTAGGAGGATCAGGTTTCTATATGCACACTCAACAGCGAGGTGCGAAGCACCGAGCATCCTATATATGTGGCTGGCGGGCAAAATGGATATCATTCCTTTTTGCGGCTGAGGTTTTTTGGCGGGTCAGTTTTTACAACGGAGTTGTTTTTGGGGGATATCACATCTTTTTGCATGGCTAGTTTTCGAGCGGTACTTATACAATACGGTTCAATTTAACAAAAGTACCTACGAGGTAACTAGTAAATGTTTTCCTAAATGAAGTTTTATCCTAGTCAAAATTTAGTAAAAAATTAGTACGCCTACTAATTTGCCTTTTTGTTTCTTCTTTTTGTGACAAGAATAATTATTTTTTGGAAATTATTGTTTGTTATTCCACCAGGTGACCGCCGCAACGGCTAAGTATGTGAAAAAATCCTTTCACGCCAGCGGGTATTGAACCCAAGATCTTACGCATCGCGGACAGACGCGCTTGTCCACGAGGCTACCGGCGGCCACAGAAAGTTTGCAAAACGTAAAACCCACGTTTTTATACCAAAAATCGCGAATAACTCGAGAACCGTTGGGAAAAGTGGCAAAGTGTGCTACCCTCATTCGAAAGCCCATTAAATTTCCTATCGATCCTTAAACAGGCGCCACTCTACGACAATTTTTCTGACCACCGTTCAACTTTGATGTTTTCGGAAATTAGCCAAATCAGTAGATGTGGAATTTATTCACGTATTTTTGGCTGTGGATTAGTCAAATCGATTGAGATTTAGTTCAAAATTATTGAGCATATTCTAGACAACCTAGCGGACATTTTAAGACCAACCGCACCAATTTTCATCAATATTTGCGGCAGTTGTTGTTGAAAATAGAAAAACCACCATAACTCCTTTATTTTTCCTTTTAGGAAGCATTTTTTGATCTCAAATTAAACAGTTTGAAAAGCTGAACACAACTAAAAAAGAAAATCTGAAAAAGCTTCAATTTTGAAGGAGTTATGACCATTTGAAATTCCTAAAAAACACTATTTCCCCCTAATTGGGGGTGAAATGGGGGGAGGGAGAAAAAATGGTCAAAAGGCACTCCCTTGGAGCATAACAAACGTGTGTGCAAAATTTCAGCTCGATCCGATTTGTCTGCTGGGCTGTAGCCCCGTCAATGAACAACAACAACAACAACAACAACAACAACAAGATGAAGAAGAAGAAGAAGAAGAACACGAAAAACGTGAAAAATAGTGGTTTTAAAATTGTTATACCCCCGACTCCTGATGTTCCCAAGAGCTGAAATTTGTTTTACGTCCTCACGTGCCCCTGGAGAGTTGGTGTACAAAAAATCAACTCTCGAGACACTCAGGGGACCGAGCTACGGGATGGTGAAAACCCCAACTTGTTCCGTCGCGTAATCAGTGTCTCAGTCGCTTCGGTTTTCAGGGCTTCGGTTTTCTTGGCGGGCGGGACGCTCCCGCGTCCCTAGATACTTCCCTACAGGCTTCAAATCTTGTCCAGCAGTGCAAGAACTGGACATACTAAATAGTACTATTTAGTATGTCGCGAATTGAGTAAAATTTAGCAAGTCACATGCTACGAAATACTGTACGAAATCACCTGATCGACACCTACGATTGGCTAACTGTGGGTTGAAAGAGCATACCGCCAATTAGCGAGGAAGACAGGTTGCTATTGACACCCAAGAAGTGCGCCGAAGGCTAAATAATGAGAAATACGGGCAAAATAAAGGAACTGTGTCCAAGTCTCCAGCCTAGAAGTCGGTCTTGATACGATCATCACGTAGGATTCGGAGTCTTTTGCTGCCATTACACAAAGTTGACAAAGGCATTCGCAGCCTCATACAGCAGATCCCAATCAAGCGATGATGGACCACTGCTCATAATTTGAATAACTAATTGTCAATCTGAATATCCGAGTCAGAGCACTTGGGAAAAAAATTCGGTCAGGATCGTTCTAAAAAGCCAATCGAAACTTTGAGTTGGAATGCCAATGGACTCCTTCAACATTGTTTTTTCCTCGTGAGCGATCACATCACAGCTTTTTAATAAACTGGACAGAAATTTATGAAACTCCCTGCGTGCACTTACTTATACCATTGCACTTTTACCCCATTCATGCCATCATTGAAAAACGACGCTGTAGCTCGTTTGAGTGATTTAATAAAATTAAATGTGCGACTCCAGCTTTTGGTTGAGGGGATGATTTTCCACTACGCTGAGCAGGAAATCCTTCGGTGAAAAGTGTGTTGAACTGCCGATCCAACCGTCTATCCCCTATGTTGGGTTAGGCTCTGGAAGTGTAAAAAGAAAAAAAAAACCCGGGCCAGACTTTTAATCCTCAAAACAGTAAGTGGGAGGGGTAGAGGCGGCAGGGAGCACAAGTGTGCAATAATTATACTTTCAGGCCTTTCGAAAAATAAAAAATAAATAAAAACACCATAGTTCTGAGGGGGAAAGATGAAAGAAAAGAGGGAACAAAAATTGCGGGGGAAAGTAATACCGTTGTGCTTTACTCGGAAAAACCTGGTAACGGTTTGCGAGGGAGTGACAGAAGGTAATCAGGCGTAAGAAACGTTTAGGATGGGAACATGAAGGCGAACTCTGCTGAGATTTTTTTTCTACTTTGTTCGCATGAAAGACAACATCGAGCCTCCTTCCTGACGGATCTATCGGATTCTCTTTCGGTTACACGACGGAGTTCACTATGTTCCTGTGTATGGGGTGCTTAGTGCTCATGTAGGTTTCCAGAATCAACCGTTCAAAACTACAAGAATCCTCTTTTAAACATCCAAACTTATTATTCTGTTCTAAAACGGCCATGGTATTGATCAATAAATCAAGCTGTTCAGTACAAATACTTACGCCTTAAAATTTGAGAAACAAGAAGAGCGAAACGCGCTGTTTCACAAGACACATTGTACAAACAAGTCACAATGTAAACAACGGAGAATTAGAGAGGCAGACCAATGGGCATGAGACTGGATTGAATGGTACCTACTTGTATGAAATGGAAAAGATGCCTCGATATCGTACACGAATTAAATTCACATACTTTTATACAATATGTAGGTGTGTGGAAATCGTGAATTGATGCTTCACCTGATCAAAATCCTTGATATGCAAGAATTCGCAGGAGCATCGATCCTACATTGCCATTTCCTTGCATGAATCCACTAACTCCGTCAGTCATTAAGTTAGACGAAGTTGGCGTATTTTTCTTGATTATAGTGGTAATAGAATTTTATAATTAAGACAAACGACATTGAAGGAACTGGAAGAACCTTTTCTTCCCAAGATCTAGGGACGCGGGAGCGTCCCGCCCGCCAAGAAAACCGACTGAGACACTGATTACGCGACGGAACAAGTCGGGTTTTTCATCCCCCTGTACCTCGGCCCCTGGGTGTCTCGGGAGTTGATTTTTCGTACATCAACTCTCTAGGTGTCTGTGAGGACGGAAACCAAATTTCAACTCTCGGGACCATCAGATGTCGGGGTTATAGCAGTTTTAAAATCACTATTTTTCACATTTTTCGTGTTCTTCTCGTTCTCGTTGTTCTCGTTCTCTTCTCGTTGTCGTTGTTTATTGACGGGGCTACAGCCCAGCAGACAAAACGGATCGAGCTGAAATTTTGCACACACGTTCATTCTCATCCAAGGGAGTGCCTCTTGTACATTTTTTCCCCTCTCTCCATTTCCACCCAATTAGGGGGGAAAGAGTAATTTGCAAGAATTTCAAATGGTCATAACTTCTTCAAAATTGGAGCTATTTCAGTTTTTCCTTCAGAGAAGGAGTTATGATGGTTTTTCTATGTTCAATGATAACTGCCGTAAAAATTAATCGAAATTGGTGCGGTTGGTCCTAAAATGTCAGTTGGGACGTCTTGTATGTGGTCAATACTTTTGAACTAAATCTCAATCGATTTGGCTAATCCACAGCCAAAAATACGTGAATGAATCCAACATCTTCTAATTTCCGAAAACATCAAAGTTGAACGGTGGTCAGAATAATCATCGTTCAGTTGCGCCTGTTAGGAAATTTAATGGGCTTTCGAATGAGTGTACACACTTTGTCACTTTTCCCAACGGTTCTCGAGTTATTCGCGAATTTTGGTTAAAAATCGTAGGTTTTACGTTCAGCAAACTTTCTCTAATCTCTTCCACACCAATTACGAGTATAAAGTATATACGATTCTAAACAACAAAAAATTTCATAATTCCCAAGGAAAAATTCAACAAATTTTCAACAAAGAAATTCTTTTTTTTTTTATTCAATTTTTTTCGAAGTTTTTTTTAATTCAAACATTTTTGAATGTTTTGATGTTTTGAATTTTTGAACCATCATCATATTTAACCACCATCATATTAACAAATTATCACTGTAGATGTGACATCCCCCCAAAAACAACTCCGTTGTAAAAACTGGCCCGCCAAAAAATCTCCACATCCGCAAATAAGAATGATATCCATATTGCCCGCCAGCCACGTATATAGGATGCTCTGTGTTTCGCACCTCGCTGTTGAGTGTGCAAGTAGACACCTGATTCCCCTACCCCTAACCACCATCACCAATGTTTTCCTGTTCCCTGTCTTCTTCCCACAACTCCCCTTTCACCCTCCACCATTCCCTCTGTTGCACCTACAGGGAGCTTTTCGCTTCTTTCAATGCTGTTGGCGCGAGCCTTTTGCCAGATGAACAAGCCTGAATTGAAGCATTACTTCGCTGTAGTTGTACCACCACTGATTATTCGTGACCACCGAGAGTACTTTTATAATTCTTAGACGCCTTGGTTTTGCGATGTCAGCCAGCCGGAAAAGGCTCATTACTTTACTGTTGAACCAGCACTAAGTACTCATCATCACCACTGCTACATGTATCATCTAATTCTCAGAAGCCTTGCAAAAAGCTCCCGCCAACAGCATTGAAAGAAGCGGAAAGCTCCCTGCAGGTGCAACAGAGGAAACAGAGGAGGGTGAAAAGGGGGTTGTGGGAAGAAGATAGATTGATGGTGGTGCTCAACCGCAAGGTGCGAAGCACCGAGCATCCTATATACTTGGCTGGTGGACAAAATGAATATCATTCCTTTTTGCGGCTGCGGAAGTTTTTTGGCGGTCCAGTTTTCACAACGGAGTTGTTTTAAAGGGATGACCAGTAACTATCAAGAAGATTATTGTACGTACCTACCGATCTTGAGTCATAGAGCACCACACCTGATGCATACCCAATTAACCGAATTGCTTCATACTTAATACCTATAATTACCCAATAAATTTAAGATTACCCATATTTGAATGAGATATTCCAAACATCATATTTTAAATAAAACCAGTTACCTATTTTATTCGCACATTCGCCCTTATAGCCATGCTGCATGACTGGAACTTTCTGATAACGTATCTGATGGTATAATACGAGTAATAAGAATATAATAATCGTACATCATTTTTTTTTTTTTTGTTATAACTATTTTTGTAGTTTTCTACCAAGTGTGATAGGGCTCCGTTGTCAGAGTCTTTCGATATACATCATGATATCAATATTCGATTCACCGGCGATTATCTCTGTTCATAGTATTAACCACTCCACCAATTTCAGCAGCGCCATCCCAACCCAACTGCCCAATACACTCGAATGAGCCCTCGTAATATCAGTATAATGAAAGAGTGAGTTTGGCATTCAAGCTTTTTAAACTCTTGTGGAGTGCCCTTTGACATTTGCTTCGCAAGCGTATTGACAATTGTAATTTCCAATAAAAACAAAACTTGTTGTTAATATTGCGATATTGTAAATATCAAACCAAATCAGTAAACGAGTTGCGTGATAGAATCCCCAAACACAAATTAAAAACTATAATAAAATGAGAAGAGACATATATTTCCAATTTAAATTAAGTAATAATTTCAATACATCCTAGATCAAAATCGAACACCAATTAGGTATGTATTGTAGATAAATTCATTTTCTACCGAGAAAAAAATAACATTATAATATAATATTCGGTTTCATTATGGGTTGTTTAGATAATAATTATCTGTATATAATTGCAATCCTATAAATAATCTATGTATACTTAATTATATAATCTAAAAAATTATTATCAACTTAGAAAAATACAACATATGATTAAACAAGTTGAATCAATACAACCGGAGTTCTTTCGTTGTTACGCAAGGGTTTTACATGTGCGAACCTGACATTGCGATGTGAATGAATATTTAGTATGGAGCTATCCGACCGGGAGCCCATGCTGTTCTATTCTGATAAAATTCATATTACTCTCTACATTTCAGCTTGTTATGATCGTTCTTTATATAAAGCGCGTTGCAACGACAGTTATCACTTCAGCAGCCTACGCAGCTTTCCCAAATGTGCCGGTTGTTCGGAAAAGCCAACACCACGTCGGAAAGAAATCCCTCACGTCAGTTTACTCTGGGTAGGTGGTAGGGAGGCCAGACGTAGATGCCCTTAAACAAAACACCCTGCACAGAAGCTAGGTTATGTTCCGCACAGATAGGTAATGCTCTGTACAGATAGAAAATCGAATTCTGAGGGAACAGATACACGCAGAAATTCTAAACCTCGATGCCCAGGGGAAAAAAAAAAAAAAAAAAAAAGTTCACCAACGCCATTCTGCGACAGAAAATGGCGCACATTGATTGTCATTACCTGTCGACGATGCCATTGCTTTCACCAACATGTTGGAATCACGATTCCTCTCATTGAACCCAAGTACACCCGCTCCTGGTGAGACCGACGACGAGCCTGCACTTTCTCTTCTGTCTATGCAAAATTTCGAGTCGATTGGTTCTGTAGCCCAGGCTGTAGACTCGTCAAAGTGGACAATATTAGCCTAAAATTTCTGTTTTCTTTTTCTTTGGGTAGAGATAATGAGTTAAATCTTTTATATGGCTCTGTCTCACGCTGAAACGATGCTCTGTGGAAAATTCCAAGTCCATCGGTGAAAAAAGAACAACAACTACAATGTAAGGGCGAAAAACAGGGTTGTTGAGGTTAGAACACATGCCACTATCATGATGTAAAAGCCAGGCAAAGGCGCAAACGAACGAAATTCGTGTCTTCTTGCCAGCTTACTATCAATCTTATCTAAGGTATTTTAGAAAATCCTGCCACCTTTCTCGCAATACACCATGTAGCGTCAGCAAAAATAACAATTCTGAACCCGAAACAATTTACCCTGCCCCCGTCAACTCCAGCAGCTCACAACAAGCAGAATTGTCGAGCCGCTTTTGATCGAGTTTGACACTCAAGGCTGCTCTTGAAAATAAGAGCTGACATCCCTTACAATCTACGAGTGTGTTCCTTACTAGCGAGCGGACTTTTGAAGTCGGTCGAGAACACCCTCTCCTCGAGAAAAAAAAAAAAAAAAAAAAATAGGCTATATATAGCTCATATATGAGCTTGGTCGCATTCAGAGTGCACTGAGCTGCGCTGGCCTTGTGCCTCAACAGAAAAACTAAGCCAATGGTGTAACAAATGTGCGTTCACGTATATAAGGAATTACAGTGTGTTTCTTGTGACGCACAGGGATATCAAGTTACCTTCAGTGTCGTCCCACACGTATTCTGGGCAAGCGTCTCACATTCAGCGAGCATTTCTCCGACATGGAAGAACGCTTCACCAATCGTATTTTCTCAATAATCTTGCCCTGTGACTAGACTATAAAATCCTGATATAGGTACAAGGTATTTGTATCAGCCATTTGTACACCTGCTCTAAGTCGGCACATGCTTAATTTTCATGAGTCCTAATCAACAATCTAGCTTCCGGGTCTAGTGTAAGCCTTGTATCTAACGAAGAAAGCTGCAAGGTTGTTGCTCCCCAAAATCATAGCTTCTTCTTATTTTTATCATTCTAACACTGTAATGTGGTCAGGGCAACTTCACTAAGAGCTTGTTATGGACCTCTACTAAGTTGAATTTAACATTAAGAAATTGAACTAGTGGAATGTATTTTTATAGAGAAAGGGCTAAATGATAAACGAACAAATAATACGGATAAATGTGACTAGTTCATTGCAAAGAATATTGGATATTATATTATATCGCGTTGATTAGACTGTGAGGCAAATCCTACCTGATTTTGTGGCCACATAGAAAATTGGTAAGTACAGTACCTGAGAGCAGTTGTAGTCCAGTGTACAATAGGTAAGTTGCGCATAAAATTGTTGTGCTGAATGTGAGTCCTCTTTGGCGTCGTTGGAGGGTGCTGAAAGGGTAGCTGATGGTGGAGAGCTGGGGTCGCACAGATGAGTAAATCCTTACGCCACCGTCATCGGTAGCACAGTTTAAGGGGTAGTAGGGTTGTAGCTACCGTACGACTCCAGGATGTAGTGAAGACAGCGAGTTTCAGTAATGAACTTGCGAAGTTCCAAAACCGCACATGTGGTCAACTGATCTTCTAGCAAAAATGTGTAAATTCTGCATCCAATCGCTCTGAAGGAAACCTTACACCGTGAGCCGAAGGTAATTATGAGGTCGCACGGGACGCGACCTCACTTCAGAAAAAAGGCTAAATTTGCGTGGATGGGAACGGATACAGAAGAGGCACGACTGTGCAACATGTAGTAGTTAAAAAGTTAATGGCCACCGGTTGCTGAGCTCCCTGCTGATGGAATCCTCGATGATGTCATGACAAAAGAAGCACGTCACACCAAAAGCACAGTTTTCACTTTATTCCATCATGGAATCTGCAGGGGGACACGTTAGGCAACACTGGTGATATCTCAGTATCAGTTGGACGTCAACATGAGTCTCACTGATAGAACAAAGCGTAAATACATAAAGATGTGCAGTTATAGCTAAATTATACAGAATTACATTACTTATTACATTGCGAAACTCATTATGTTTCAAAAATACGGTACAATGCCTAATCAATATCTATGTGAATGAATCAGATGCAGTTGCGCTTGACATCCTAGTGGTGCGATAGGAAATACTATAAGCATGTGATAAAAGAATAAATTATGCACTGACCCGTGATCGTAAATCAGATCTACCACCCTGTCACCATTAAACTTCGGGGTGGGCGAACCCTTAATCGCGTCAAACTCTTAATGTCCACTAGTGGCTAATCGTAAAACACAACACTATGACATATTACCCCTTTCAGCCTCTGGATCTGCAACTAATGGCTCAGCCTCCCAGTAGCGGTAGGGGCTGGTTCTATTTGTTCGTAATAATGGAAATGAATGGTAGGAGGCAGAGATAAAGCGATTGGATTATGGACACGGATTAAGTTAGTATGATAGTAGCAGTATAATGTCCTGTTTCATTTCCGTGATCCAATATACTATTCATACCTTTTGTCTTACGTTAGGATCAATTTTCTTTGCACCGTTATCATCATGTGGAGTGTTTGGATTTACTTTCTTATTCTGCTGTAAAGTATCCAACATTTGACGAAGTCGTATGTATTATGAAACAAAAAATAAACTCTACCTAAGTATGAAATAATTCTTGACACAACGGTTTATTATCATCTATGAGCAGATCACCCTAATCCAATCAACGAACTGTTGGATGAAAGAAACTCTAGCTCATCATCCAAATTAAATTTAAAATACCATACGAATTTCTTTCATATCATACCATACTGTACTATACCAAATCATACACACAATAATATACCATATCATACTCATACCATGTCATACAAACCGAGTAAATATTGCATTGTCATCCAGTTCTGACCTATCTTTGAAATTTCAAGCTCATCATCAAAATTTAATTCATATTATTACAAAAAGGTATTATTTGTAAACAATTTTACAGATGAGAAACCGAATGAATATTGCAATGGGGTCAATCCCCGACTCACGGTAAAAATTTCCAGTCTGTAGTTTACCGGGAAGATGAAAAAAAAGGTAGTTTTATGTTGGGCGTTTACTGACATAACAACCGTTTTAGACGCGAAGTTTAGTGTTTCTCCAAAACCTTTGCGCGCTCACTGTGAACGAACGGCTGGTCGTACAAAATCCAATTGGTCTTAAAAACTTCGTAATTTTTCAGGTCATTCAAAATTGAACTAAAAATTACACCGTTTAGTTAAATTTTTCGAGATATGACATTGTCGAAATTTCAAAATTCGTTTTGAAACCCTTCCCACTGAGCTACGGTTATGAAAAGTTTCAAGGATCATTGTGGGGCTGGTCCGACCACGGAAACCAAATTTTATCTCAATGCTAACTGGGCAAAACGGCACAGATGGCGTACGGCATATGGCGTAAGGTGTACGGCTACGGTGGACGGACGGATTTTGGTTTATTTTTCTATTCAATTTTCTGAATCAACGTATTTTGAAACGTAAACCAACAAATTTTGAGGGGGGGTTAAAAAAATGTTTTCTTTGGTCGATTCCAATGGTTCGTTATCGAAGATAATAAACCAAAATCCGTCCGTCCGCGGCATTTTGACCAGTTAGCGTTGAGCTAAAATTAGGAAATTTTTTTTACGGGTTCGGACCAACCCCACAATGATTCTCGAAACTTTTAATAATCCTAGGTCAAGGGGAAGGGGTTCAAAGCGAATTTTGAAATTTTCAACATTTCAAAACTCGGATAATTCGCATGGAACGGTGTATTTTTTAGTTCATATTTAGATACAGTTTATTTTTCGAAATTCTTCAAGATCATCCACAGCTTTGTCCTACGACCAGCCGTCCGTTCACAATGACGGCTCAAAGTTAGAGCGGATCAAAAATCGTTAACTTGATGGTGAATCGCGAGGCCGCCGCGCCGGTCGGTTCATACTGGCCCAACTAATTCAAACAGCACATGGTTTCAGACGTCGAGTTTATCAATCATAATAATACTTATTAATTATAATAAGCAAAAATTATTAATTAATTATTAATAATTATTATTAATTGTTACTACCTACTTGATGAAATGATTAATAATTAATGATATTTCGTAATAATAATTAATCTATCATTTAGTGATCTAGACAGAAGGGTGATATGCATAAAGAAGATAATGAACCGTTGTGTCAAGAATTTGCAGAGTTTTTGTTTTAGAAGTTAGTAGCAACTAGTTAGTAGCAACTAGAGGGGAAACTGATTCATAACGTCATACACACCACCACTGACTGATTTAAACGTTGCAGGATGCGGTACATTCGATTCCTGGGGGCACGAAGGTTTAGAACATATTCGAGAATCACGGGCCTGGAGGTAATCCAAATGACATCGAAGCTGAACCACGACTAATAGGAAACTAGAACTCCGGAGTTCCAACGTTACGGTAACGATAATCCTTGTAATTCCAATCCTACGTCGGCGGCGTCAGAGAGATGCGGGAGGGCGAGATCATTACTATTCGTACACATAGTGGCTTTATGTGATAATTGAATTCCACAGCCGTTTTGCTTTGTGTGTTCATCCTACTCTTCCAACCATTAAGGGGAGATGAAAAATTGCATACTCGGCATGTTGATGTGAACGGCTCCTGAACCAAATAAGGTAGTCGATAACGTGTTCATGGTAAGTTGGCACAATCCTTTTGAGGAAACTACACCCAAACAATGACTTGAATGAACTTCATTTGCATGAATATGATGATTCTATAGCACAAACCCATTCATGAATGCGATGGGAGATTAAACCTAGCAACGACTCGCTACTCTGCAGGGTGACTCCTCAATATACCTACTGTAGTCTTCTATCCCCCCAAAAACAACTCCGTTGTAAAAACTGGCCCGCCAAAAAACCTCAGCCGCAAAAAGGAATGATATCCATTTTGCCCGCCAGCCACGTATATAGGATGCTCGGTGCTTCGCACCTCGCTGTTGAGTGTGCATATAGAAACCTGATCCTCCTACCCCTAACCTCCACCGTCAATGTTTTCCTGTCCCTCTAACCCTTAGTCACCCTCGGTTTCACCTAATATGTTTCCTCTGTTACACCAGCAGGGAGCTTTACGCTTCTTTCAATGCTGTTGGCGGGAGCTTTTTGCCAGATGATATAGTTGTACCACCACTGATTACTCGTGACCACCAGTAATACTTATATTATAGTAATGCTTCAATTCAGGCTTGTTCATCTGGCAAAAAGCTCCCGCCAACAGCATTGAAAGAAGCGTAAAGCTCCCTGCTGGTGTAACAGAGGAAACATATTAGGTGAAACCGAGGGTGACTAAGGGTTAGAGGGGGTTTTGGGAAGGAGACAGGGACAGGAAAACATTGACGGTGGAGGTTAGGGGTAGGAGGATCAGGTTTCTATATGCATACTCAACAGCGAGGTGCGAAGCACCGAGCATCCTATATAATATATATTATGTGGCTGGCGGGCAAAATGGATATCATTCCTTTTTGCGGCTGAGGTTTTTTGGCGGGCCAGTTTTTACAACGGAGTTGTTTTTGGGGGGATATCACATCTTTTTGCATGGCTAGTTTTTGCGGCAGTTATTGTTGAAAATATAAAATTCACCATAACTCCTTTATTCTCACCCTTATAATATAAGTATATTATAAGTATATTATAAGTATTACTGGTGGTCACGAGTAATCAGTGGTGGTACACCTAGGTATAATGAAGTAATGCTTCAATTCAGGCTTGTTCATCTGGCAAAAAGCTCCCGCCAACAGCATTGAAAGAAGCGTAAAGCTCCCTGCTGGTGTAACAGAGGAAACATATTAGGTGAAACCGAGGGTGACTAAGGGTGAGAAGGGGTTGTGGGAAGGAGACAGGGAACAGGAAAACATTGACGGTGGAGGTTAGGGGTAGGAGGATCAGGTTTCTATATGCACAGTCAACAGCGAGGTGCGAAGCACCGAGCATCCTATATATGTGGCTGGCGGGCAAAATGGATATCATTCCTTTTTGCGGCTGAGGTTTTTTGGCGGGTCAGTTTTTACAATGGAGTTGTTTTTGGGGGTCTTAATAACTACAGGAAGAATTGATGATTTTGTGGATCAACTATTTCAGATTCCTTTAATTAAACTGCCAATTCTTCCCATACAGTTTATTTGCCTTCAGTCATTTTACAATATCATTGTGAGTCTATACACCACCGCTTTTATACCGTTTCAAGTACCAACCAAAAAATATCCGGCATTACCTTACTGCCGAAGACACAAAAAGTATCTCAGAACTTGAATCTCGTTACCTATCATAAAAACCAGCTTGAATCAGTTGTGCCCTTGTATAATAATAATTAGCCTGAAGAGCTGCGGTATGTTTCACGCTCATTTGACGTAGTTTTTAAATTGTGCCAATTGTTTTTTCCTGGTCAATTCCACAGGGTTGTTAAAATTTAATAGTGATCCTATTTAATAATGATCCATAATTGCTATAACTGTAACAGTAGGCAGCAGGCTACTTTGATGCTGACGTCACAGTCAATTCAATGTGACATGTATCGAGGTGTCAACCCTGGTTCCCGCCTTCAATCATCCCTCCCCGCACCCGACTCATCCCTACCACCGGAGATCAATAAACCAATTAAGCAGTATCATATTAACCCTTATTGAAGACTCACTTCATGCGTAAAATACGTTGAAAAAAGTGTTTGGTATCTTTTTTGATGATGTTGAAATGCTGAATCGATTTTTGAAATTCATAACATTCTACCAGTGGTGCGTATAGTGCCACTAAGGTGCCAGAGAAACATTAAATGTTTCGGATCGTTATAGATCGTTATATATTTCGAAGTAAGTAATTAATTTCTGATTTTCCAATTGCGAATTGTTTCTTAGGTACATGACTGGGAAACAGTAGCAATAGTTGTAGTTTCAATTCTTCGGAGAAATAATTGACAAATCGATTTCTTGTATTTAGGGCCTTTTTTTCTTTTTTTTTGTGTAGGTATTGTACCTATGGCCTCCAAATAATGAAGTTATTTCGACCTTTTACTAATATTTATCTGATAGGTATATCAAGGTATTTCGATTTTTTTACATGCCTAGATGTTTTTCAAGTCAAAATTCCGGATATTTTTCGACTTTTACCTGAGCCACTAATTTGTATAAGAGGGCAAATAAAATTTCCTATATCGTTTCAGAATCTTAATGTTTTGTAACACATCTCGTTTTATATCCAAGGTTTTGAGCCAAATACTTTTTTTAAATTTTATAGTCCTTAGTTTTAGTTTTTCGTTCCCTCGAAATAATTACCTTGTTGCCTTTCGACTTTTTCTGAAAATTAAATTCCATTACTACCATTTTCACGGGGACTGTGATATTTTATCCAACTAAGTCTTTGATATTAGTTTAGAGTCAACTAATTTTTATGAGTTTCATTGTGATGATTTATTCAGAACTGATGAAAAAAAGAATTTAAATAAATAGGTAACTAACTGTTTTACCTTAGTCAGCCCGTTCCAATTCGCTTTATTGTGTTGTTTAAAATAAAGACTGTTGAAGAAAAGAATTCTAAATAAATTATACTTCATTTCTCCGATTATACCCTGTGGCTCTAGGTACAAGCGGGCGGCCCTAGGTTAAAGCGCTAGTGGTCCCAAGTACATGCTATTTATTTTTTAGAAAAATTTTTCTCATAATTTGAATTTTCGTACTAAAATAAAAACTCTGCAAATTCTAGACACAATGGTTCATTATCTTCTTTGTACAGATCACCCTTCTGTCTAGATCACTAGGTCTAAATGTCTTGATCCTAAATGTTAGATTAATTATTATTATCAATTATCACTAATTATTAACAATTTTATCAAGTACCTACTGAAAATTATTATAATTTATTGTTAGGTATTGATAATTCGTATTTATTATTAATAATAATTATTATTAATTATGATTAATTAATACGATATAATTCTGGGGTTTTTAATACTACGTCGGTAATAATTTTTCTATAAAAGAAGTACCTACCAACAAACGTTCGAAATTAACTTCATTTCCGTAGCACGAAACGCACCTCAGAACAACAAACTCGACATCACTTAAGCCATAATATGGTCCATATTATATCACTTAAGCCATAATATGGTCCATAACATCATATTATGATGTTCCAAAGAGCTTGTTAGTATGAAAATGGACCTGTATTTCAACAGTTTGATTCACGATCGTGTTGTGAGGCACAATCTTTGAGCCGTCATTGTGAACGAACGGCTGGTCGTACAAAGCTGCGGATGGTCTTAAAAAATTCGACGGAACAAACTCTATCTAAATATGAAATAAAAAACATACCGTTTGATGGGAATTTTTCGAGATATGGAATTTTCAACATTTCAAAATTCGTTTTGAACCCCTTCCCCTTGACCTAGGGTTATGAAAAGTTTCGTGGATCATTGTGGGGCTGGTCCAAACCCAGAAACCAAATTTCGTAATTTTAACTCAACGCTAACTGGGCAAAGTGCCTCGGACGGCGGACGGCGTACGGCGGACGGACGGATTTTTTTTTATTCGATTTTCTGAATCTACGTATCTTGAAACGTAAACCAACAAATTTTGAGGGGGGGTTAAAATTTTTTTTTCTTTGGGCGATTCCAATGGTTCATTATCGAAGATAATAAACCAAAATCTTGTGGCTTCTTGGCCTCACTTCATTCCTTTATCAGAATTTGAAGTGGTTTTTCCGATTTGAGATCGTTTTTACCTCATAAATCATCATTGAAAAAAAATGGCCCTAGGTACACGACCTTACCCTACCTTCAAAATGACACTATGTACAGCAATGATGTTGAGTTACTCAACCAGAAGTAGAAACACATTCTCTGATTCTCATACCCCGCACATCAATCACAGATGGTACTGATCCAGGTGTTCAGGAATCGAATGGCCAGTTGTATGTTATGTTGAAAAAAAAGTATCTATATGCAAAATTATCCCGGGTACAATAAAATGAACAGAATAGGTTTCGTCTTGAACAACATGACCGCGTCACTCTTTGGCTCCCTCTGTGTTCAGGTACCTTGATCTTTTCCAACAGGAGCATCCGTGTTGCCCCCCGGCAGGGAGGTTGTAGGAGTAATTGAGGTACTCTCAGGAGTGAGATCCAGGAAGACATCCTTTGCTGCAGTTGGAGGGTCGTCCATGACACCTGTATGCCCAAGCACGTCTGCCTTTCAAAACTTGAAAAAACCTCTTGGGCTGTGTGGTCGGGCAGATTTTCTGTCTCCATGCGGTCGATGCGTAGCTGACCATAGGTCTGGTAATTGCGATATACACCTCTCTTGTTTTTTCAGGATTTTGATCTCAATATGGACCTAGAAAAGTCGCCCCAGAGACTACTAAAATAAGTTTTGCGACGAAACTCCCATCCAAACGCCAACAAATGCATCGAAGCGTCTAATAATCATGATGGTCATTCATTGACCTAACATAACAATGTTCTTGTCAGAAACCACAGCACAGAATGAGTACTTAGTTTATAGAAGACGAAGAACTAGGGAAGAAGAGATTACAAGCTCTGTCGTACGAGAGTTGTCGAGCTTCATGATCCAAGAAACTTGTTCAAATCAAAATAATATAGTGGGGCCAGGAAAAGGGGACCAGGGGAATTCCCAACTTCAAGTTCTCAAAAGTTTTCTGTTTGACAAGACCAAAGTTTGGTTGAGGCCGAACCGTAAAGTTCAGCAGTTAGCGTGGGCTCCTCATCAACGCTAACAAAGTGATTTGAACATCATTTAGACGTTGTCGTAGAGATGACACTCCAACAGAGTTATGCTTATATCCATGAACTAGTCAAAAACATTTTATTGTAAGTAGAACCTGTACCACCTCATGAAAAAATTGACGTTGATTCAAACGATCAACGAAAATATAAAGTTGTGGGAAATCCCCCATCCTGAAATCTGGACGAAGAAAAACGAAGACGTGTATGTGGCCCTCAATTTAACGAGTAAAGCTCGCCAGAATTACTTAGAATTGCAGGAGGGAGTAACTATACAATTCTTGTAGAAGCATTAACCGCTATAGCAGTAGGAAAAAAAAATATAAAAAAAAAATAAAAAAAAAATAAATATTATTCATTAGGTAACTATGATTTGTTCCCCGTTTTTCTGGATCTACGTATCTTGAAACGTAAACCAACAAATTTTGAGGGGGGTTTAAACAGTTTTTTTTCTTTGGGCGATGCCAATGGTTCAATATCGAAGATAATAAACCAAAATTTTTTTCTTTGGGCGATTCCAATGGTTCATTATCGAAGATAATAAACCAAAAAGTCGGATTTTCAGTGGAGTTATAAAAAAATGTTATGGCACAAAAGTTGTTGCAAATTAGTTGCAGAATCGATCCCTGAAGTTTGGACCGTTAATTCTGGGACACCTTGTGTACACCTGAAGGGTAGGAGAGATACTCGTAGATATTGTTTGACGAATGGAAGGATTATTTGAAAAGTAAAGGTTTGCAGGTTGAGAGGGAAGAAACATGCGGTTCGGTAAAGTGGGATGGCTGTTGGCAACCTAACAGGTAACCAACTGGAATGTATCAGAAGCCGTTGTACGACACCTCTTTCCCCAAAGGAGAGAAACTCACAGATCCATCCGGACCTTCGTTCACAACTACCAAGAAGAACATGCGAAAAACAATGGGACTCGGGCTGAGCGTCAGTGCTTTATATCCCCATCGGGGTGGGAAAAAGTTCCCAACGTCTCTGATTCAAGATTCAACCGGCCTGATCCACGATACAACCTTTAAAACTCTGCAAATTCTTGACACAACGGTTTATTATCTTCTTTGTACAGATGACCCATCTGTCTCGATTACTGAATGATAGATTACATAATTATTATTATGAATTGACATTAATTATTAATAATTATTATCAAGTAGTGTAAATTATTAATATTTATTGTTGGTTATTAATAATTTTTATGCTTCATTATTAATAATCTAGGGACGCGGGAGCGTCCCGCCCGCCAAGAAAACCGAAGCCCTGAAAACCGAAGCGACTGAGACACTGATTACGCGACGGAACAAGTTGGGGTTTTCACCCTACCATAGCTCGGTCCCCTGAGTGTCTCGAGAGTTGATTTTGGTTTATTATCTTCGATAATGAACCATTGGAATCGCCCAAAGAAAACAATTTTTTAACCCCCCCTCAAAATTTGTTGGTTTACGTTTCAAGATACGTAGATTCAGAAAATCGAATAAAAAAAAATCCGTCCGTCCGCCGTACGCCGTCCCCCGTACGCCGCACAGTGGGGCAAAAAAGCATTATTTTGGAAACAATTATCGCTGATAAATGCTTCTTATAGGAAATTTTATGCTGAATAAAAAAGGTCCTATAAACATTGGGTCGCAAATCAAGCCTTCCCTGAGTTTTGGTCAATAAACGTAAGAAACCATCTAATGTAAACCACATTTTTCGTATAAGCTTGAGATAGTTTGTAATATATTTAGTCGAAAGGTTGAAACTCTTTTAATTATGCTTTTCTTGGAGTTATAGGGCGTCCAGCTCATGTTTCAAATTAGGTTTGTTATCAATTTGAAAAAAAATCACATTTATTGCATGAAAAAATAAATAAAACCATAAATTACAAAAAGCAGACATTTTATTCATTATCACAATGATAAACGAATATATAAAGAAATGAAACGACCAAACTGCGAAAATCAAAGTATCCACTTGAAAAACACCGTCCAACCAGTAACTATACTTACTTCGGAAAAAGTCTTTTTTGTGGAATACCGCACGATATCGTGAATTAAACTGCGGCAAAAATGTCTTTTGGTAATTTCTGAGGATACAATGAACCTCATTTTCGAAGGTTTTATTAAAAACACAACCCACAATAATAATATATCATGACACTCTATTGTTGTCCTTTGAAACGAGGATTGAGAGAGCGAAGTAAACACAGTTGCTCTAGTAGATCACTTGGGTGTTTTTGAACTGTGGCCATCCCACTTGAAAAAGCTCTGGAAGCCGGATTCGGTCGGATTCGGACACGTTTCCACCGGGAAGTTGAACCTCGTACTGTGTACTGTTGACCAAAATTAACGGCCCAACTTCGCCGAATGTAGCTCATATTTAAAACTTTAGCTGAATATCAATTACCGCCAAAATTGGATGTTTTATTCGTCGAAATAGTTCCGAAACCCTTTCGTCCCCCTAATCAATGCATTTCCACTTCTTTTGGGTAAGATTTCATCACAAAAACATGGGAGGATCATTGAAAAAATTTCATCTGAGCGTCAGCGTATGGTTTAAAACAACTCATACATTTACGTATTTCCACTAAATTTCAACATTGGACGTAACCTACAGGTTTATAATTTTTTTAATAGGATAAACGGCTGTTATTTTTGAGTTCTAAAACTAATTTACTGTGGGAAAAATAAGGTAAATTAGAAAAATTACACTTTTGGAAAATCGATTTTTTTCCACGTTTGCCCCACTGTGCGCCGTACGCCGTCCCCCGTACGCCGTACGCCGTCCGCGGCACTTTGCCCAGTTAACGTTGAGATAAAATTACGAAATTCGGTTTCTGGGTTTGGACCAGCCCCACAATGGTCCTCGAAACTTTTCATAACCCTAGGCCAAGGGGAAGGGGTTCAAAATGAAATTCAAAATTTTGACAATGTCATATCTCAAAATATTTAACTGAACCCTGCAATGTATAGTTCACTTTTGAATGACCTAAAACATTACGAATCTTTTAAAACCAATTGGATTTTTGTGCGACCAGCCGTTCGTTCACAGTGAGCGCGCAAAGGTTTAGGAAAAACACTAAACTTTCGCGTCGAAAACGGCCGCTACGTGGGCCAATCCCCCAGACGCCCAGAATAAAACTACCTTTTTTCATATTCCCGGTAAACTACAGTCTAGAAATTTTAACCATGAGTCGGGGATAGACCACATTGCAATATTCACTTGGTTTCTCATCTGTAAAATTGTTTAAATAATACCTATTTGTTTAAACAAATTAAATTTTGATGATGAGCTAGATACTTGAAATTTTAAATATAGGTCAGAAATGGATCACAATATTCACTCGGTTTCTTGTCTGTAAAATTGTTTAAATAATACCTATTTGTTTAAACAAATTAAATTTTGATGATGAGCTAGATACTTGAAATTTTAAATATAGGTCAGAAATGGATGACATTTCAATATTCACTCGGTTTGTATGACATGGTATGAGTATGGTAAGGTATATTATTGTATGTATGATTTAGTACAGTATGATAAGATAGAAAAGAAATTCGTATGGTATGGTATGAGTACGGTGAGAATATGGTATGGTGCCGATGTGCAACACAGTCTGGTATGGACAGAAGGGTGATCTGGACAAGGAAGATAATAAACCGTTGTGTCAAGAATTTGCAGAGTTTTTTGTACAGCAACTCTCCAGGGGCACGTGAGGACGTAAACCGAATTTCAGCTCTTGGGAAAATCAGGTGTCGGGGGTATAACAGTTTTAAAACCACTATTTTTCACGTTTTTCGTGTTCTTCTTCTTCTTCTTCTTCTTCTACTTCTTCTTCTTGTTCATTGACGGGGCTACAGCCCAGAAGACAAATCGGATCGAGCTGAAATTTTGCACACACGTTTGTTATGCTCCTAGGGAGTGCCTTTTGAACCTTTTTTCTCCCTCCCCCCATTTCCCTCCCAATTAGGGGGGGAAATAGTAATTTTTAGGAATTTCAAATGGTCATAACTCCTTCAAAATTGAAGATTTTTCAGATTTTCTTTTTTAGTTGTATTCAGCTTTTAAAACTGTTTAATTTGAGATCAAAATGAGCTTCCTAAGGGTGAAAATAAAGGAGTTATGGTGATTTTTCTATTTTCAACAATAACTGCCGCCAAAATTGATGGAAATTAGCGCGGTTGGTCTTAAAATGTCCGCTAGGTTGTCTAGTATATTTTGAAATAAATCTCAATCGATTTGACTAATATACAGCCAAAAATACGTGAATAAATTCCACATCTACTGATTTGGCTAATTTCCGAAAACATCAAAGTTGAACGGTGGTCAGAAAAATTGTCGTAGAGTGGCGCCTGTTTAAGGATCGATAGGAAATTTTATGGGCTTTCGAATGACGGTAGCGCACTTTGTCACTTTTCCCAACGGTTCTCGAGTTATTCGCGATTGTTGGTGTAAAAACGTGCGTTTTACCTTTTGCAAACTTTCTCTTTCCTCTTTCTCTTCGACACCAATAATTACAATTATTGTAATGATTCTCAACAACAAAAATGTGCACAATCCCCAAGAAAAAATGCAACAAATTTTCAAAAAATTTCTAATTCAAATTCATTCAAATTTCTAATTCTTTCTATTTTTTTAAATTTAATAATAAGAATAATTGTTTTAAATTTTAATAATTTTTTCTCAATTGTTAATTTTTTAATTAATCGAAAATTTTAAAACTACTTATTTTTCAAACACATTTCAGATAACAAACGATAATTTCCAAAAAATAATTATTCTTGTCACAAAAAGAAGAAACAAAAAGGCAAATTAGTAGGCGTACCTACTAAGTTTTTACTAAATTTTGACTAGGATAAAACTTCATTTAGGAGAAAATTTACTAGTTACCTCGTAGGTACTTTTGTATTGTATAAGTTGTTGAACCGTATTGTATAAGTACCACTCGAAAACTAGCCATGCAAAAAGATGTGATATCCCCCCAAAAACAACTCCGTTGTAAAAACTGGCCCGCCAAAAAACCTCAGCCGCAAAAAGGAATGATATCCATTTTGCCCGCCAGCCACATATATAGGATTCAATGCTGTTGGCGGGAGCTTTTTGCCAGATGATATAGTTGTACCGCCACTGATTACTCGTGACCACCAGTAATACTTATATTATAGTAATAATTCAATTCAGGCTTGTTCATCTGGCAAAAAGCTCCCGCCAACAGCATTGAAAGAAGCGTAAAGCTCCCTGCTGGTGTAACAGAGGAAACATATTAGGTGAAACCGAGGGTGACTAAGGGTGAGAAGGGGTTGTGGGAAGGAGACAGGGAACAGGAAAACATTGACGGTGGAGGTTAGGGGTAGGAGGATCAGGTTTCTATATGGACACTCAACAGCGAGGTGCGAAGCACCGAGCATCCTATATATGTGGCTGGCGGGCAAAATGGATATCATTCCTTTTTGCGGCTGAGGTTTTTTGGCGGGCCAGTTTTTACAACGGAGTTGTTTTTGGGGGGATTATTATTACATATTATTCATTAACTCGATATTTGAAAACCATGCGCTGTTTGAATCGGCTGGGCTGTAGTATCGACTACTAACTTGCACAAGAGTTCGTGTAGAGGGGCACAAATTGATTGCAAATTCGGTACAAACTTAGAATAGTAGTTGAAAGATCCTAACAACGATCTCAGTTCCTTCACGTTCCTCGGGTTAGGCATCTTAACTAATGCTTCTACGTGATCTTGGATTGGCCTGATACCATTTCTATCTATGAGGTGACCAAGATAAACTATTTCTTCCTTGAACCACCTGCACTTTTCTTGTTGTGTTCTTAACCCAGCAAGTTTGAGCCGATGTAAAACCTGTTTCACCCGTGACAGATGTTCGTCTTTTGAAGCTGCTGTGATGATGATATAATCTAGGTAGTTTGCTACCGCTGGAATTCCAGCTAGTATCTGCTCAATAGTTCGTTGGAACAACCCAGGAGCAAATGATACCCCAAAGGGTAAGCGCTTACCCCCCAAAAAACACTCCGTGTAAAAATCACCCCGCCTCGCAAATATCATTCTTCAGAGGCCGGAAAAATTATGATATCCACTTTCCCCGCCCGCCCTTTTCCTCATTAAGGAGCTAAGTATAATGAAAAGCTTAACCACTTCACAAGCACCGTACCCCTTTCGAAATCTCCCCTTGGCGCTATTGCGAGACGTTTTTATTACTTCCACAAGCAACTAATACTTGATGATGGTTAACGTTTTATACAAGTTTATCGGTCAAATAGGAGCCGAGATATGGATACCTCGAAAACGCGTTTCGTGACGTCCGGTAAATATACACTCGGCATCGTTCGTTTTCTCAACTTCTTTGCTTGGCGGGGCGGAACGCTACCGCGTTGCTAGATATTGGAAAAATCCCTTGTAGGTAGATATTACAAGGAACTTCCGCGACGTCTCATCCACTTCCATCTGCAAATATGCATCGCGGAGGTCTATGATTGAAAAGTGAGTCCCTCCATTGAGTTTCGCTACCAAATATTCAGAAGTTGATCCGAGTGGATAAATTTATTGATTGTAACCTTGAAATCCCCGCATAGTCGAATCTTGCCGTTACTTTTAACAGATATAACCAGTGGTGAGGCACACTCAATTGGAGTGATTGTTGGGTCTACTGGTTCTAAAATATCAGAACTCACGAGCCTGTCAATTTCTTTTTCGACGGCCCCTTGTAATGCAAAAGCTACCCTTCTAGGACCGAAACATTTTCGGTTCAGCTGAGCTTTTCATGTGTATGACTGCTTTATGGTTCCTAATCGTACATGTTCCATCCTTGAATACGTCAGAAAATTCTCGTTGTAGCAGCTCTACAGTATTGCTATTCCATTTCTCCTCTTCCTCATTAGTCACTCCAGTCTTTCTAACCTTCGCACCTCTACGAAGGGGTAATTGGAATGCAAGAATCCAATTCATTCCAAAAAGAGGGACATCTGTAACTTTGGAAACGATAATGGGCAAAGAAATCGTCTTGTTAAAAGCCTTTACCCTAACTGTTGTTTCACCCAGGGTTTCTACTTTCAACCCTGTATAAGCTACGAGAGAAGACGCCTTCTTTAGTCTTGGTGATCCAATTGATCGCCAAACGTCTTCACTCATAACCGATTTTGATGCGCCAGAATCAAAAAGCATGCCAATTGGCACTCCATTTATTTGAACAGAAAGGAATGCCTCGCAACCCTTTTCGATTCGCCGAATAAGATCAACGTGGTCTTCATCAGAATCTGAATTCGCCTGCTCTTGCAGACGATGCGTACTTAGTTTCTTCCTATGTATTTTTATTCTCCCGGTTTTGATGCACACCCGAGCAAAATGATTCAATTTATGGCAATATCGGCATTCTACTCCCGTCGCTGGACATGTGCTCCCTTCTTTACGCAGTGTCCCCACAATTAAAACAGTGCGTACATACTCTGTTACAGTTTCCGATTCAAACCTGTTAATTTGAGTGAATTTCAGTCTTTCACTCAAGGAAACATCTTTCCTACCAACATTTTTTTTTTTTTCAAATTCCCGATTAGATCGTGGTTTTCGATGTTTTCCAACTCCTCAGGGTGGAAGAAATCCACTAGGACCCGAAATCGTTTTGAGCCTGTCTTAGCGATCAAATACCTCCTTTATACCAAATACCGCCTTTCGGTCTCATCTTCAACTTGACATGATCGGAGAGCTATGTTGAAACGAGAATACCAGTACTCCCATTCTTCATTCTCGGGATTGAAACATTCTACGTTGAAATCTTTGAAAGCGAAAAGGCGGTTTACCTGCTCTGTATCCTCTTCTGCCCCGTCTGTTCTCTGTCTGGTTTTATTTCTTTTCTTCTTCGCCATACTGTAGTATCGTCTATTAACTTGTGATTATAATATTAGAAATAAGTACGAATCATTTCACGGAACTTTTAGAAGTGAATGTAATTCTAACGTTGTCAACCTAATACAGGCGATGAAATGATTATAATAACTTTTTAGTGTTTAATGAACCACTAATGATGCCATATGGGCCAGTTTGAAAATGGACCTGACAGGCTGCCTCACGATTCACTCTCCTGTTGACGATTTTCGATCTACTCCAACTTTAAGCCGTCATTGTGAACGAACGGCTGGTCGTACAAAGCTGTGGATGGTCTTAAAAAATTCTAAGGAATAAACTCTATCTAAATATGAAATAAAAAACTCTGCGAATTCTTGACACAACGGTTCATTATCTTCTTTGTACAGATCACCCTTCTTTCTAGATCACTAGGTCTAAATGTCTAGATGCTAAATGTTAGATTAATTATTATTATGAATTATCATTAATCATTAATAATTTTATCAAGTAGGTACCTAGTGAAAATTATTTTAATTTATTGTTAGGTATTATTACCTAATAATTTGTAATTATTATTAATAATAATAATTATTAATTATGATTAATTCATACGATATCCGGCAGTTGGAACCGCCTGGGTTGCTTTGTGCAGAACCTGAATGTTAGAGATGATGAATTAATTACAACTAAAATGTACCGATATAATTCTGGGGTTTTTAATACTACGTCGGTAATAATTTTTCTATAAAAGAAGTACCTACCAACTAACATTCGAAATTACCTTCATTTCCGTAGCACGAAACGTACCTCAGAACAAAAAACTCGACATCACAAAAACCATATGGTTTTTGGATCATATATATGATGTTCCAAACAGCTCGTTAGTATGAAACTTGACCTGTATTTCAACCGTTTGATTCACGGTCGTGTTGACAGGCTCAACCTTTGAGCCGTCATTGTGAATGAACGGCTGGTCGTACAAAGCTGTGGATGGTCTTAAAAAATTCCAAGGAATAAACTCTATCTAAATATGAAATAAAAAAAAAATTTTCTTTGGGCGATTCCAATGGTTCATTATCGAAGATAATAAACCAAAACATACCGTTTCATCTGAATTTTTCGAGTTTTGAAATTTTCAAAATGTCAAAATTCGTTTTGAACCCCTTCCCCTTGACCTACGGTTATGAAAAGTTTCGAGGATCATTGTGGGGTTGTTCCAAACCCGTAACAAAAAGTTCGAAATTTTAGCTCAACGTTAACTGGGCAAAGTGCCGCGGACGGCGTACGGCGGACGGACGGAATTTTTTTTATTCGATTTCCTGAATCTACGTATCTTGAAACGTAAACCAACAAATTTTTAGGGGGGGTTAAACAAATTTTTTCTTTGGGCGATTCCAATGGTTCATTATCGGAGATAATAAACCAAAATTCATAGGATACACCTCCGAATCGCTAATGCGTACTGCGATAATTTTTGTGAATATATATGTGATGGAATAACCAAACACTGAGGACTACACAAGAACTTACAAATACATCATATTTCAATTAATTACTTACATTTGGTTTACTCGAAATAACACGTATTGTGTCGCCCTTAGCTGCTCATAAAACCCTCTCGAGGCACAACTGTCAACTATGAAAAAGGGTAGTAGGGGGTAAGGCCCTCTTTGTGAAGCCCTACGCTGGCCTAGCCAGTATGCGATTGTCAGTGTCCGAGTAACTACCTACGGTGTCTTACCAAGCTGTTATGTGAAAGCTGTTGTTATTAGCATTGTTTAATATCACGCGTTAATTTAGTGCCGTCGAGAGGGGAGTACGCTTTTTTCGAGTTCTTTACTTTTCGCTAAATTCATTTAATTAAAATAGTTATCTTTCAATCGCCTGTGTTTTTCTAAACGTCCCATGGCTTCGGAGTTTGAAGAAGGAGAAATTGTATCCGAGGATAGGCGGGACGTTCTTGTGTAGTCCTCAGTGTTTGGTTATTCCATCACATATATGTGCGTTTCGAGGGTTACATTCCGTTGCGTACTTGGTTTAGTTTCATGCTGAAAATGAACGATATTATTTTGCCAAATTTCCAATTCATATTTCGCGCTTGATGAAATAATTGATTCTGTGTTTGAGTATGGCTATAGAATCGAATTCCCAAATACCCCTGTAACGAGTTGGGGAACTACCTAATTATAAAAATAATAATCACGACTGTCGTAGCATTAATAATTAATAAATTAATTAATTATTTATTCCCACAACCGTTTTATCCCACGCTAACGTCACACAAGATAACCCGAATTGAAGGTTTCCCAACATCCGTAAGTGGTGCACGGATCCTCTTCCATGTATCCACTTTCCTACATTGTCCACCCTTCAATTCACCAAAACCCCTAATTACAAAACTAAAACCCTGGGCCGTATTCGTTACCTGCAACGTCGAGAGACTGGGCTGTCGGGGGAACGTTCGGCTGGCGTTGGTAGAGCCAGAAAAGGACGTTTCTGAATCAGTGTCAGTGACGTCCCAAGGCAGACAGGGGGAATACTGCTGAATGGATTTTCCTCGCTCAGCTGCTCTGAAGCTGGATAAACTGGACTGTCATAGGTTTTGCCTCTTAACTGGTCAATGTGTCTCACCCAATCCAAGGTAAGGTGTGGCAACCCTGAGTAAGTGCCATCAAGCCGTAGTCTGAGGGGAAGCTGTGGGTCACAATGAGCGGTGAAACGTTTCTTTTTGCATTTCTCCTTAATTTTCATAAATGCAGTATCACACTCAGGATCCCATGTCCATTGGCAGTCTTTCCGTAGACTTTTGTAAAGTGGGCTACTGTTGAATGATAACGCAGAAATGAATCGAGCTAGATAATTGATGAAACCCAGGAAGGCTTGGATTTTCATTCGGATTTGTAGGGACTTTGGCGTTGAGCACGGTATCCATCTTTTCATCTGTCACAATATGAAGGTTCATATTATGAAGGTCCTCAGATTCAATTCAAAACCCCAAAAATTCTAGTGAAGGTTTCGAAAACTCACATTTCTTGGTGGATAAGGTTAGGCCACCATTCTGCAGTTTACCACCAGACGCTGCAACTCCAACATTTAGTCGATTATATCGAAAAAGTCCCTTTGAAGTAGAAATGGTGAGGTAGTCCCGTGAATTCTTGTCATGCTCCAACTGTAAGTACGCATATGAAAAGTCGAATTTGGCGAATATAGAATTTCCTTGAACTCTTTGAAACAAGTCCTCCATGCGGGGTAGTGGATGTTGGTCTACTTTAAACTGTGGATTGACTGTTCTTTTATAGTCACAACAAATTCTACCCTTTCTGCCTAATGGAGTTGAAATCCCAGCGTTGACGTCAAAATTAATTTGGGACGCCAATTTAAGATCGAGTTTAGACCTATGTCCGGGCCTCATCTGGTTTCGAATGATTATCAAACAAACCCACTAGGTTTCTCCTGCGGTCTATCGGGAACAGGTAGGCCATTATCAACTTGTAGGCATCATCTGCGAGAGAATTCAGGAACACGCTCCTTTTTCGACCATCCGCAGCAATCCCATTGGCTTCGAAGAAGTCCACCATCCAGGACATGGCAATAGCCCAACTACTCGTTGAGGAATATTCCCGTAACTTTCCCACAAAGCCGACGGCTCGTGTTGAAGCATCGTCCGGAGGGTTAACGAGTGTCATTACAACGATTTCCTACGATTTTAGCCGGTCACTAAACACGTGGAACCGAGCCCCAACTGGATACGACAATATTGATTTCGCTGGTACAAATTCTTTGCTTTCAGTTTCAAGCCAGCTTCTGCGAGGACACACATTCACACTAATAACTTAGCTAAATCCCATCCTCGTTGCCACGACTGTAACGAGTTGAGGAACTAATTATAAAAATAATAATCACGAATTTCGTAGCATTAATTTATTCGCACAACCGTTTTATCTCAAGATAACGTCGCACAACATACCCCGAATGGAAGGTTTCCCAACATCTGTAAGTGATGATTGGATCATCCTCCATGTAGGTATCCATTTTCCTTCAACCCCAAACTATTCTGGTAATGTTTTCTGCGTAATGTTTTCTGCGAGATTTCTAGGCCTTGTTCTTTTGGCCCCATATGCATTTTTAACGCACTACGAGAAGCCCATTATACCAATATTACGGTATTGGCGATTTTTTTAAAGCCCGTTAGTTATTGGAATCTCCGAAGTGATCATCGTTTATGAATTCACGATGCTCATGGTTTTCTGATATGAAAATAAGTTTTAGCCACAACATGCACAACATTTAATGTTGTGCATGTTGTGGCTAAAACTTATTCCCGTGATGTTTTGTTTATTCACTGTAAAAGGCGGTTTGTAAAAGGCGGTTGTATGATTGATTCCAATGTTTCAAATTTCGAACCAGAGTGTGGGTCTATAAGCGTCAACATAAGTATGTACATGAATGAATAGGGAATGTTCGAAGTAGCAAGCAAACTAGTGACTGACTTCGAAATGTAGGTATATATGCCAATAATATGACGTGTATTTATACAGTTTACCGACCAAGCCGAAAAAAAAAAAAATCATGGGCGAAATAGCATCGGAAGTGAATAATATTGTTGTAGATAGCGGGTAGTGATATGATAGGGATGACATGTATGTCAATAAAAGGGTGTTCCAGGAAACGAGAATGAGATCCAAAAGGGTTTTGATGGGGGCCCGCAAACCTCGGGACTTGAGCCGATGCCAAGGTATAAGGAAGGTATATTGTCATGGAGGTAAAACGGCAAGGCGAACGCTTTATAGTCAAGTCGTCGCCCGAAACCCCACGCATCACTCGCCTGTCCCAAATTTGCCTGCACACTACCCATCACTCGCAGGACTCCTGTCTTACAAACGATTTTATGCTCTAACGCTAGGTATTAGCAATTTCGTTTACGTACCTACGTGAAAGGCGGGCAAGTCTTTATTGGCCCAACCGAAGCGACTCTCTGGCACCCTCACAAACCTTGCACGTCACTTTCTCGGGAGTGTTTATATTCAACGCTTCTAGTGTTCATCCTACAGAAACCTTCAGTTAAGGCTTCACAGCAATGTGGAAATATATACGAAAATTTATCGTAAATAAATATTGCTAGCTATGGTGATCTCCAGTAAGGGGGCTCCTTGCAAAAGGCTGTGGGTGAATACATCTTTTTTATACTACATTTTATACTACATTGCCTTCAGTAATGCACAAAAGTCTGTACGAAATTGGAACCACAAAACAGCCAATGCCGAATTTAATCATTAGGTACTTGTTCGATAATTGAAATGCAAGATGGAAATTCATAATCGTAAATATTCAATGAGGATCAACTTTTCGAAGAATATAATTTCCAACATTAAGCCCTCTTTCAAGGAATGAATTATCGATACCTGAATGAGCGACGTCTAAATATCCTAGTTTTCAAGGGCCCCTTCCTTGATGAATATTCAACAACTAAGGATTTAACGAATTGATGGATTGAATATCGATGTCATGAATATCTATTAGAGTAGAAGAGATTGGGTTCATTGTATTGAAATATTCATAGAATCTGATATTCAAAATGTTGAAATCTAAATTCTCGTTGGTAGAAATATAGAGGAATGTACAGAGATTCTTATGAAGCCAAGACCTCAATGCCATCCTATCCATAGCTAACGCTTGGGTAAGAATATACTTTCCTTCGAATCAATAATGAATAGTTACACATTGAAAAAGAGCGAATTTTCGAAGAAATAATTGCTTTTATGTAAAATGTATCAACTACGTTTCTTCCTCTTCAAAGTGCTCCAATTTGAGAGTGGACTAAGATATAGCTAAATTCTGACTTAACCATCTTATTCAGCGTGTGAAAACCTTTATAATGAGGTGTCACTTGTCAGACTTTCATTTTTTGGGTGACCCCCCCACCATCGTCATTTGGGAATTTCTACTCTAAACACGTCGGGGAAGTCAGAATTGCGATATCTCATTCCGTTATCAGATTAGAGCAGAGTTAACATGAAGATCATATCAAGTAACAACCACGCTTCCTCATCTTCAAAGTACTCCAGTTTGAGAACCTTTAAAATGAGGTGTCACTCCTCAGAATGTTCCATTTTGGGAATTTATGAAGAATCCCCCCCCCCCTCTTGCTAATTTGGACACCCTCGTGTACACTCAAATTGTTAACCCTCAAGGACGCGCACCTGCGGCTATTTAGCCGCAAATGTAAATAGACGCGTGCACCATTCTTAGAAGTTGATGGTTGAAGTCAAAGGGTCCAGGTATTGCACCTCCATTTTACTCAGTCGCGAGAGGGTAGGGAAGCCAGCCTCGGAAGTCCAACACGTGATCGGTGCCAGTCGCTTAAAATCTTCAGTGTAAATTTTGCGGCTTATTGCAAGGCTTCTGACAATAATTATCATCTATCTAATTATTAGATGATACATGTAGTAGTGGTGGTGATGAGTATCTACTTAGTGCTGGTACAACAGTAAAGTAATGAGCCATTTCAGGCTGACTGACATCGCAAAAGCAAGGCGTCTAAGAATTGTATATGTATTACTGGTGGTCACGAGTGATCAGTGATGGTACAAATACAGCGAACTCCAGTTCAGGCTTGTTCATCTGGCAAAAAGCTCCCGCCAACAGCATTGAAAGAAGCGAAAAGCTCCCTGCAGGTGCAACAGAGGAAACATATTCGGTGAAACCGAGGGGGAATGGGGGTGAAAGTGGGGTTGTGGGAAGAAGTCAGGGAACAGGAAAACATTGGTGGTGGTGGTTAGGGGAAGGAGGATCAGGTTTGTAGTGAAAGTAATAAAAATACTACAAATACAAACATTTTATACAAGTATTAGTTGCTTGTGGAAGTAATAAAAACGTCTCGCAATAGCGCCAAGGGGAGATTTCGAAAGAGGTACGGTGCTTGTGAAGTGGTTAAGCTTTTCATTATAATTAGCTCCTTAATGAGGAAAAGGGCGGGCGGGGAAAGTGGATATCATAACTTTTTCCGGCCTCTGTAGAATGATATTTGCGAGGCGGGGTGATTTTACACGGAGTGTTTTTTGGAGGGATTAAAATATCTAATGCTTAAACAAACACAAAATGAATGATATAATGAAAACTGAAGGAATGAATTATAAGTTACTTACATTTTGATAGAGAGCAATTTTTAAACGCAAGAGCGCACGCCGCGGATATCAGCCGCAAAATTTACACTGAAGATTTTAAGCGACTGGCACAGATCACGTGTTGGACTTCCGAGGCTGGCTTCCCTACCATGATTTGGTATAGTACAGTATAGTATATTATTGTATGGTATGATTTGGTATAGTGCAGTATGGTATATTATTGTATGGTTTGATTTGGTATAGTACAGTATGGTATGATAGGAAAGAAATTCGTATGGTATTTTATGTGTACGATGAGAATATGGTATGGTGCCGACTTGCAACACAGTCTGGTATAGACAGAAGACCTGCACAAGGAAGATAATAAACCGTTGTGTCAAGAATTTGCAGAGTTTTATTCTTCCGAGTAACACATCAGTTTATATTTTTTCAACGCTGAACGCGATGTTGAAGTCAGAATTGCGGTACTTATCTCGTTCCATCATCAGATTGGAGCAGATGAACCATGTTTCTTCATCCTAAAAGTTTGCGGACGGAATGCGATATCGCAATTCTGACTTCACCGTTGTGTTCAGAGTAAAAAAAAAAAAAAAAAAGAATTAAAATGAGGTGTTACCTGTCAGACTGTTTCATTTTGGGAATTTGAGAGCAACTTTCCTCCCTCTAAAACTCCTCAAAACCCCATCTTAGGGTTTCTGCCCATCTACGAACTTTCAATTGGCTGGACGGATTTTGTTTTATTATATTCGATAATGAACCTTTGGAATCGCCCGAGAATTTTAAAATTCGCTTTGAACCCCTTCCCATTGACCTAGGGTTATGAAAAGTTAGGATAATCACGTGATAAATTTAACCAAGACACGAGAGGAAAAAATTACTACAAAAAAAAAAATGAAATGAGACAACAACTAAATTCTTGTTTGATCATTATTGAAGACGTTCATGAATGCGAAGGGAAGAATGTTTGAGTTTAATAAGAAAAAAACTGTGACGGCTTCTACCGGTCGTAAAGAGTTTCTGTTACCCCAACATCCCTGCTGCTTCGAGCCGCTTCAATAACAGCCTTTGTCTCCATTCAGGCCGATAGGAAAAATATTATCGTTTCCTCCGCTTGTGTCAAGTCAACAGGAAAATTCAGTGGTCGGGCGAATGGAGGTCGGTGGAGGATGAAGGAAGAATGACAAGAGGAAAAAAAGAAATAGAGCTCGGAGGCGGTAGGGTAGTTGGCTTCCTGGGGTTGGTAAAACCGCCGATGGAAGGAGGAGGAGTTACTTACGGGATCGCTGTGTGAGTGGGAAGGAATGACAGAGTTTGGTGTTATGGGTTGGTCTGAATGGCGGTTAGTAGTGAATGAACAAGGTTTTCAGCCTGGGAGTTTGGTTAGCACTGCTTCGATGGCGTGATTCAAAATTGGTTCGATTAAATCAAAGGAGACACAATCACTCGTTTGGGAACCTTTGAGAGTGACTTTCATGGATTTTATCTGCATGAGGTCAACTTATGGTAGTGCGTGCGTGGAGTTGTGATGATTTTCCTATTTTCAACGATAACTGCCGTCAAAATTGATCGAAATTGGTGCGGTTGGCCCTAAAAGGTCCGGAAGGTTCTCTAGTATATGATCAATAATTATTTAACTAAATTTCAATCGATTCGGCTAATTCACAGCCAAAAGTACCTACGTAAATAAATCCAACATCTACTAATTTCCGAAAACATTGTTGAACGCTGGTCAGAAAAATTGTAGTAGAGTTGCGCCAGTTTGAGGATCGATAGGAAATTTAATGGGCTTTCAAATGAGTGCAACACACTTTGTCACTTTTCGGAACGGTTCTCGAGTTATTTGCGATTTTTGGTCAAAAATCGTGGGTTTTACGTTCTGCAAACTTTCTCTAATTCTCTTCCACACCAATTATAATGATTCTCTACAACAAAAATTTGCATAATTCCCAGGGAAAAATTCATAAAATTTTCAGAAAAAAATTGGGAGTCGAGTTGTTGGGACCAAAGTGTGGGGTTAGCCTTCCAAAAAGGCGGGACCCTTACGGCTACTCGACTGACTTGAAGTGACGATCTGTCGGAGGCTGAGATTCGGACGAGGTTCGGGATTCCATATCCGTGGTTCAGATGATCACGTCGGGGTCACCAGTTTGTAGTTAGTATTGAGTGTGTGTGTGGTGACTAAATACAAATGATGAACTGAAATAATCTGACTCCAAAAGATTTATCGTTATCTGAACTCACGAATACGAAAACGGTTTTAGAAACAAACAATCGGAAGAACACTTGAGAAAAAATGTGTTCAATTTTCCTACAGGTTCTCCTATTTGTTATTAGGAGAAGGTGATTTGCTCTTATATTCAAATATAAAATGTCTTTGAAGAGTCTGGGAATCCTGAACCGAAACGTCTTGTTAAAAGGGCAATAGATAGGAGTTTGTTTTTAGCGAATTTTCATTGCGTTTGATTGAGTTTGTAAAAAGGGCTGCCTGCACCAAAGCGGACCCACTCGAAATGTGTTTCTGGCCTCAGAGAATCGAAGTGAATTTTGAATTGTGAAGTTTGACGATTTTGTAGTATGATTATAATATCATATTAGACGAGGAAATCTTTTATAGACTGACAACGTCTGGTTGTCACCAACCAGCCGCCCTTCGTGTGAGACTCCCAGGCAAGCCTGTTTCAACCCTAGGATTGTAACACATCGACACATGCTGTCGACGTAACGCAGTCGATGTGTTTTCAGAAGGAACCCTTTCGATGTGTTACGATCCTAGGGTTGAAAGACGTGTCGACGTGTTCACGTGTCGATGTAGTGCCCCCTTCCCTCTCTGTGTTGTATGTTTGTTCTTGTTCGTCTTGGTGCTCGTGAGCAGTGTTCGGCTTCGGGGTAGTAGTGTCGATTGACGTCAGTATATTCATTATAGAAATCGGATGTTGGTTTGTTGTTCGTTTGCATCTTGTTCAATCTCTAGGTTGTGTAGGTTGGGATTAGTGTTTGTCATGACATTGATGTCCATCTTTCTTGTGGAGTCTGAGGAGTACTCTTTTGTTGGAATTGTTTTGGTTTCTAGATGTTTGGGTTTGGTTTTGGAGAGAATTGCGGTGGTTTTTGGAAGCCGGGATTTTGGAAGCTAGGATTTATTGCAAAAGAGTTGGTCTGTTGGTACTGTCTAGGATAACTGGGGTAATTGGGTTGGAACGGTATGGGATAGGTAAATTGTGGTGGTTTTACATAGGTAGGTTGGGTTTGTCTTGGGTTGTATTGGTATGGTTGAAACGGGCGAGGCGAACTGCTGGTTTCAACCATACCATACCATATGGTGGTGGTTTATTCGTGATGATGATAAATGTTGATAGTCATTTGTCATCCATCCTAGAGCAACATTTAGGCCTGGTGGTTGCCTGGTTCTGAGGATGCTGCCCAGAGGTTCTTTGAGATTTAAAAGGAAACACCGAAATGCATAATCCTTGTAATGGTCAATCAGATCACTAGGATTTATGCCGCGCATGTCGTGCGTTTTTATGTACGCAATTATTTTGTTGAGGGTATCATTTATTTTCTCGAGGAACTTAAATGGGTATTCGTGGTCGCTTTGGCTCATCTTCGAGAGTTCCTGATTTAAAGAGAATAGATCTCTTTTATCTACTTACGCATCAATTAAGGCATCTCTTAGTTGGTCATAGGTTGATATTTCAAGCGAGTGCACGATTTTCGACGCTGGTGGATGTATTTTCGCTCTAATTGCGTTCAACAATATTATTATATTATATTATTATTTTGGAAGGATCAGGCATTGCTACAATCGGTGAAGTGATCGTCCACATCTTTAGTTATTTCCAAAAAGTAGGGTAGAGATTCAGGGTCTCCTGTGAACACTGGAATAGTATCCAAGTGTTCCCTTTTTAGGTGAGGGGTCCCAGAATTAACTTGGTGTTGGTGACCCAGTTCTTGAGGTATTGATTTACCAAGGCTTAGTAATTCTAGTGCTGCAGTGGTTTCCCTTAACTTTCCCTCCATACGAGCAGAGTTTGCAGCCTGCTGCTGGATTACTTGTTCAGCTCTAGCTAGGGCTTCAAGAAGGTGGTGGATTTGTTCTTGGGTTTCGCCGCCTACTGCCCCTTCTTCGTTTTGGATGTTTTTACCGTGGAATTCCATCTAGTTTTGGTTGGGAAGTGGATTTTCAGTAGGAGTAGGATGGGATGTCCGTTGTGTGGTAATTGGGATAAAATTCGGATTCAGTGGTCGGTTTGGATCAGCCGGCGCCAAGTATATTCGCAATCGATGGGCAAGCCTATCTAAAACGTATCTTTTGGCTTGTTCCTGAATTTTTATTGATTGATATTAAATTTAAAATTAAATGTGAAACGTGTAAAGTCGATGTAAGGTTGTGGGCACCTATTTGACCAGATTCAAATGTGAAAGAGAATGCGGTTAACAAGTAATCCCCCCAAAAACAACTCCGTTGTAAAAACTGGCCCGCCAAAAAACCTCAGCCGCAAAAAGGAATGATATCCATTTTGCCCGCCAGCCACATATATAGGATGCTCGGTGCTTCGCACCTCGCTGTTGAGTGTGCATATAGAAACCTGATCCTCCTACCCCTAACCTCCACCGTCTATGTTTTCCTGTTCCCTGTCTCCTTCCCACAACCCCCTCTCACCCTTAGTGCCCCTCGGTTTCACCTAATATGTTTCCTCTGTTACACCGGCAGGGAGCTTTACGCTTCTTTCAATGCTGTTGGCGGGAGCTTTTTGCAAGGCTTCTGAGAATTAGATATACAGATAGTAGTGGTGATGATGAGTACTTGGTGCTGGTACAAAAGTAAAGTAATAAGCCATTTCAGGCTGCCTGACATTGCAAAAGCAAGGCGTCTAAGAATTATAATATAATTATAGAATATAATTATAATTAAATTAATTATAATTATAATTAAATTAATATATTTATATTTATAAATAATTATAATATATTTCTAAAATATAATTATAATATAATTGAAGTATTCCTTCATTATAGGTGTACCACCACTGATTACTCGTGACCACCAGTAATACATATAATATCATAATATATTATAATTCTCAGAAGCCTTGCAAAAAGCTCCCGCCGTACGAAATTTAAAAAAAAATCTGTCCGTCCGCCGTCCGCGCCACTTTGCCCAGTTAACGTTGAGCTAAAATTACGAAATTTGGTTTCTGGTTTTGGACCAGCCCCACAATGATCTTCGAAACTTTTCATAACCCTAGGTCAAGGGGAAGGGGTTCAAAACGAATTTTGAAAATTTGAAAATCTCATATCTCGAAAAATTCATATAGAACGGTATGTTTTTTATTTCATATTTAGATAGAGTTTGTTCCGTAGAATTTTTAAGACCATCCACAGCTGTGTACAACCAGCCGTTCGTTCACAATGACGGCTCAAAGATTGTGCCTCACAACACGATCGTGAATCAAACTGTTGAAATACAGGTCCATTTTCATTCTAACAAGCTCTTTGAAACATCATACGGCTTAAGTGATGTCGAGTTTGTTGTTCTGAGGTGCGTTTCATGCTACGGAAATGAAGGTAATTTCGAATGTTTGTTGGTAGGTACTTCTTTTATAGAAAAATTATTACCGACGTAGTATTAAAAACCCCAGAATTATATCGTATTAATTAATCATAATTAATAATAATAGTTATTAATAATAAATACGAATTATTAATACCTAACAATAAATTATAATAATTTTCACTAGGTAATTGATAAAATTGTTAATAATTAGTGATAATTGATAATAAAAATTAATCTAACATTTAGGATCTAGACATTTAGACCTAGTGATCTAGACAGAAGGGTGATCTGTACAAAGAAGATAATGAACCGTTGTGTCAAGAATTTTGGTTTATTATCTTCGATAATGAACCATTGGAATCGCCCAAAGAAAAAATTTTTTAACCCCCCCTCAAAATTTGTTGGTTTACGTTTCAAGACACGTAGATTCAGAAAATCGAATAAAAAAAAATCCGTCCGTCCGCCCTACGCCGTCCCCCGTACGCCGTACGCCGTCCCCCGTCCACCGTCCGCGCCATTTTGCCCAGTTAGCGTTGAGCTAAAATTACGACATTTGGTTTCTGGGTTTGGACCAGCCCCACAATGATCCTCGAAATTTTTCATAACCCTAGGTCAAGGGGAAGGGGTTCAAAACGAACTTTGAAATTTCGACAATGTCATATCTCTAAAAATTCTCAAGAAACGGTATAATTTTTAGTTCACTTTTGAATGACCTGAAACATTACGAATCTTTTAAGACCAATTGGATTTTTGTGCGACCAGCCGTTCGTTCACAGTGAGCGCGCAAAGGTTTAGGAAAAACACTAAACTTCGCGTCGAAAACGGCCGTTAGGTGGGTCCCGGGTAGAAATTTTAACCGTCAGTCGGGGATAGATCACATTGCAATATTCACTCGGTTTCTCATCTGTAAAATTGTTTAAATAATACCTTTTTGTAATAATACAAATTAAATTTTGATGCTGAGGTATTGACTTGAAATTTTAAAAATAGGTCAGAACTGGATCACAATGCAATATTCACTCGGTTTCTTGTCTGTAAAATTGTTTAAATAATATCTATTTGTTTAAACAAATTAAATTTTGATTATGAGCTAGATACTTGAAATTTTAAATATAGGTCAGAAATGGATGACATTTCAATATTCACTCGGTTTTTTTCTCATTGCAAACCTGTTCATTGTGTACCCAAGATCCTTCCCTATAAGACCTGGCAGCGGGAAATATTATTCAACATGGTTTGAAAAGGGAAAAACAAGTTGTGTAAAAAATCCCAATGCTCTAGGTAGTAGTCGATACCAGTGACCAACATTTTCTTCAGTAGTCGACATGGTTTTGCACTAGTAGTCGACCTACATGTGTTAGAAGTCGACAGTATCACTTGAGTCAGTAGTCGACAGGTTTCGTCATTCCATCGTCTTCGAATTTTACGACATCTAAATAAAATACATTCAACTGTGAATCGGAACTTGAAAATAGATTAATAAGATGTAATAAAGTAGTTATCGGACTTTTTATTTGCAAACAGCTCATTATCAGTCTCACATTGCAATAAGTACTTAAGTAAAAAGGTATGAAAACTATAGTCGAAAACTCATTGTCAGAAAATTGACATTACAGTTGGGCTTAGGTACCTATTTACATATTTTTTTGACATTTTCATGTCTTTGCTTTGGCACATGAACTGAAACGGGAAAAATTTGTTCCCTTGATTCACCCTTTCCCTCAGATCACGTCAGAACACAAGCGACCGGCGGGCCATTACGTCAGACCCTATGACGCACGAGCGTATGACGTAATACTGCTGGAGGAGGCCAACTAGTACGTCAGAGCCTATGACGCACGAGCGTATGACGTAAGACGGCTGGCAGGAGGCCAACAAGTACGTCAGAGCCTATGACGCACGAGCGTATGACGTAAGACGGCTGGCAGGTGGCCAACAAGTACGTCAGAGCCTATGACGCACGAGCGTATGACGTAAGACGGCTGGCAGGAGGCCAACAAGTACGTCAGAGCCTATGACGCACGAGCGTATGACGTAAGACGGCTGGCAGGAGGCCAACTAGTGCGTCAGAGCCTATGAGGCACGAGCGTATGGCGTAAGACGGCTGGCAGGAGGCTAACTAGTGCGTCAGAGCCTATGACGCACGAGCGTATGACGTAAGACGGCTGGCAGGAGGCTAACTAGTGCGTCAGAGCCTATGACGCACGAGCGTATGACGTAAGACGGCTGGCAGGAGGCCAACAAGTACGTCAGAGCCTATGACGCACGAGCGTATGACGTAATACGGCTGGCAGGAGGGCAACTAGTGCGTCATACGACGAGACCTTTTATGTCTCTGCGCCCCCTCCCACACCCAAACCGCGTACCTCGTACTTCATTTTGGTTTATTATCTTCGATAATGAACCATTGGAATCGCCCAAAGAAAACTCGGCGCTTCGCGCCTCGCCAGGGGGGCATGCCCCCCTGGACCCCCCGGATCTTTTCTCTTCTATACTTTGTATAGAACGAGGTATTTGCTATGCAAAACATGAATAATGTTTTTGCGTCCCGTTTCCCCTTTTCCTTATCCCTTTTCTTTGTCTGTATGGAAAATATTAAGAAATGTGCGGAAAATTTATTAGTTTTTTTATTTACTCAGGGCTGTATCTCAGCTTCTTCGATATTTACAGTGGTTTTGGCAGTATATAATTTATGCATAAATTAAAGGCTTTCCAACGAATGGAGAACGATTTTTGTCCGTTGAAAACTAAAGAAGTTTCATTTCCCTAGAAACGGCTCGGTTGTACGTGAAAATCATTAAAAATCTTCGTGACATAATTTCGTGACTTAAACTTCGTTACGCTTTTCAACTCTGGTAGGCCACCGCAAAAACATTATTCATGTTAAAATTAGTACGCCTACTAATTTGCCTTTTTGTTTCTTGTTTTTGTGACAAGAATAATTATATTTTGGAAATTATTGTTTGTTATCTGAAATGTGTTTGAAAAATAAGTAGTTTTAAAATTTTTGCGAATTGGTTGAATATTAGTTTTAAAATTTTCGATTAATTAAAACAATCAACAATTTAAAAACAATTATTAAAATTTAATACAATTATTCTTATTATTAAATTTAATAAAATAGAAAGAATTAGAAATTTGAATAAATTTGAATTAGAAATTTTTTGAAAATTGGTTGCATTTTTTCTTGGGGATTGTGCAAATTTTTGTTGTTGAGAATCATTACAATAATTGTAATTATTGGTGTCGAAGAGAAAGAGGAAAGAGAAAGTTTGCAACTGGTAAAACGCACGTTTTTATACCAAAAATCGCGAATAACTCGAGAACCGTTGGGAAAAGTGAAAAGTGCGCTACCCTCATTCGAAAGCCCCTAAAATTTCCTATCGATCCTTAAACAGGCGCCACTCTACGACAATTTTTCTGACCACCGTTCAACTTTGATGTTTTCGGAAATTAGCCAAATCAGTAGATGTGGAATTTATTCACGTATTTTTGGCTGTGGATTAGTCGAATCGATTGAGATTTAGTTCAAAATTATTGAGCATATACTAGACTACCTAGCGGACATTTTAAGACCGACCGCACCAATTTCCATCAAATTTGGCGGCAGTTATGGTTGAAAATAGAAAGATCACGATAACTCCTTCATTTCCCCCCTTAGGAAGCTCATTTTGATCTCAAATTAAACAATTTCAGCTCGATCCGATTTGTCTGCTGGGCTGTAGCCCCGTCGATGAACAACAACGACAACAACAACAACAACGACAACGAGAAGAACACGAAAAACGTGAAAAATAGTGCTTTTAAAACTGTTATAGAGCTGAAATTTGGTTTACGTCCTCACGTGCCCCTGGAGAGTTGGTGTACAAAAAATCAACTCTCGAGACACTCAGGGGACCGAGCTACGGTAGGGTGAAAACCCCAACTTGTTCCGTCGCGTAATCAGTGTCTCAGTCGCTTCGGTTTTCTGGGCTTCGGTTTTGTTGGCGGGCGGGACGCTCCCGCGTCCCTAGATTAAAGAATTAAAGAAATTAAAATGAGATTATTAGTCTTAGAATTGAAAGTAGGTAATGAAGAGAGTCCCGTCCGCCCCTTGGAGAGCCGACCGACGCCGAGGCAAGGAGATAAGAGTCGGGAGACGCTTCGAAGGATTTCCAGTCTCTTTAAACCGTGATCACCGATAAACAGTAAACGTGAGCTAGGTTCCTTATGCGTAGGGTCTAGTTCGAAGTTGACTCGTGAAATTGTGGGTAAAAATGTGTTAAGCAACACGAACTGCCTTAATCAACGCTTGACAAATTGAGAAAAATTTGTGGGTCCTCCGAAAATGAGTAGTAAACTTACGAAGGTATTCGCCCTTACATAAGATACTCAAGAATCTTCGTGAAGAAAAACCACGTAGAATAAAGAAAATCGCCGTGTAGAAAAATCATGTAGAATAAAGAAGGTAGTTCCTCGTCGAAGGTATTCGTCCTTGCGTGGGTAACTTGAAGAAGTCTTATTTGAAGATTTTTACTTACACGAGGTCCATGTAAGGAGTCGATACCTTGATACCTTGAAGAATGAATGAAGTTGTTGAAGTGGAATGATGATCGTTATCCCAAGTTCACAGGACACAAGAGAGCAGGTTCCGTGTTTTTCACTTTCCTCGTATTCGTCGACTGAAGTAAAATAACACGCGACTTTTCGACTGCGCCAGAAAAGAGATCAGTTTTTAAAAACAATTCTTTATTGATTTTGCACAAACAAACGGTTCTACACGACACGGATGTTGAACCGGGCGTGAATTGACTGCAGAGGCGCTGAAGGCGCTCGCTTATATAGGGATATGATAACTGCTGACGCAGACTTTTAGTGTTATGGGAAAAAGGGTGAAGTAAGTGTACGTAACTTAGATGTGTACTATGAAAAACGTGGCGCCGTGGCAATGGCGTCAAGGGTAGATTTCAAACTGGTGCTTGTGAAATGGTTGGGCCTTATCATTAGTTGTAAGGAAAAGGAAAGTAAATATCATACGTTTTTCCGGCCGCTGTAGAATGATATATGCGAGGCTGGGTGATTTTTACACGGAGTGTTTTTTGGAGGGATCATAGTTTATGGATTACGGAATACTTTGGCATAATTTGGTGATTCCTTAATAAGTCGTAGTCCATGCCTGGAAATGTTTTCATCATCTTACAATTGTGTTCACAATCTTCTCTAGTCTGATCCATCATTTCATTATTTACATGGGGCAGAGTAAAATAGTTGTATCCGGCTTAGTGAGGATTTTCGTGGTGTTCTGCTACATACTTCAAATAGAGACAAAGGTTGGAACGAGAATCTCAACAATGTTCGCATCTCGGGATGCCCAGAGAATGTGGGTGGTGAGGTTAGTGAGATGTTTGCCCTGCATCTCGATTCACACGCGGTGCCACATCGTTAAGTCCGTAGATTACCCACTCCTCCGTGAATTTGTTTATTGTGATTCCTGATTAGTCATGTAGCTAGTTGTGACTTGGAATTGAGGACAAGGGAGGATTCTGCTAACCTTACTTAACCCAACCACCAAACAATACTAGTGAGGCTCTCCAATTTTCAAAACACTGAAGTTTGAAAATCTGAGCTCATATTTAGCACTCACAGATCATTAGAGGGAAGGTTGCATTCGGATCACATAGTATTTATACATATTACCTACGTGTATTATGTACAGTATGAAAGTCTAATGTTATAATCTGCCCATGCGCTGTTATTCTCTTTAAAACTCCTGACTCTACTTCTGATGTAGATGTAAATGTGTTGTAAATTTTGATACAAGTACCTATACGTTAGTAATTATAGTAGGTTAAACATAGAAATGTCTAGATCACTTCTGCTAGTTAACCTTTTCCTTAAACTTCCTCCAGAGGGCTCTGAACTCATTAAAAAAATTGCTTTGTTCGATATTAAAGTAGGAGACGGTAATTCACCCATTCACTTTATAGGAAATCATCAACACCCACCAATCCTCGCAGTGGTTGGAATGGGGAACCTTTGGTATCAAAAAATTAATCCGGACTAATTTTACTCTGGTGATCATGATAACAGATTTCATCCCAAAGTTAATATTGTCTGATCATTCCTATGACATCAACAATCTCACGTGACAGGAGTCAATCACAAAATAGATTCAATTTTATTCAAACGGAATTTAACGTTTCATCAATTCATAGTAGAAGAAAACGCTGCACATTTTTCCACAACGGTTTATCTTCTGTCTAGATCACTGTTCTGTTCACAAAACCGTATTTGAGTGGTGAATATCCGTGAATAGATGCATACCCAATATTTATATATTGGAATTCATCAAAGTTTTTCTGTTAGTGAATGCCACGATTCGTATTAGAATTGGGGTTCAAGTATGATCGCAATTTTAACATTTTTTGCAACAGAATCCTAGTACCTCCTCACCTTGGATTGAGATTGGGACTGATGGTCATCATATCTACCTCATAATGCTCATATCAATGAAATTTATCCATTAAGTAGTTCGAAATTCAAACGGGGTTCCTGTTGAACGATCGTTACTCGAGTAACCAACTGTTTTATGATTGATTTGAGCGACTAGTGGGTTTAATTATCAAAATAAACGGAATTCGCGGAGCACGTGTGTATTTTAATAACTGAATTAACATAAGAGCAGAACAGGTTAATCTCTTATCATAGCAAGTCATAACGAAGGTAAGTAGCAAGCAGGTTGTCTCAATCGTCGATGGTGGCGGCGCCTTCTGGCGGACTCCTCAACATCTCCCCTCTAAAGATGATGGTAGTACCATCATGGTACAATTTGTAATGTTCAGTCTGGTACATATCGGTCCGGCTTTGTAACGATCCTCCCATACCTGGTGGTGAGAGGCTGAGGCTTACTCGGCTGAGCAGCAGGGGTTTCCTGAGACGCTGGAGGGAGGCTTGAGCGCACAGGGCGACGATCCAAAGGTGCAGGCTGATCCGCAACGCTAAGCTCCCCTGGAATGCTCTTGCGAGGCGTTGGTTTGTCCGTATTTTGCGAGCTGATGGTTTCGCCAATTTCTGTAGAATCAGGGATGCAGCTCAAGTACGGCGCAGGGATAAGATGAAACCGATTCCGTCTGACCGTACTCTTTGAAGTTTGTACAAGGTAAGAGCGATTGTCAAGAACCTTGACGATTCTCCCATGACGCTTCAAGTCAGCTATCCAGACAAACTCTCCTGATTGTAATTTTGAGAGTTCTCTTGCTTTATGACGGGAGTCAAAATTGTTCTTGTACCTTTTCCGATAAGTCTGCTCAACTTTTTGAAGCAAAGTGTTCTTCTTTTCCCCCTTGTGAAACAGGTTCGTTGACGGCAAGTTATCACGCAGCCTCCTTCCAAATAACATCTCAAATGGACTAAAACCATTAGAGAGTGGAGTATTTCTGTAGGATAGAAGTGCGAGCTCAATGTCTTTCTTGTTCTTTTTCAACAGAGCTTTTGCGTTTTTCACTGCTGCTTCCGCTGTCCCATTGGCCTGATGGTGGTGAGGACTACTAGTTGACGTGGCGAAGCCCCATTCGTTGGCAAAAATTTGAAAATCCGAAGTTTCGAGGTTGTAGAATTGGGTACCTGAATCAGAGTGCACAATTTCTGGGATCCCATATCTTGAAAAAACTTCTTTGCAGAACCCAACAACGTCTTGAGCTCTCATCCTATTCATTTGTCGAAACTCAAAAATTCTAGAATAATGGTCAACAATGACCAGATACCACTCGTTCTCGAATTTGAAGAAATCGAGCGATGCCTTTTGCCAAGGATATTCAGGAAATGAAGAAGGAAGAAGAAGTCGATGCGTACGTCCACAAAGTTTCTTTGGCTAGCATCAAGACCACAGATGAAAACGTTATCCGAGTTGCTCATGCACAACAGGAGGACCCAATTTGCACAGAACTCAAGAGATTCTTGATCGAGGGTTGGCCTGCAAAAATGGAGCTCATACCAGAATTACAAAAGTATTTTCATGTAAGAGACGAACTTTGTGTAATTGAAGGAATTATTCTCAGAGGAAACCGTTTGGTAATTCCCACTCCACTTCGGAATATCATGCTGAATAAACTCCACAGTGGGCATCTTGGAATTACAAAAACGCGACTTCGAGCGCAAAAGACGATGTGGTGGCCAGGTATTTCTCAAGAAATTGAACAAAAAATCAAAACCTGCCCTGCCTGTGTCCAGAATTCTACAAATCACCACGAGCCTCTTCTCCCCTCTAAGCCTTGTACCTTTTTTGTGTTGAAAATGGGTACAAGTGGTTTGTGGTCCGTTTCAATTTTAAATTGTTTTCCCACAAGAAAACATTTCAATCGGTCACAAGCCCAGGTAATTGCAAGCGCTTCTCTCTCGATAGTTGCGTAATTTTGTTCAGCTTGCGACAACGTTCGAGATACGAATGCGACTGGTTTTCGTCCATCCTTTTCTTCTTGAAGAAGGACAGCTCCTAATCCTTTGATGGACGAGTCGGATGAGACGATGGTGGATTTGGATGGATCATATAAAGTAAGGCATGGTGCTGACGTCAAAATACGCTTGATCTTCTTGAAAGATTCTTCTTGGGCTGGTCCCCAAACAAATTCACTTTTTGAGTTGGTAAGGGAAGTGATTGGCTCCATTATCTCGCTTTTGTTTGGAATAAATTTTGCTAAAAATGTTACCATGCCCATGAAGCGTTGAATTTCCTTCACGTTGGTTGGAGCTTCCATTTCTGTGATTGCTTTCACCTTTTCGGGGTCAGCAGCTATACCGTCTTTCGACAAAATATATCCCAGGTAAGTTATTTCCCTTTGGCAAAATACAGTTTTTCTTTTATTTAGCGTAATGCCAGCTGCGTTGATTTTTTCAAGGACATTTCGCAGGTTCTGATCGTGTTCCTCCTTCGAGCGGCCCCATACAAGTACATCGTCTAAATGTACTATACATGATGGCAGTCCTTCCAAAATACGAGAAATTCTGCGCTGGTATTCTTCTGGTGCCGAGGTGATTCCAAACGGAAGTACCAGAAATTTGAACCGCCCATATGGAGTAATAAACGTTGTGAAATCTTGAGAGTCTTTAGCTAATTTAAGTTGCCAAAAACCGTGGTTGGCGTCTAGTTTACTGAAAAACTGTGCCTTTTGAATTTCAGCCAGTGACAATTCAATGTTTGGAATGGGGTGGAACTGACGCTTTACGTTTTTATTCAACCTTGAGAGGTCGACACAAATTCTTACGTCCCCTCCTTTCTTTATGGTGACTACCATAGGTGAACACCAAGCTGTTGCGTTGTCCACAGGAGTGATTACCCCTTTTTTAATCATGTCGTCAAGGGCCTCTTTGACTTTTGATCTTAGCGGCAAAGGTACAGGTCTTGGTGACGATATGGCGTAGGGCTGGGCATCTTCTTTCATTTCGATTCGATATTCCCCCTTCATGTTCCCTAAGCCAGAAAAAACATTTGGAAATTCGTCGTACCAGTTGACATCCGTGTTAACAGCATAAATTCGCTTAACCAGGTTCAAACCTTCACAGGCTCTACGGCTGAGTAAAGGTACTTCAACTTCCTCTGAGACGTACACAGTTTCGACGATTTCTCTCCCCTTGTAACTTATTTGAAGTTTTACGGTTCCCAAAAGTTCAAATTTATCCCTTTTCTTTGCAGAAAAAACTCGTTTTCTCGATTTTTCCAATGGCAAAATCGAAATTTTCTCTTCCACAGCTGAGACTGGCATCATGGTTACATCTGCGGCGGTGTCGAGTTTAAATTTGATAGGTTTCAAAATGGTATCTCCGCATCTTACTTTTAGCTCTTGAGTCCATGCGTCGCGCGAATCTTTGCAGGGCGTACAGGCTACCCGTCGGGTTTCGTCTTGACCCCCTCCATTTTCCGCTACTGCATCTTCCAGGATTTCGCATACAAAGTCATCGTCACTTTCCGTGGCTGATTCCTCGACCTCCCGCACTTTTCTACGCCTCTGGCTACAAAATTTACTATAATGTCCGATTTCCAAGCACGTACCGCAGCGTGCATTGCGAGCAGGGCATTTACTGAGGCTCTCATGCCATTCGTGGCCACATTTGAAACAACGTTTCTGTGTGTTAGTAAAATCTCGCGATGTATTTATCTCTTGTCTCTTGTGGCTTTTAGAATTGTTCAACTGTCCTCTCCTAAAAATTTTGTGTCGAACAGCCGAAACATTTTGGGATTCTTGTTCATTCAGATCCTCTTTTTGCCGGATTAATTCTTCGTGTTGACGGAGACACTGAATGGCTTTTGTTAATTTCAAATCAGGATCGAGCTGTAACCGGTCGCTAATACTTGTATCCTTCATTCCAATGATAAGAACGAGCAGGATCATATCGTCATGTAGCGTTCCCCAATCACATGTTCTAGCCATGCTGTGCAAATCCGTAATAAATTTTTCCGCAGAAGCCTTACCTTGACGGTGCTTCAAAAATTTCGCGCGCTCATAAATTAAGTTTTTACGAGGTACAAAGTGACTTTCAAACTTGGCTATCGCGGCATTGTACGTCAAGGGTGTAGGATCGAACGATTCGAATATTTCCTCCGCTCTTTCTCCCATCTGGTATATCAAAACATCGATCTGACGGCTTTCCGACTCCATGTCCAAACCACAACCACTACGGAATCTCTGGAAACGATTTTTCCATCTTCCCCAGTCGTTTGGCTGGAAGTTGAACGGTTCCGGGGGTGGTAATGAAAGTTGAATAGACGACTGTTGTCTTACCGTCGGCGATGTGACTGACGAAGTTGTCCGTTGGGGCTCGGATGTGCCTGGTTTTGAATGGTCCATTACGTCTTTCTTTGTTTCCGGCATAATTGTCCGTGTCTACGATATAACCGCACTCAACTTACCGGTAACTTGGGTACAGACGAACTGGATTCACTTACCTATTAAAACTGCGAACTCGTTATGTTTTACCCAACAAGAGTTCCCACTTTCGTCACGCTGCCACCATGTTTTATGATTGATTTGAGCGACTAGTGGGTTTAATTATCAAAATAAACGGAATTCGCGGAGCACGTGTGTATTTTAATAACTGAATTAACATAAGAGCAGAACAGGTTAATCTCTTATCATAGCAAGTCATAACGAAGGTAAGTAGCAAGCAGGTTGTCTCAATCGTCAATGGTGGCGGCGCCTTCTGGCGGACTCCTCAACACCAACCATGAAGATCGAGGGGAGATGTGTTTTTAATTAATCAAAAATTGAATTGGATGTTAGTAATACAAAGCAATTTGCTGAAACTGATATGAGAGTTGGTGTACGGATAATAAGGTTGAAGGATTAATTCGTTAATTACATCTACGTAGGTTATGAATGAAGCGACATTTTCACAAGTTCTTCCTTCCTGCCATTGTTAAAGTTTCCATCATAACGTATTACCGCAACATAACCTAATCTAGGGACGCGGGAGCGTCCCGCCCGCCAAGAAAACCGAAGCCCTGAAAACCGAAGCGACTGAGACACTGATTACGCGACGGAACAAGTTGGGGTTTTCACCCTACCATAGCTCGGTCCCCTGAGTGTCTCGAGAGTAGATTTTTTGTACACCAACTCTCCAGGGGCACGTGAGGACGTAAAACAAATTTCAGCTCTTGGGAACATCAGGTGTCGGGGGTATAACAATTTTAAAACCACTATTTTTCACGTTTTTCGTGTTCTTCTTCTTCTTCTTCTTCTTCTTCTTCTTCTTGTTGTTGTTGTTCATTGACGGGGCTACAGCCCAGCAGACAAATCGGATCGAGCTGAAATTTTGCACACACGTTTGTTATGCTCCAAGGGAGTGCCTTTTGACCATTTTTTCTCCCTCCCCCCCATTTCCCCCCCAATTAGGGGGGAAATAGTGTTTTTTAGGAATTTCAAATGGTCATAACTCCTTCAAAATTGAAGCTTTTTCAGATTTTCTTTTTTAGTTGTGTTCAGCTTTTCAAACTGTTTAATTTGAGATCAAAAAATGCTTCCTAAGGGGAAAAATAAAGGAGTTATGGTGATGTTTCTATTTTCAACAACAACTGCCGCAAATATTGATGAAAATTGGTGCGGTTGGTCTTAAAATGTCCGCTAGGTTGTCTAGAATATGCTCGATAATTTTGAACTAAATCTCAATCGATTTGACTAATCCACAGCCAAAAATACGTGAATAAATTCCACATCTACTGATTTGGCTAATTTCCGAAAACATCAAAGTTGAACGGTGGTCAGAAAAATTGTCGTAGAGTGGCGCCTGTTTAAGGATCGATAGGAAATTTTATGGGCTTTCGAATGAGGGTAGCGCACTTTGGCACTTTTCCCAACGGTTCTCGAGTTATTCGCGATTTTTGGTATAAAAACGTGCGTTTTACCAGTTGCAAACTTTCTCTTTCCTCTTTCTCTTCGACACCAATAATTACATTTATTGTAATGATTCTCAACAACAAAAATTTGCACAATCCCCAAGAATAAATGCAACCAATTTGCAAAAAATTTCTAATTCAAATTTATTCAAATTTCTAATTCTTTCTATTTTTTTAAATTTAATAATAAGAATAATTGTATTAAATTTTAATAATTGTTTTTAAATTGTTGATTGTTTTAATTAATCGAAAATTTTAAAACTAATATTTAACCAATTCGCAAAAATTTTAAAACTACCTACTTATTTTTCAAACACATTTCAGATAACAAACAATAATTTCCAAAAAATAATTATTCTTGTCACAAAAACAAGAAACAAAAAGGGAAAATTAGTAGGCGTACTAATTTTTTACTAAATTTTGACTAGGATAAAACTTCATTTAGGAAAACATTTACTAGTTACCTCGTAGGTACTTTTGTATTGTATAAGTTGTTGAACCGTATTGTATAAGTACCACTCGAAAACTAGCCATGCAAAAAGATGTGATATCCCCCCAAAAACAACTCCGTTGTAAAAACTGGCCCGCCAAAAAACCTCAGCAGCAAAAAGGAATGATATCCATTTTGCCCGCCAGCCACGTATATAGGATGCTCAGTGCTTCGCACCTCGCTGTTGAGTGTGCATATAGAAACCTGATCCTCCTACCCCTAACCTCCACCGTCAATGTTTTCCTGTTCCCTGTCTCTTTCCCACAACCCCCTCTCACCCTTAGTCACCCTCGGTTTCACCTAATATGTTTCCTCTGTTACACCAGCAGGGAGCTTTACGCTTCTTTCAATGCTGTTGGCGGGAGCTTTTTGCCAGATGAACAAGCTAACATAAGTATTACTGGTGGTCACGAGTAATCAGCGGTGGTACAACTGTAATGAAGAAATGCTTCAATTCAGGCTTGTTCATCTGGCAAAAAGCTCCCGCCAACAGCATTGAAAGAAGCGTAAAGCTCCCTGCTGGTGTAACAGAGGAAACATATTAGGTGAAACCGAGGGTGACTAAGGGTGAGAGGGGGTTGTGGGAAGGAGACAGGGAACAGGAAAACATTGACGGTGGAGGTTAGGGGTAGGAGGATCAGGTTTCTATATGCACACTCAACAGCGAGGTGCGAAGCACTGAGCATCCTATATATGTGGCTGGCGGGCAAAATGGATATCATTCCTTTTTGCGGCTGAGGTTTTTTGGCGGGCCAGTTTTTACAACGGAGTTGTTTTTGGGGGGATATGTCCAATATACATACAGTGCGTTGTTCTTGTATTCCTTGTCAGCAGTCTGTGACTACCCGAGTTCATCCTTTCTCTCCAAAAACGACCTTCAACCAATCTAGAGTCACCGCAGCGAAATAGGTTCTTGGTATAGATGCCCCCCCCCCCCCTCCCCGAACGCAATTCATTCAGTCTATCGTTCTCCACATTGCTACTTCGCGCTCCCCGATTTTCTATATTTTTACAGTTGTATTTCACATAAATTACCGATTTCCCGACGTAATTGTTTCGTTAACTTTTCCCGAGACTATTGTACATGGTGCCGAAACCCATTGAACGGTAATCGTGCGTGTTTTTTCCCTTGTGAGTTTCCGCGATTGCCGTCATGGAACAACAACTTAGATTTTTATTTACGGACTGATATCACCTGAAATTACACATAAACGTAATACATAAATTCTATTCGATCGCTGTCACCTTGTCCAATTCTGTTGGTAGTAGACAAATCCTCCCTGTCCCCATACTTAATAAACCTATTTGTGGAATCATGTGACTAAAGCCCAGTACCGCGTCATGCATTTGAATAGGTTGAGGTTAGTCATCATGTTCTCTTCGGAATAGGACTTTCAATGATAGGTGTGAGGATGTGTATATACTGCGTCAAACCCAGCGTTATAAGGGACGCAATGTCGGGCGTTATATGAGCGATCGAAATCAATCGAGTGATAAGCTGAGTAATTGATATTTGCCGATAGTTCAAACACCGTGGCGATGCCGGTACACTAAGTAATCACTCTTGTGTCAAGCAATATCAGGCAAAACAAGACTTAATGTATGCAATTTCATTAAACGATCATTCCATTCCAATCGGGACAGCCCGATTGGTTTGTCTAACGAGGGCACATATACTGATAGTATGGTGCCTTGCAATTATCGAAATAGGTACTGGTCCCTGTGGATTCAATCCATCAAATCACTAGGCTCATTATTAGCTACCCTCCATCCTCCATAACAATCCGACTCCGTTCATAACGTGTTTGTCGCTAATTCGTCATGTCATCATAACTACGGTGTTTCCTCAAACCTGTTCTTTCGACTATCATATTTCTAGTTTTCAAATAACAGATGATCATTTCATTTTTAACCGTTTTCACTTTTATCAGATTGATTTCATTACATCTTTTTGAACGCGTGGCTCTGAACTGCATCCGGACATCACTCTGGAAGGTGGTCTAAATTCTGATCTCGACATAATTGATCTACTAATTAATCTACTCACATTCTTCTTAACAAATTTGTAGTAGTCCATTTTCACTTATTTACAGGTAAGTACAACACTAAATGGATCTCCACAGATGAAGGTCTGAATGCCAAAGGTAAGGTGTATGTATACACAATGCAGTGTATACATACACACGCAGTGTATACATACACACGCAGTGTATACACAGTGCGATTTCTTCCTCAGAAATAATAATAAAGTTACTGATAACAACGAAGTAAATCAATTGATGATGAGAATAGAAAGCAGTGATGATGTAATGTCTCAAAAACCCTTACAGTTCATTTTCCCTAAAATGCGGATTCGCTGCGTCGGAATGTCTCTTAGAATAGCACGTCAGTGTTAAGGCGGTATCAGCAAGAAGTGTTAGTAAGGAGCTCAGCTACGTCGCTTTCCCACGCCCTGACGCCCTACCGCTTACTACAGAATGACCGGACGGGTAAGATGAAATTTATAGTTGGTAGTAAAATTAAAGAGATTGATATCTTTATAAGTGGCTGTCTACTGGGTAGTTAAATAAATAAACCTCTTAGAGAAGAGGGTTGCAAGTCCTCCTTAAGAATGGTGCTCTTCGCAGAGATTAGTGCTCGTGATAACACGAAAAACTGAAAAGCGACATTTGAATTCCTCTGAGGAGAAAAATTAAATTTAAATTAAATATTAATCACTTGGACCAAGACACAGAAAAGATAATTTGTCTCATTGTTGCGTTGGTAACTCAAACTGTTATGACTTCGTGCTGACCGCGGGCTAGGGCTACCCTTTCGATCCACTTGTCAAAAGATGCGAAACCACTAAGAGTGTCAATACGAACTTTAAAAAACGTTTGCATGTACCATGTTTACACTTGTTCGGTGTCATGTGTAGAATTTGCGTTCAGGTTATAACTTATTTATAATTTATTTGTTTTATATAATCAAGGGGATGGTAATTGCAATAGTTAAAACTTCCCAAGAAGTACATAATATGTTAATACATAATAATAAGATATTATCTCAAAACATGAAACTCGACATCATAAAACCGTGTGTGGATTGAATGAAATTTCATGGTTCCCAGTAAGAAAATTGGCCCGAAGTTCCATCACTTGATTCATGCTCATGTTGACGATATTTCCTTGATTCCGCTTTTTAGCCTTCATTGTGGACGAATGGCTGGTCGTACACAACGCTCCGTGTGGTCATTAAAATTGTCGAAAACAGTGTAGATTCAAAACTAAACAATTTTTCAGAAAATGATGAACTGTTGTGGAAACATTTGGAGCATTATTTTTTGGTTGTATCATGCTACGTAACCTTGAAAATTTTGAGGAGGGGTAAGGGGGGGGGGGGGGGGGTTAAACAAATCGATTTCATCGTTTCGTCGCTTTTATGGCGCCCATTCAATCTAGATTTTTTCGCCAACATGAATATTGAAATTCCCAGATTTTGCACATCGAAACCCAAAACTTAAAATATTTAATAAATAAAAAATAAAATATATTGTTTCTGATCAGTGTAGAAAGGGCGAAGGGGGAACGTAAGAGAGGGCTGGAGAAGAGGAAATTGTTTGATGATTGATGGTCCAACTCCTGATTAATTGATGGGTACTCAAGATGGATTTGATGGCCCCAATTCTCTCAATCTCCATAATATAATATTTTATTGAATTGATATTATCCAACATGATGGCCCGATTCGTATGAGGCTGGATTGGAAACAATTTATAACATTAAGTACCTCATATATGTATATGCAATTACCTTTATTCCAAGGATACGGATAGGACACTCAACATCACAAAATCATGTGAGCTTGACCTACTTCACCCAGGGAAACCGAAATGAGTTACTGCGGTCCATCAGAGTTGGAAAGGCCCCTATAGTGAGAGCCCGGATGAGAGCTTGTTCTCCCATAGGAAATCCGATGAGCGACCCAGGAAATATTATGTTTCAAGAGCCATCTTGATGCCGATTTGTCTAATCTAATTGAATCGTACGAGGCGCTCGTTCCCACGCTCTGGCACTCCCTGCAGTGGATTAAATGGAACAAGAAAAACCCCTTTGCGAATATTCATTTTGATTGGTGTTGGGCCTCAGCCGTTTTCCAGCAGGAAAAAGGGGATGGAAAAATGGCGTCCTTGTACTGTGGAAGTACCATCTGTGGATAAGTTCATTTATATTCATCCAATTAGAGATGGGGGCCCCCAACTGGGTGTAATTTGGATTGTGCCACTGTTTCAACCTTTACATATTTGGGATCCCACTGACCTCTGAAGGGGTAGCACCTACAAAACTGCTCGCTCGCTCACTTCCAAGACACATTTCCTGCTCTCCTTAACGAATTTTTGTTGATGATGAATGTGATGATTAATGATAAGGGGCATTTAGTTAGATCGACTGATCATCTGATAAGAACCTGGTTCCGCATGTTAGGCAGTACTGAAATGTTGGATGAAGGGGGTCTTATTATCTGGAAAAAAATTGGGGGTTATTCCCCTTCTAAATAAATGTGTCAGTCCACTTTAAAGAAGAAAACCTGGTACTCACCACTATTTTGGATGCCCTGTTTTTATTTGAAATAAACATTTATTTGAACTGTGAAAATTGTAGAAATCCAGGATTTGTAATAAATGATGATGATGCAACCCGTTGATTCTTACCATTTGCATCATCGCCTTGTCCTAGAATCATCGACCTGGCCTGGATTTCCTTCAATTTGTAGCTATGGTACGCAGAAAAAACTGTTGTTATTGTAAAATGTGAATTCATAGTTTTCAGTGAACAAACATCTGCAAATTGTTTGGATTTTTCGATGTTTTTCCTTGAACAATTATTTTCAAAGGGATACAGTATCAAAATATTGGTTCAATACGAATTAGATCACTCGCGACGAGGTTGTGGAAACCCATTTCAATAAAAAACGGAGGTATAGGTATAGACTCTCTCATCCTATACCTCCGTTTTTAATTGGTTCAATATATCTACTTAACTGAATTCAAATTATAACTCATCTTGAACAGTTTTCACATGTAGGTATTTAAAAGACTAATCATAATACTTGGAACTTCAATCGTACAAATGAGCTCATTAATACAGCCTTGTCACAGTCTCAGTTACATGACTTAGAAATAGGATGAGATCAATTCGTGCACTTCCCTCTGCATGACTATATTACACGTTTGATATAAAATAGAACGAGGAACTCTAGTCGTTGAACTGTCTCAATAAAAATAGTAGAAAACCAGAATTTTTGGGCTGGGAAGGTAAGTTTATTGGCATGTTCCAATGGAAAATTTGCTTTAATATATATAAGAACATTTTGAAGTTGAACTTCGACAAGACCAAATTTGTTTGCTTCTCTCTTAAGTCCTCCGCTGTCCCTTCGTTGGGGCAAATAGTGTGTCACCAATATGGCAATTGCTCTAACTGCACCTGCCCCTCGATTTTCCAGGTTCCGTCTGTTAAATATTTGGGAGTGGTCGTGGACCAAACTCTGACGTGGGAAGAGCACATCAAAATGATAAATTCAAAGTTAAGAAAACTGATACCTATTTGCTTTGAAGTACGCAATTTTATGAACTTGAAATTAAAAAGGTTATTTTACAACGCGATGGTGCATTCCCTGTTGGTGTACGGTGTGGTTGCTTGGGGTTCGACGTATGAATCTAAATTGAATCTCTTAGCATCAACACAGAAATGTTTGATTAAGATTTTACTGAAAAAACCGGTCAGATTTCCTTCTGCGGAGATATTCAGAGAGTTCACTGTTTTAGATCTCTATAAAATTGCTGCTAAAACTACTTTGATCTTTACTTACATTCAGTATTGCAGTGGTAAGATTCAAAGGAATATGAACTTTACAAGGGCTGCAGATAAGATTACTTTGCTGACTCCGAAAAGGAACACTGTTGTAGGGCAGAGATTGTATTCTTTCTGGGGGGTGTCGCGCTTCAACTCTCTTCCGACCTCTTTGACAGGTAAAAAAGAGTCTCCCCAGGTCTTTAAAAGCAAATTGAAGAAATATTTCCTTGCACTGCTTTGCTAATTTAAGTTTATGGGTTGTCTTCACTATATTGCCATTGTAATTGTGGTTCAACTACCTTTTCTCGCTTCTTAATAATAATTATAATAACAATAAGTTAATAATATGTTAATAATTAAGTTAATAATATGTAAGCACTCCGACCCCCAGCTCAAGTTATCTTAAAGGGGGTCGTAGCATTTGTGTCTTAGAAAAGTGTATTCTAATTATGAACAAATAAAAAATGTATTTAAAAAAAAAAAAAAAAAAAAAAAAAAAATTTTAAACTGCAAGGTATAGATTCAGAATGCTCTAGAACGGATTTTGATGTAAACATTTTCAAAAATTCACCCTTTCAGGCCCATTGCAATAGGGGAAATTGAAGCAAAAATTTGCAGAAACTTATATTGATTGCCATTTTCCTGTCCTCTTCGTCATCGTCCTGTCCTCTAATTTTCGGGAGAGGACAGGATGGACAGGTCGCTAGTTTCGCCAGTTTTTCTCATATATTTTACGTTATGCCAACCTTATTCCTAAATTCGGCATATGAAATGAAACTAGCTCGTTCGGGTCACAATAAAAAGGCCATGAGAAAAAACGAAGTTCAATTATTCACTTAAAATTCAAGTCAATACCTCATCATCAAAATTTAATTTGTATTATTACAAGAAGGTATTATTTAAACAATTTTACAGATGAGAAACCGAGTGAATATTGCAGTGTGGTCAATCCCCGACTCACGGTTAAAATTTCCAGTCTGTAGTTTACCGGGAAGATGAAAACAACGTAGTTTTAATGATGAGCGTCTAGGGGGTTGACCGACCGTTTTAGACGCGACGTTTAGTTTTTCTCCTTAACATTTGCGCGCTCACTGTGAACGAACGGCTGATCGTACAAAAATCGAATTGGTCTTAAAAAAATCGTAATTTTTCAGGTCATTCAAAAGTGAATTAAAAACTAATGTTTCGAGATATGACATTGTCGAAATTTCAAAGTCTAACATTTAGGATCTAGACATTTAGACCTAGTGATCTAGGGTGATCTGTACAAAGAAGATAATCTTCTATAATGAACCATTGGAATCGCCCAAAGAAAAAAAATTGTCAACCCCCCCTCAAAATTTGTTGGTTTACGTTTCAAGATACGTTGATTCAGAAAATCGAAAAAAAAAAAATTTTCTTCGGGCGATTCCAATGGTTTATTATCGAAGATAATAAACAAAAAAGTTCTATTTTCGGACTCGGTAAAAACAGATTTGACCGAGAAAAAAAAGTAAAACAACCGTGAATCGATTGATTTAACCGTGAAAAAATAGATTCTCGGTTGATACAGCCGAGAAAAGCATTATTTTGACGGAGAGCAATCCGAATCGGTAGGACGTCATCAAGTTCTTCTGTCCAATGTAAGGAGTTAGCCTTATGTTTAATAATTTCCCGAATAATTCGGACGTAGGACTGGTAGCAGTGATATTGGTTTTCAGCTAAAGAACCTAGGTTCTTTCCTCGACTGGTTTACCTGGTTCATAATTTATAATTTGTACCATTTTGAACTATGCTTTACGAGGTAGATTTTTCAGTACCTTGGCCTGTGATATGATTGGAACCGGGAGCTTGTTTGGTTCTTATTTGTGTCTTCATAATTGTAATACCTCCCTAACAATAGTTCGAGCAATGATAACATGCTCCTCTTGCGAAGGAGTTGTTGGCTATCCTGATTTCTAGGGTTAGGAGAGAATATATCCGCCAAATGTTCTGCAAACATATTCGCTTTGCTTTGGTTGTCTTCGGATGTGATTGTATTCGTTTCAGACTTTTTGTGGCTTTGTACAGTGAATAGTCCGTGTGGTGATCTGGAGGAAGTTCGATCACTTACTGGTTGAGTTGCTCAATTTGCTTGTTGAGTCCCTACGATTGAGTTTATTCCATTTATGTTTATTACTTGGTGATCTTGTTATAATATAATAAAAAAAATAGGACTCGCGATAAGTGGCATATTATGCCACTTATCGCGAGTCCTATTTTTTCGCGTACTGACACATATGTAGTTAACACCATGCAATTTTCTTTAGATTTCGGGCGTATTTTTCCATGCTACTTCCTGTACATCTATTAGGTAGGTACTAGTTGATCAAGCTTGCTGCTACTTTGTTCTGGTGTTAGCATGAGCTCAATTTTATGCGCTGAACAAGTTCTACTTCCAAACTCTCCCAATCGGTTCCTATAAATGATATAGGTAATATATAATATGATATAATAGTATATATTTATATATAATATATACTAATATATAATATTATATCATTATATAATAATAAATAATATTATATCATTATATAATATTATATATTATTATAGGTATATATTATACTCGTATATTAATATTATTATAAGAGATATATTTTATAGATGATACATAGATGAGAATCAACATGTAACAGAGAATAAATTACAATCAACAAAGCTAAATTGGAAAGTGTGATCAAGGAAGGGTGCAAACAAGATTGTATAATTTATACTGCTTAAAAAAGTTTCCCCATGAAGAGAGGAATTTACGCTCTCAGAAACGCCCTTGTTAGGACATTAAGAACTTGTTGGTTTCTTCGATTCGACTTGCTCAAATGATCTGATATTATAAGCCTTGTATTGTCAATTCGGTTGTCATCTTTACGGAAAACGAGGGGCTTCACCAATGGAAGATATAATTGGGAATTCTAATACTCTTATCCAGAAATTGTCTATCGGGCACTCAACTGTAAACTCACATTTCTATTAGTCAATGCAGGGTGATTTAGCAAAGACATTAATAACGCTGAAAACAAAGTACCATCTCCCTAACGACCGGCAAATGTTACACTTGACATACTTAATTGTTTTGCGCAACTTCAATGAATATAAATGCTGGAAAATCCGATTTCATTGACGTCGATTTACTGACTTCAAACTTGGAAGCTAGAATGAATAAAGCAACTTTTTTGCCTGCCCTTCACGATCAGTGAATCAGAACGTAGTAGGTGAGTAACCGGATAACTTCCGCTGACTTTAGATTCAGCGAGAAAGCTTTTTCACTCTTGAAAAAAGAGGCATGTCCGTTTGTGCCGTCGCGATTTTCCCAACAGTTGAGTACATTACTGGAAAACTACTGCAAGGGTGACGAGTGCTTTTCATTGTCTGAGAAGCGAGAGAAAGCCGCAGTGTCAACGAAGGCCCACTCTGAAGACAAAGGTTTAGATATTAAATTAATTTTCAATACAGGTACAGTCGGGTCGCGTTAATCCGAACACCAGATAGTCCGAACGGGCTTCCCCGACCCTCGTTTCCCCCTGTTTATCACAGTAAACCTATGTACAGTCGGTATCATGAATCGTCAAGCTTTAGTTTTCAGTTTGATTGTGCGATGGTTCCACGTAAACACGTCACTTTGTCTCTCCAACAAAAATCCGAAATACTCCTCTTGCTAGAAAAAGGAACTAGTTACAGTTTAATATCAACCCAGTTTGGTATCGGTAGATCTACGATTACTGATATTAAAAAGAACAAGGAAAAGGTCGAAAAGTTCGTCAGAGAAATGGAGTGCGGCCCAGGGAAGAGGAAAACGATCAAGCCTCCGGAATATCCAAAGGTAGAAACTGCACTTTTCACGTGGTTTTTGCAGCAGAGGAGGTCGCATGTTCCTGTGAACAAGCCCGTCATTTCCATCGTCAGATGTCCCCGAGTCACCAGGCTTTTAGAGTATGTAAAGGATGGTTAGAGATGCATATATACCTATGTACATATATGTCCATGTACTCCCAACTTGTCACAAATCATCATCTAGAATATCTTGGTGTGAGCCAGTGACGGTCCGTTCGGACAGTTCTTCGGTTCAACGGTTCAAGCTTACCAACGGTACAACGTTCCGAGTGGCCTTAAAAATTGCTCTGGCTTCAAATCAATATGTACGAGAAACTGTACCGTTCTATTTATGTCCGATTAAATCTTGACATCATATTATGACGTTTTGAAAAGTTCAAACCCTATTTGATATCCCTTCAAATGGGTGACACAAACGATGGACTTTAAGGCCAATTTTCATACTCTACAACGGTGGTTCAAATGACACGTGATTTTGTGATATTAATTTCTTGTTCTGAGACACTTTTCGTTTCTACGAGAAGAAGATAATTTTGAATGTTTGAAGGAAAATATTGTTGATTTTCGAAATGGTTAAGCAAAATTACTCATCGATATCATGAAAACTTTCATTGTAATTTAACTTATAGAAAAAACAGGTTGGTGGGTATCCACGTCTTGTCAATAGCTGTAGAAGTGATATCATTAAGTCATTCAAGTTATATCATTAAATGCTATAGGATAATATCAGTGGTTATGAGGATTTTGATGGGATCATAAGCTCCCAACTAGTAATTTTATTTCAGAGTAGTCGGAGCAAACCAGGAATACGTTCAAAGCAAAGCCATTACTTCACGAGGCGAGAATTTATTCATCTTTCTCAAGTAGGGGAAGTATAGGAACCCATGTCACAATAAGTGCTCAACCCCACTCTGATTTTCGCGAGCACCTAATGTGACTTGGAAGGCACCGAGCACCTTTCGTGACGACCCGTGTGTATGTATATATTGATATTGTCGGAGTTGCTTGTTGAGGATCGGACAAAGAAAAGACGAGTTATTTCCCCGACATTTCGGTAGTTTGTTCCGTCGTACCTATTCATAAGCTACAAACTGTGATGAAATTCTCTCTGAAGGTAATCATTATGGGGAGCTAACATCTAATTTACTGATGGTGTTGTGGTGAGTGTTGAAATTCGATTTTCGGAATCTACTAATCTTAAAACGTGAAATTAAGGGTGAAGGAAAATGTTGAGATTCGTTTTTGGACTTTTTGGTACACATTTGAATACATTCCTATTCAGACAATAATTGTCCAAAAAAGTCCAAAAAGTCCTGAATTATTCGAAGCGTTGGACGACCACCCGTTCGCATTACTGCGCATTACAATTATGGGAATGTTTCAATGAGTTTATTCGATAAAACAGTCGAAGTGGCCCAGCCGTGAATATGGTGATTGTTCGCCGATTACTGGAATCTGTGCATCTGTGGATCTGGAATGCATCTGTGTTTGGCTAAATTCCGTTTCGAAGGTTTCAGTTGACAGGCCACGAAGTATTTCCCAAGCTGCGCTGCCCCCAACTTCACACCTGCGTTGCCTCTGAACTTAGCATAACGTCTAAGGTAGATGGGGTGAAAATAAACTTTCCCCAAAATGAACTTTCCACCAAAGTCGTAGGCTCACCGCTAGTTCCCTCTCAATAGCACCCTCCATGGCAGGGTAAATGGTAGGGGCAAACTACAAGTAATGCAGTAATTTAAATGTGATAGAACGTATCACATCGATGGAGGGAAGAAGGTAGGCAAGGGTCATACAATATCCTCGACCTTTTGGCTTATGATTTTCAATAATGAACCCGAACCTTTAACATAGACGAAAACAAATTTTCGGACCCTTCTTCTAAATTCATCCGTTTACGTGTCAAGTCGCGATGAATCAGAAAAACGGATTAAAACAGTGCAAATATTTCCACAAAGGTTTATTATTTTATGTCTATATCACAGTGTTACGTATAATATCCTTGTGAGTCCCATAGCAATACGAAATAATTGGAGTAATGAGCTAAAATATATTGTGTTTGTTCAAGAAGGTGGCCAGATGGCCCACTTCAAGTGGGCCGCTAACTAGTTCAGTAAAGGTCTCTTCAGTTTTCACAAGCGTGAACAATTTTCGTGTTTGGAAAGAGGTTTTTATAATGCACCTGTTGCGTTGATGTAGTTAAAATAGAAGAGTTGTTTTACCCATATCTTTCTGTATTTTAAAAATATTTCACTACTTCAAGAGTTCGACGTAACTAGTGTTGGGGATCACCTGAGGTACATGATCGTGGAAGTAGAGATTTCGGTGGTCAAACATCAGTAATCAACAAGGTACTGTTCACGGAATTCCGAGGGCCTTGTCGAAAAATGAATCGAGACCAATCAAGTGGGAAGGAAAACGAAATCCTTTCGTATCCAACTCCAGTAGCCGTCGATGGAACAGTTAGGCGAGCTCCCCCTCAAACTCTCCGGCGGAGAAGCTGTTGCACCGGAAATGAGCTATTCGCAAGCAACCCACTTCCATTTTTACCCAACCCATTGTTTCGACTTTCAGCGAAAAAGTTCCAAGGACACTTGCCGGAAATCGCTGATGTCGTCACCTCGATGAATGTGGGCGTATTTGCCTCGATAGCTCAGCGAAAATAAACAATTCTACTTCTCAGCAGCAGCTGATCTCACAGTTTGTTGATGTCCGACGGTAAGAGACGAGCCGACCATCACCTCTAGCGATTCATCAATGATCATCCTAGGGGTGCTATCCATGGGTTCTGCCACTCAGAAAGAGGTGAATGTCATAAGATAGATACTACTACATACAATCATACGGGTTCACACTTTTCAATTAGGTAGCATTTGAATGGAAGTTGTGCTTTTACGGAAAACGATATTCTTTTAGTGTAAAAGTTTAGTTTATTGTGCTGAATGATTTACAAACACAAATTCTTGTATGAGCGTCGTTTGAATACAAAATAGTCACGTCCAATACGTTATTACGGACTACGCAGCAGTAGATCAACAAAATATGAGTTACATACTAAAATGTTAGAGTAAATAAGGTTGAAAGGTACTTTCACGAAACTACCAGTATTAATGTTGCTCAGAAGGTGGGGTCCAACATATAATCCTTTTAAATTTGATGCACGCTTTACTAAACAATACGTTTATTGGATAGCGTCCGTTTCAGTTGTATTTATAAGATAATATGGGTGATATAGTGCCACACGTAGCGAAGCCGTAAACTACCTCCACCCTGTATGTATGAAACGCTCATTTACTATCATGTATCGTTTAAAACACATTCAATTATCATCTGATCACGGGATTGTTTGTTTGCACGTGTGCAAATACTACTATTACAATTGCGATGGTATTCAGAATAAGAAGATTGTCGTTGGACCATTCTCTGAATACCTTCACAATTTTAAAACGAACGGAACAGTATTACAGTTCGTTGTGTACAAGATTGTATATGAGCATCGGCTGACGCTTTTATTCTCCAATGGCGATACATCTCTTGGAGGCCCCTCGATAGACAATCCCAATTGAACCTTTTAATACGATCCAATCCATATCAAAGAAGATGGCTTTTTACACACTCGCGTACGCAAACAATACTATTGTTCCAATTAAAATTACATTGCTTTATCAAGAGTCCATTTCCCTGTAGTTTAATATGGCACCTCTGTCCAAGTGCTGCGAAAATAGTTCTACTTTCACTGTTTCTTCTTCAAGGTTTTATTGTTAGTATTACTAAGGGGTAATACTAAGGGTTTTTTAACAAAGGAAGATTGGGGTTATGGCACATTGCCTTTCGCAAGTCAAAACCCTGCCCACACTCTATCATTATCCTCTAGTTTCATTCCAATACAGTAGGCCCCTCCCACCATCGCCAAATAGGTCGAGCCGTTTAGTCGTGATAATGTTACAAACATATAGAAAGACAGTGGAAATTGAATAAATGGTGCCAACATTCATATACCACGAAACAAAAAGGTAGGTAATAATTAGCTTTTAACAAACATAATTAACTATTAATAATTAACTATTCAACAAAAAATTATTGTTTGTAGGAAAGCACTGAATAAAGTTGATAAGAAGCTCTGTGCAGAATTTGAAGTCAATTGTTGAAGGTGGAAAGGCTGTTGTCGGTAATGAAGCCGCAGACCGTAATGCAAAAGAAGGAGCTCTATCCGGTGATCCCACCACTGTACCACTACCTCACTCAGACATGGAAGCCCACTCAAAAATAATAATGAAGCGAAAATGGCAGCAGTACCACGACGCCTATCCATCTGGGAACCAGCATAGGACCCTTTTCCCGTCCGTGCCAACATCACCATGGTACAAAAACATGGCTGGCAAAGGAAAAAGTTTTTATTCAACCCTCTCCAGACTCCGAAGTGGCCATGGTCTGTGTAGGTCGTACCTGCGCAAAATCGGAGTGTTGAACAATAGTGAGTGCGAGCAATGTGGTGTTTGTGAGGATTTGAACCACATTGTGTTGGTCTGTCCACAATATAGGTCAGAAAGAACGATTTTATTTAATTCTATCACTAAGTTAGTGGAAAACCCAATTGATCTCAATGTAATAATCGTTTCGGAAAATATTGAAGTTTATTTAAATATTTTCAAGTTTTTTAAAGACATTGATCGAAACATTTGAAGTAATCTTTATTTTTATTTGACACTTATACTTATTTATAATTTATTTATATCAATTCTAGCTGTAACGTGTATAACTAATGCCAATAAAGAATATATTAAAAAAAAAAAAAAAGGCTGTAGCCTTGGCTAACTGAATAAGAAGAAACACTGTCAGGGCTTTTGGTTTATTATCTTCGATAATGAACCTTTGTAATCGACCAAGAAAAAAAGATTGCCCCCCCCCCCCCCCCCATCAAAATTTGAGGGTTTACGTTTCAAGATACGTAGATTCCAAAAATCGAATAAAAAAAACTCTGCAAATTCTTGACACAACGGTTCATTATCTTCTTTGTACAGATCACCCTCCTGCTGTATCACTAGGTCTAATTGTCTAGATCCTAAATGTTAGATTAACTATTATTATGAATTATCACTAATTATTAATAATTTTAACAAGTATCTAGTGAAAATTATTATAATTTAATGTTAGGTAGGTATTAATAATTTGTATTTATTATTAATAATAATTATTATTAATTATGATTAATTATTACGATATACGGCTGTTGGAATCGCCTGGGTTGCTTTGTGCAGAACCTGAATGATAGAGATGATGAATTAATTACAAATAAAATGTACCGATATAATTCTGGGGTTTTTAATACTACGTCGGTAATAATTTTTCTATGAAAGAAGTACCTACCAACAAACATTCGAAATTACCTTCTTTTCCGTAGCACAAAACGTACCTCAGAACAAAAAACTCGACATCACTAAATCCATATGATGTTCCAAACAGCTCGTTAGTATGAAAATTGACCTGTATTTCAACCGTTTGATTCACGATCGTGTTGACAGGCTCAACCTTCATTGTGAACGAACGGCTGGTCGTACAAAGCTTTGGATGGTCTTAAAAAATTCTAAGGAATAAACTCTATCTAAATATGAAATAAAAAACATACCGTTTGATGGCAATTTTTCGATTTTTGAAATTTTCAAAATTTCAAAATTCGTTTTGGACCCGTTCCCCTGGACCTAGGGTTATGAAAAGTTTCTAGGATTGTTGTGGGGTTGGTCGGAAACCGTAACAAAAATTTCGAAATTTTAGCTCAAAGCCTGGGCAAAGTGCCGCGGACGGCGGACGGCGCAAAGTTGGAGCAGGTCAAAAATCGTCAACATGAGAGTGAATCGGGAGGCAGCCTGTCGGGTCCATTTTCAAACTGGCCCAGCTGATTCAAACATCACATGGTTTTCAAATATCGAGTTAATAAATAATATTTAATGATAATTATTAAAAATGAAGCATAAAAATTATTAATGACCAACAATAAATTACTTACTTAATAATTTACACTACTTGATAATAATCATTAATAATTATTAATATTTAATGATAATTCATAATAATAATTAATCTATCATTCAGTAATCTAGACAGGAGGGTGATCTGTACAAAGAAGATAATAAATTAAGAAGGTAATAAATACAAAGAAGATAGTAATAAGAATTTGCAGAGTTTTTGTTCTTGAAATTTTCTTAGGTTGAGATAATGGGTTAAATTTTTAAAATGGGTTATGTTATTAAGGTCTGTGCAAAATTTCATCTCTTTAGTCGGAAGGAAAAGTTCGGGCTGGGAGAGTGGATATCATAACTTTTTCCGGCTGCTGTAGAATGATATTTGCGAGGCGGGTAATTTTTGCACGGTGTGTTCTTTGGGGGGACAATATTTATATACACACAAACCAGTTGGCATCTAGTGGGGCCCTATAGTGCGTTTGTTATGTTTATGAGTAGACTCCCTAAATGATGCATAGTAGGTACACGTTCGAGTTCATCCATCTTCACCCCATTGTCATTACCACCAACTTATGAAGTTTGCAAGCTATCCTCGCGTGTCTATTATTATCTGTTTATTGCCCACCTTAATGACACGTCACATCCATATGTGCTATCAATTAATTACTCACGTTGTTGGGTTCAATAGCTCTAGTGATTGAATAGCCCTTTATCGAACACCCTCACCTCTAAGATCACCTGTAGGGAGGGGCTTATAAAGCATGCGATTGGTCCCTCCATGTCAAGGAGTAGGGCAACCTTAGGGCCGTTCCGAGAAACCACTAAGCAAGACGCCAATGAGTGTAATATACCGGAATACACATAGCATCAGGACTGCGGCTTATCACATGGATGGAGACGTGCAGATGCTCTTGCTGTTGGTCGGTGTTTGAAAACAGATATAATGATTGGCGGAACCGGAACCAATTCGAACTTGGCAGTTTTAGACACTATTAGACGCTCATGTTCATTTTTCTAAATAATAATGCGGTTTTTTCTGAATGATAATTTTTCTAAATAATAATCCAAATATCGAATAGGTAAAACAAATCCGTTCGTCCGCCACACGCCGTCCGCGTACTGGCAATTTTCATACTGGGGAACAGCTGTTCAGCATAAAAAAAACCTTCAAATGAGGTGTCACTTGTCAGAATGTTTCATTTTGGGAATTTATGAGGAATTATTTCCCCCTGAAACTTAGCCTTTCGATTGACAGATTTTTTGTGCAAATTTGAACTTTTTATCTCAATTTTATCGAGAGTTATCGTCTGGAATGACACACACATAAATATAATATATATTATAATATATATAATATATATTATTATATTATATATAAATGTGAAGATTTTGGTATGAAAAATTGTCGAAAATTCGAGTTTTAAAAATGTTGGACCGAGAACAATAGCTACATTTTCTTTGAAAATTAGCTAAAAGGAATATATACCTAGCTCAAGTTTTATGAATGATGAAGCATTTTAGGTATTAAATACTTCCTTAAATGACTAACACTTATAACTCCTTAGGATTGATATTATTGAAATAAAATAATTTAATAGCCTGCACAAAAGAACCTTGGTTAATGAACACAGTTTTGGATGAAGGAATCATTGAATTGTCGAAAATTCGAGTTTTAAAAATGTTGGACCGAGAACAATAGCTACATTTTCTTTGAAAATTAGCTAAAATGAATATATACCTAGCTCAAGTTTTATGAATGATGAAGCATTTTAGGTATTAAATACTTCCTTAAATGACTAACACTTATAACTCCTTAGGATTGATATTATTGAAATAAAATAATTTAATAGCCTGCACAAAAGAACCTTGGTCTAGGGACGCGGGAGCGTCCCGCCCGCCAAGAAAACCGAAGCCCTGAAAACCGAAGCGACTGAGACACTGATTACGCGACGGAACAAGTTGGGGTTTTCACCCTACCGTAGCTCGGTCCCCTGAGTGTCTCGAGAGTTGATTTTTTGTACACCAACTCTCCAGGGGCACGTGAGGACGTAAAACAAATTTCAGCTCTTGGGAACATCAGGTGTCGGGGGTATAACAATTTTAAAACCACTATTTTTCACGTTTTTCGTGTTCTTCTTCTTCTTCTTCTTCTTCTTCTTCTTCTCGTTGTTGTTGTTGTTGTTGTTGTTCATTGACGGGGCTACAGCCCAGCAGACAAATCGGATCGAGCTGAAATTTTGCACACACGTTTGTTATGCTCCAAGGGAGTGCCTTTTGACCATTTTTTCTCCCTCCCCCCATTTCCCCCCCAATTAGGGGGGAAATAGTGTTTTTTAGGAATTTCAAATGGTCATAACTCCTTCAAAATTGAAGCTTTTTCAGATTTTCTTTTTTAGTTGTGTTCAGCTTTTCAAACTGCTTAATTTGAGATCAAAAAATGCTTCCTAAGGGGAAAAATAAAGGAGTTATGGTGATTTTTCTATTTTCAACAACAACTGCCGCAAATATTGATGAAAATTGGTGCGGTTGGTCTTAAAATGTCCGCTAGGTTGTCTAGAATATGCTCGATAATTTTGAACTAAATCTCAATCGATTTGACTAATCCACAGCCAAAAATACGTGAATAAATTCCACATCTACTGATTTGGCTAATTTCCGAAAACATCAAAGTTGAACGGTGGTCAGAAAAATTGTCGTAAAGTGGCGCCTGATTAAGGATCGATAGGAAATTTTATGGGCTTTCGAATGCGGGTAGCGCACTTTGGCACTTTTCCCAACGGTTCTCGAGTTATTCGCGATTTTTGGTATAAAAACGTGCGTTTTACCAGTTGCAAACTTTCTCTTTCCTCTTTCTCTTCGACACCAATAATTACAATTATTGTAATGATTCTCAACAACAAAAATTTGCACAATCCCCAAGAAAAAATGCAACCAATTTTCAAAAAATTTCTAATTCAAATTTATTCAAATTTCTAATTCTTTCTATTTTATTAAATTTAATAATAAGAATAATTGTATTAAATTTTAATAATTGTTTTTAAATTGTTGATTGTTTTAATTAATCGAAAATTTTAAAACTAATATTCAACCAATTCGCAAAAATTTTAAAACTACTTATTTTTCAAACACATTTCAGATAACAAACAATAATTTCCAAAATATAATTATTCTTGTCACAAAAACAAGAAACAAAAAGGCAAATTAGTAGGCGTACTAATTTTAACATGAATAATGTTTTTGCGGTGGCCTACCAGAGTTGAAAAGCGTAACGAAGTTTAAGTCACGAAATTATGTCACGAAAATTTTTAATGATTTTCACGTACAACCGAGCCGTTTCTAGGGAAATGAAACTTCTTTAGTTTTCAACGGACAAAAATCGTTCTCCATTCGTTGGAAAGCCTTTAATTTATGCATAAATTATATACTGCCAAAACCGCTGTAAATATCGAAGAAGCTGAGATACAGCCCTGAGTAAATAAAAAAACTAATAAATTTTCCGCACATTTCTTAATATTTTCCATACAGACAAAGAAAAGGGATAAGGAAAAGGGGAAACGGGACGCAAAAACATTATTCATGTTTTGCATAGCAAATACCTCGTTCTATACAAAGATCCGGGGGGTCCAGGGGGGCTTGCCCCCCTGGCGAGGCGCGAAGCGCCGAGTTTTACTAAATTTTGACTAGGATAAAACTTCATTTAGGAAAACATTTACTAGTTACCTCGTAGGTACTTTTGTATTGTATAAGTTGTTGAACCGTATTGTATAAGTACCACTCGAAAACTAGCCATGCAAAAAGATGTGATATCCCCCCAAAAACAACTCCGTTGTAAAAACTGGCCCGCCAAAAAACCTCAGCCGCAAAAAGGAATGATATCCATTTTGCCCGCCAGCCACATATATAGGATGCTCAGTGCTTCGCACCTCCCTGTTGAGTGTGCATATAGAAACCTGATCCTCCTACCCCTAACCTCCACCGTCAATGTTTTCCTGTTCCCTGTCACCTTCCCACAACCCCCTCTCACCCTTAGTCACCCTCGGTTTCACCTAATATGTTTCCTCTGTTACACCAGCAGGGAGCTTTACGCTTCTTTCAATGCTGTTGGCGGGAGCTTTTTGCCAGATGAACAAGCTAACATAAGTATTACTGGTGGTCACGAGTAATCAGCGGTGGTACAACTGTAATGAAGTAATGCTTCAATTCAGGCTAGTTCATCTGGCAAAAAGCTCCCGCCAACAGCATTGAAAGAAGCGTAAAGCTCCCTGCTGGTGTAACAGAGGAAACATATTAGGTGAAACCGAGGGTGACTAAGGGTGAGAGGGGGATGTGGGAAGGTGACAGGGAACAGGAAAACATTGACGGTGGAGGTTAGGGGTAGGAGGATCAGGTTTCTATATGCACACTCAACAGCGAGGTGCGAAGCACTGATCATCCTATATATGTGGCTGGCGGGCAAAATGGATATCATTCCTTTTTGCGGCTGAGGTTTTTTGGCGGGCCAGTTTTTACAACGGAGTTGTTTTTGGGGGGTTAATGAACACAGTTTTGGATGAAGGAATCATTGAATCGCTATTGGCACCAGTTATGAGGAAATAAAAACATTAAATTCACCCTAATTCAAGACGGAAGCAAAAAACACTGTTTCCTTTTTAGAACATAGGTAAACGTTTTCATGAAGAATAACTATGGGATACCGCCATAGGTGTACACTTCAATTAAGGCATTGGGAAAGGTAATTAAAGGAAGGAGTTAAGGAAAGAGGGTAGTTTTGAATACTCGTATTTGTGGGTAGCCTCTTGATATAAGTCATGGTCAACGTAGACAGGAACAAGTAAGAATCTATAGTTCATAACAATTCTAAGAGAGATTTTATGATTAATTTATGATTAATATATGACATTTATGATTAATTTGATTATTTTATTGACACTTTATATAATTACTATATTAATGGTTCATATAACAATTTTATTCATAACTAGAGTACAGAACGTCGGAAATATTAAGATAACGGTATGTTTTTTTATTTCATATTTAGATAGAGAATTTTTTAAGACCATCCACAGCTTTGTACAATCAGCCGTTCGTTCGTTCGTTCAAAGGTTGAGCCTGTCAACACGATCGTGAATCAAACGGTTGAAATACAGGTCAATTTTCATACTAGCGAGCTGTTTGGAACATCATATGGTTTTAGTGATGTCGAGTTTTTGTTCTGAGGTACGTTTCGTAATAATAAATACAAATTATTAATACCTAACAATGAATTCTAATAATTTTCACTAGGTACTTGATAAAATTACTAATAATTAGTGATAATTCATAATAATAAACAATCTAACATTCAGGATCCGTGGACATCCCCTGATGGAGCAACATGTAATCAGATTGACCACATTCTGATAGATGCTCGGCATGCCTCAGACGTCCTGGACGTCAGGTCTTTCCGTGGGGCTAATGTCGATTCGGACCACTTCCTGGTGCAGGCACGAATAAGAGCTAGGCTGTCAAATGCCAACAAAGTAAGGGGCCAGAAAGCAGTCAGGCCATTCGACTCAGCAAAACTAAAGGATGAAGCTACCGCTAAATTATATGCTGAAAAGGTCGGCGATCTGCTGAAAATGCACACTGCCTCGCCCGGTGCTGACGTGGAATCTAACTGGTCAACAATAAAGAATGACATCAAAACAGTCGCGGACGAGATGTTGGGGGCGGCTGGGTCCCGGACGCGGAATGATTGGTTTGATGAGGAGTGCAAAAAGGCGACGGACGAGAAGAACAGAGCATACAAGAACATGATCCAGGGGAGGCGTACACGCGGTTCTGTGAGGGAGTACAGAGACAGGAGAACGGTGGAGAAAAAGTTACACCGTATGAAGAAAAGAAATCATGAGCGGAAGGAACTTGAGGACATAGAGACGGCACACGAAAACAGGGATGTCCGAAAATTCTACAAAGACGTCAACAAAAAAAGGAGAGGGTTCAAGCCTGGAAGTACCATGTGCAAAAATGAAAATGGTGAGCTCCTCACTGATATGCAGGAGGTTCTGGATCGATGGAACCGACACTTTAAGCAGTTGCTCAGTACTGAGCACCAAAGTGAAGAGGAGCCAGCTCAGCACCACGCTGGCCACCAGCCAGTTGACCCTCCAACCATAGGTGAGGTTAGGAGAGCCTTATCCCGACTCAAAAACAATAAAGCGGCGGGTAATGATGCAATATCGGCCGAGATGATCAAAGCTGGTGGAGAGGAGCTGGTGATGCGGATACACGCTCTGATACTCAAAGTCTGGGATAATGAAGAAGTCCCAGCTGACTGGGAAAATGGTATAATCTGTACCATCCATAAAAAAGGAGACCCTCTTGAGTGTAGTAATTATAGGGGAATCACCCTCCTCAACGTATCCTACAAAATCCTATCAAACATCTTGTTTGACCGGCTTCTGCCGCATGCTCAGAGGGTAGTGGGAACGTACCAACGTGGATTCATGCCTGGAAAATCCACTATAGACCAGATATTCTCCCTCAGGCAGGTAGTAGAAACGAGTGTGGAATTCCAGATGCCCGTGCACCACCTTTTCATTGATTTTAAAGCCGCGTACGACAGTATAATCAGGAAAAAATTGTATGCCGCTCTCCGGGAATTCGAAATCCCTGAAAAACTATGCAGGATGGTTGAAGCAACGATGAGGCGCACGATCTGCAGGGTGAGAATTCGGGGTGACCTGTCTGGGGAGTTTGAGACAAATGCTGGACTGCGGCAGGGGGATGCGCTTGCATGTCTGCTCTTTAATATAGCTCTGGAGAAGGTTGTGAGACTCGCAGAGCTGAGCACAAGAGGCACTAGGTATTTTTTATAAATCCGTACAGTTGTTGGCCTATGCGGACGATATGAATTTGATGGCAAGGACTGTTAGGAGCTTGGAAGATGCCTTTGGCTCCCTGTCGCGGGCAGCAGCAGAGATGGGCCTCCAAATCAATATGGATAAAACCAAGTATATGGTCTCTGGCCTGAACCCAAACACTGGACTCCCTGGCTCTATAACCCTCGGTGGCTCAACCTTTCAGAGGGTTGAAGCTTTCACGTACCTCGGTTCCACTGTGCATATGTCGAATGATAGTGCGGTTGAAATAAGTAAAAGATTGTTGTCCGCCAACCGGTGCTATTTTGGGCTTCTCCCGTTTTTTAAATCCAGGACGCTATCGAGGAATTCAAAGCTCACCATGTACAAAACCCTCCTTCGTCCAGTTCTTTTATATGGAGCGGAAACATGGGTGATGACTAAACAGTCAGAGAACAGGATTGGAGCGTTCGAGAGGAAAATACTGCGGAGAATCCTCGGCCCGGTCTGTGATCGTGGTTGCTGGAGACGCCGAAAAAACGAGGAGATCTACCAGCTGTATGGCGATATTGACGCTGTCAAGTTTGCCAAATTGGGTCGCCTTAGGTGGGCTGGACACGTTGTGCGACTGCCGGATGAGGAGCCGTCAAAAAGGCTCCTCATAACGAAGCCGTTTGGAAGCAGGGGAAGAGGAAGACCCAAGCAGAGATGGATCGACAACGTGGAGGAAGACACGGCCAGGACTGGATGTCGGGATTGGAGAGGTGCAGCAAAGGATAGGACGCGATGGAGGGCCGTCTTGAAGGAGGCCAAAGCCCACCCGGGGCTGTAGAGCCACAAAGAAGAAGAACATTCAGGATCTAGACATTTAGACCTAGTGATCTAGACAGAAGGGTGATCTGTACAAAGAAGATAGTGAACCGTTGTGTCAAGAATTTGCCGAGTTTTTTTTTTAATTTGATTTTCTGAATCTACGTATCTTGAAAAAAATTTTCTTTGGGCGATTCCAATGGTTCATTATTGAAGATAATAAACCAAAAACAAAAAGTTGCAGGTAGTAGCAGCTGATTTTGGTTTTAATCCTCTACAGGAACATTACTGAATAGATCCATAAAAGTATGTTGTTTAAAATAAGTCAAGTTCATTTTTGGCAGACTGAAAGTTTCGTAGGGTAGGATGGAAAAAAAAATTGTCTCCATCGTATCATTTTGCTAAATACAATCAAATGTTTTTAAAATATTGTATTGCATGAAATATGTTTGTTATGTACCTATTTAGGGAGTATCCATCGTAGGTAGCTCTAGAAACTTGTGAGTTAAACGTGCGAGCATCTACTACTGAGAGGTACATACCTAGTACGGGTCGCTATTGCATCAGAACGGAATGCGCGTCCTAACGTGTTTATTGAGTGCGAATGGGAAGAAGGGATTTAAGAGTGAAAATGGGATTTTTGAGATTTTTAGGGAAAATAAGCCAAAATAACTGGGAAACTGTTAATTTATTCCGTATTCTATTCTTAAAACATTATTGGGACGGATAAAATATTTTTAACAATATTTTTTGGTAAAGGGATCGATCGCAAACACGATGCGGGTCGCGGATAGTAATTTTCTCGTCGATTTAAGTTGAAAAACGTTAAACGGGTGGGGGGGGGGGGGGTGTCTAAATACCACTTTTCGCGTTTGTGGGATTTTTCGGTGTGAAAGGGATTTTTCAACCCTGACTGTGGGAAAAGGGGAGAGGGCCATCTTGCAACACTACTCCCCTTCTACGGTTCCCGCTACCACCGAGCACGACGCTCGGCCATTAAGAAATTTGCTATGCTTTTTGCTCTAAAATGATATTTTATCTACTTTATTATCCTACGTCCTCAAAATATCTCTCCGAGACCAGTTCATATGATCATAACAAGTCGTGTTCAATTTCTGTTAAAAAAAAGTTAATCTTTCAAATTTTTCCAATCTTTCGGAAATATTTCACGAAATATTTCCACGATTTCATAACTCTATTCATAACTTAGGTATAATTTATAATTTATCACCCGGGCGGTCCGGAATTCAATTTGAAAACTAAAGAGAGCATCAGTGAGCTACTACTATTTTTGTTTGCAAGCCGTGGTAGCTGGAGCAACTGCGAGCGTCAGTTGCCCCCACATTTCTACTTGGCTACTGGAATAACCAGTGGGAGAAAAACACAGAATTCAGGTCCAAAACACAGAACACAGATCCCAAACCGGTCGATTGCATCGCCCAGAGTGTTCGTTGAAGATATCATTAAAACATTGTGCTCATTATGATCAATACGATGCACAGCTATAACTTACTTGAAAACAGCTTCAATTCCCCCGAGTCTGAAGCATCTAATAGTTTATTTCGGGTTCTGAAACGAGAGATATTCCTAAATGAATTGAATGGAGCATTAGTTTTCCCGAAGTACCTTTTGGTATCACAGTGTGGCGGAGATGTCTTGATCTGTTTTGTGATCGCATGCCTGTTTGTTTTTCCTGAGCTACACATGCAAACAAGTTTACTTGACCCCCAAATAAATTCATAAAACAATCGGAAAGATTTTATCGTTGTATGAAACGCTATAGATGTATATTTATGTTTTTAAATCTAAGTACATTGACTTGGTGAGAGACTTTTTGTCGATATAGCCAGCAGATATTTCGTACAATACAACTGGCCACCCTTCGCTTCATAGTCAAATAACCTCTTTTCCACTGAAATGAAAGCGTTAGGATCTGAGGATCTGGAGAACTATTTGAAGAGGCACATACCCCACCAGAAGCACACAACCCGCGGTTCATCATATACCTACTTCCTTCTCTCCAGTTCAGCCCACCCTTCCCGTTATTTCCACGCGATTCTGCCTTTGGCACATTAATATATTGCTCCCTGGATCCCCAACTTCCACCAATACACTCTGCGTGACTTTGGAAACAATGATCCACCCGTTTTCGTAGTGGTTTCCCGTACCCTTCTATATCCAAGCACCCCATCTCGATTCATTGTTATGCAACGTTAGCATTTACATCAACCCTTCAGTCAGAAATGTTTTTTATTCCAACTTGGCCCGTGAAGATTTTGCGTCAGCTATTAGTGTTACACCTGGAGAATTAGATAGTCGGGTTTTCCCTCACTCTTCAAACCAAAAATAACTTCTCGAGCTACGTACAAGTTTATCACATTGGTCTTGACGGGCAGGGGGGGAGGGGTTTTTGTATTGAAATCGTATTATTATTGTTGTTGAATGGAACCTAGTTGTTATTCACGATGGCATGTTTTATGTATGTAATGGGTCTATAATTTCTAGCTCCATTGGACAAAGTGGGGTTTTTAATTACTGTTTACGACGATGGTATAGTTGTATCAGTTGTTACCTCATTCACGGAAAAATGCATGCATATCATTTAATGATATCATAATATAATATATTCTTTATTGAATTCGAAATGAATTTATTCGACCGAAACTAACAGCACAGCAAAATACATGGCTAGTAGAGTACATTGATTTCAACTTACATTGTCGGCTCCACCTCATACACAAACTTCGACCCTATTTTCCGCCAGAATTGTGTTGGGTTCAATGGGATGCGTCACTTTTCCGTGAATAGAAGTTAGGACGGAGTTACGAACAGCTTTATTCTGATATCAAACATTTTCGGCCATGGGAAGAGAGCGTGGGGTCGATCCCGTGAAGGAATTGGTTTGTCCAATGTCTGGTTCGCTGCCTGGTGATTGTTTTATAAAATGATCGTGGCTTTACTTCTCAAATTGTATCAAACCAGGAGCTCTTTTTGAGGATATACCAGTTTCAGTGGGATAAGTCCCGAATTTCTCTTTTCATTGTCGGAGAACTAGTTGATTCAAAATAGTAAACATTACTGAATATGATAGCGATCATGCCACAGAGTAGGACATATTAAATTACAATGCTGAGATGGAGCGAGGTGCCTGCAATGATAAACATGAGGACAATTCATGCAAATCGAGTGCCTCAATGAAAGAATTGAGAAATGCGATCAAGGGGCATTCTAATACGTCTCCCGGAATGGATAGTTTGACTTACGAAACCCTCCTCCGCCTGCCTTCGGCTTTTCAACAAAAAATTATCGAATTCTACAATCAATTCTGGCAAACAGCCACATTTCCTGACTGTTAGAAAGATTTTATAATAATTCCCATTTTAAAAGCAGCAAAATCGCCCCATGAAGCTAACTTGTACAGACCAGTTGCTTTGGCTCCCTGCTTATTAAAAACGTTTGAACGAATTGTGAAGGCTAGATTATTGTAGTGGCTTCAGTCCGCACACATTCTACCTACAGCCCGTTCGGGTTCAGAACATCTCACGCGCTAAGCACGCTGGTAACTGACATTTATCAGGGACTGACAGACAACGAAACCACTCTAGCCCTCTTCCTCGATGTTTCATCTGCGTAAGATAATGTTGAAATGCATATTATTAGCGCAAAGTTAGGGTCAGTAGGCCTACCATAACCTGCAGTCAGAAGTATCGTGCAACTCATACAGGAAAGGAGCCTTTTGGGACCGCTAGTTTCTTGGAGGGGCAATTTTGAGCACAGTTCTCTATATCCTTTACGTTGCCAACGTAGAACACACCCTACCTGACCAAGTAAAACTCATTCGGTACGCTTATGATATTTGCATTTACTGCACAGCCTTGGATCCGAACGATTGCACATCGCTAATGGGCTCAGCCACTGCGATTACGAACTATATCACCACATTGGGCTTATCTATCTCTCCGGAAAAATCAAGATCATGCCCATTTTCTAGGAGGTATCGCCAACTGTACGAGCAGAGCGTTTCTCTAGGGAATGCGGTCTTCCCATGCGCTCGCAAAGTCACAATAAATGTCACATTAAAATAAATTTTCTTGGATTGAATCTTACCACAAGGATGAACTGGAATCATCACTCCCTGGTATTGAAAAATAAGGTCGAGCCGCTTTTCACTGCTTTTCTTTCGATCGACAGTCCGAATTATTTTGGACTATGGATGTCAGTTTTATGGAACATCAGCAAATTCTTGGCTGGGCAAACTGGACAAAGAACACTACTCAGGTTTGAGAGTCGCTCTTGGGGCTATGCGTTCAACCCCGATATAAGTACGTACTTTTGGCTGAGGCCAGAGAGCCACCCCTACGTCCACGTAGAAAACTACTTTCCGATCGTTATGTAGAAAAAATACAGAGTAAAGAAACTGATGGAATCCGCCGCATCCGAACTTTTACCATAGACAATCTAGTCTCACGCTATCGGCTGAAAAAGCCATTACCTTTCCCTGGCAGCAGTTTCACCGACCTGAGCTCTTACCTGCCATGGATTAGCCAATCGCCAACTCCGTTCATCTACACCATTCAATACAACATTTTCAAGTCTCCCCTTATGACCACTTTATTACCTCAATCACTATACAATATTTCACCATTATCAAATACAACCGTAGATTCTTCATAACTGATCGTTGGAAAAACAGCGTAATAATGTGTACAGATGGTTCTGTCCACCAAGATGGAGTGGGCTGCGCTTTCACCATTCCTTCACACACCATCACCCAGCGTTACCGTTTATGGAACCATGCTTCCATCTACACCGCAGAGACCTACGCAGTATTGAAGGCCCTCGAACACAAACAGACTGAACCAATCATGCTTCGATCAAATAGAGTGGTAATTATGAGCGACTCAAAAAGTATAATTACCGAACTTTCCAAGCTCTCCCGTATTGAAGCCTCCACACTCCATGGTATAGGTTCTGAGGGTAAGGCGGCTCGTTTGGCTGCAGCATCAAATATGTCGCTGCGTAGCAGTTACCTGTCAAAATCCAACTCTTCTTGCACTATCATGCGATCATCTCGTGGATTATGTTGATTTCTATCTTCTAGAGTCGAAACGAGACCTTGAAGAGCTACTACTAGAATTAGGACCCCCCCCGGGAAACACTTTACTTCCAAAACAAACTTCTTCGATGTAGTAAAAGCATGGGAATCCGCCAAATGCTTCTTGAATCGTATGTAAATTATGTTTTATCTATACCATACTATTCTATGGTACGAAGGACCTGCGGTGGTTTTATTTGTATGCATAATAAATGAAGATCAGAGATTATAGCAATTTCGTTGCCCACAATGATCAATATAGCCCAAATACATTTACACAAATGCAAGAATTATGGAGAGAATGAAAGTTCGTACCCCGCCACCACCAGCTGTAAAATGTGAGTGGAATCATGTTCTCAGAAGGAAAGCTTTAGTCACCGTTTGATTCCGTTTTCAAGGGTCTCGCCGTCAGAGAAAAAAAAATGCACTGGAGCATCTGATACATATTTATAGGGGAAATGTCTTCTAAAATTTATGGCTTGAACGTGGGGGAAGAAAAAAAAACTTGTCTTCAAGATTAATCTCAGTCGAAGGTCGTTTTTATGAAAAACAAAGAAAATGAATAGTCCATTACAGCGGCAGCTTGTGGATTCCTAATGAAATCTATGCTAGGTATTGCGCCATTTACGTACATCAAATACAGTTGAGGATCTCTATAAATTCATGTTATATCCTACAATGTTTTCATCGGTATCTTTTAATTAATATTATTATCAACAACATTTATTTTCCCAGCCCAACCCATTTACTCCAATACCTGTTAATTATATATCCCACCTATGTCCTGTACTGAGGAGCTAGTTAAGGCAGAAACATAGGCTCATGGTCAGCGATTGTGTTGGGATTGTCAGGTGGCTAATTTATTCATAAGGACACATTGGCATGCATATCAATGAACGTAATGCATTTATTACCATAAATAGAGACGATATAGACACATGGATACATAATTAAATTATTAAATTTAATATTATAATTAAAATCAAATTTTGATCCTTCATTTTTTTACATTTTGGAATAATATAGTTTTACAAAAGCGATCACATGAGTACGTTTTTTGCGATTTTTTAAAACAACCACCATTGCGAAGCTTTCATTCATAAATGTCTCTAATCGTCTCCCGGGACTGTCAATAGTATAGTTCATTGGAACTACTACTATCTTGTATGAACCCCGGAATTCTATCACCTCGACGATGTTGAGGGAGCTGACTGGCAACCTCTACTTACATCATATTCCAACTAGTGTGACAATGCTAGGATTCTCCTTGTGATTTAGTAGAAAATAATGATTGGCATTGCATAGATTCGCAGAACCAAATGACCGTACAGACATAACCTTGCATATCTACATCCGTTCTCGGTCCAGCGAACGATAGGTACCTTACTATGGTCTCAGTCTTTGCGGAGTAAGGAAGCTATTATTCTCGGTCCAAATTTTGCAAAACTCAAATTTCCTAAAGATTTGTATACCAAACTCCGTTTCAGACCATCCTGAATTCACTGCCAAAGACACCGAAAATCATGTGTACCTACGTATATTTTATGTGTGTATCATTCCAGTTGATAACTCCCGATAGAATTGAGTCAAAAACGTTCAAATTTACACAAATAATCTTTCCCGGCAATCGAAATAGATGTGCAGAATCGGGCCTCTCTAAGGGGAGTTTTGGGGAGGGAAAATACCCATAAATTCAGAAAATGGAACAATCTGACGAGTGGCACCTCATTTTAAAGGTTTTTTTTTTTACTCTGAGCACGATGGTGAAGTCAGAATTGCAATATCGCAATGAGATATCGCAATTCTGACTTCACCATCGTGTTCAGCGTAGAACAATCTATATAGTGAGGCGTTACTTGGCAAAAATGAGCAAAAAAAATTAAGACAAAATTGAACATTCATCCTCTGACAAACCTTGGAATGGAAAGTGGTGTACCTTCTTGCTTTTTCCACGGTTACTGTCACCACGCTAAGCCCTTCTCCCTTGCTTCACCTGTTCCAAATCCTAGATATGCAAAAATCAGCGGTAGCATTGATCCTAATTTCCATTTTCCTCGCATGAATCAACTACCTCCGTAAGTCAGATGAAGTTGGTATATTTTTCATGATTATAGTGGTAATACTCGTAAAATTTTATAGTTAACACAACTGGAAGAACTTTCTTTTTACAAGTTGACAAGTAACTATTAAGAAAACTATTGTAAGTATTTACCAATCTTTAGTCAGAGAGCAACACACCTGATGCACACCAAATTAACCAAATAGCTTCATACTTAAATACTCATAATCACCCAATAAGTTTAAGATTGCCGATATTTGGATGACATTTTTTCCAAAGTCACATTTTACATAAAACAAGTGATTTCTTCGAAACTTTGCTCTTTTTGCCGTGCTGCGTGTCTGGGACTTTTCTTTGGTTTTCCCTCTCGGAAGTTGCCGTTGAGTGGGACTGTGGGTGCTATGCTTATTGGACTGTTGCGATCGTGATATGTTATGCGAACGCGTGATAGCTCATCTATCTTTGGTGTCGCTTCCTTTGTATCTACCGATATGGATTGTCCTAGCTGTTTGCGTGACCTTCATACGCCTAAAAAAACTGCAAAGGTTGTAAGTGTAATGCTACTTACTTTCGTACTTATCATCCAGCATTCACACGGTTGAAATGTATTGAAAACTCCAAGAAGATACGGAAGGATTTGAGTGAGGAGGGAGGGTTACGATAAATGTAAATCTGGTCTTAGAACTGATTGTGGAACCGGTGATGTGGTTTTTGAGCCGAGCTCTGAGGAGGATGATTCTCAGGCTGAAAGTAAACCTCTGGTGAGCCATGGTGGGGATGTTGAGAGATATTATTTGTAAATAATATTTGACCATAACTTGAAATTTAGTTTCCATATTGATGCTTTCGTTTCCAAACTGAGAAAATTATTTTATGTTTTTAAAGTAGCACGAAATTTTCTAGCTATTGTCCGACGGAGAACTATTTATTTTGGTTGATTTTTTTCTTTGTTGAAGTACGGTATTGTTGTATGGGGAAGTGCGGGCAAGACAAAGCTAAACTATACTGCTTCATCGTGAGTTTGATGTGCTCAACGTGAGACAATTGTTTTTATTTCAATCGTGCTTGCTGGTCTATAAAACTGGTATTCAACCTGTCCATAGAGGTTGTGTCACGCATACGCATAATTCAGTGTCGTCTAATATTCAGTTGCCTAAGCTTAAAACCGAACGTGCAAAACAAACTGAATATTATAATGTGTTAAAGTTCCTTTATGCTTGTAATATTAATCCCCCCAAAAACAACTCCGTTGTAAAAACTGGCCCGCCAAAAAACCTCAGCCGCAAAAAGGAATGATATCCATTTTGCCCGCCAGCCACGTATGTAGGATGCTCGGTGCTTCGCACCTCGCTGTTGAGTGTGCATATAGAAACCTGATCCTCCTACCCCTAACCTCCACCGTCAATGTTTTCCTGTTCTCTGTCTCCTTCCCACAACCCCCTCTCGCGCTTAGTGCCCCTCGGTTTCACCTAATATGTTTCCCCTGTTACACCGGCAGGGAGCTTTACGCTTCTTTCAATGCTGTTGGCGGGAGCTTTTTGCAAGGCTTCTGAGAATTAGATATACAAGAAGTAGTGGTGATGATGAGTACTTAGTGTTGGTACAAAAGTAAAGTAATGAGCCATTTCAGGCTGCCTGACATTGCAAAAGCAAGGCGTCTAAGAATTATAATATAATTATAAAATATAATTATAATTATAATTAAATTAATATATTAATATATTTATAAATAATTATAATATAATTCTAAAATATAATTATAATATAATTGAAGCATTACTTCATTATACGAGTAGGTGTACAACCACTGATTACTCGTGACCACCAGTAATACATATAATATATCTAATAATATATTATAATTCTCAGAAGCCTTGCAAAAAGCTCCCGCCAACAGCATTGAAAGAAGCGTAAAGCTCCCTGCCGGTGTAACAGGGGAAACATATTAGGTGAAACCGAGGGGCACTAAGCGCGAGAGGGGGTTGTGGGAAGGAGACAGGGAACAGGAAAACATTGACGGTGGAGGTTAGGGGTAGGAGGATCAGGTTTCTATATGCACACTCAACAGCGAGGTGCGAAGCACCGAGCATCCTACATACGTGGCTGGCGGGCAAAATGGATATCATTCCTTTTTGCGGCTGAGGTTTTTTGGCGGGCCAGTTTTTACAACGGAGTTGTTTTTGGGGGGATATCACATCTTTTTGCATGGCTAGTTTTCGAGTGGTACTTATACAATACGGTTCAATTTAACAAAAGTACCTACGAGGTAACTAGTAAATGTTTTCCTAATTGAAGTTTTATCGTAGTCGAAATTTTGTAAAACCCCTGCAAATTCTTGACACAACGGTTTATTATCTTCTATGAGCAGAAAACCCTTCAGTCTGGATTAATAAATGATAAAACGTTAGTTACTCTACAGTAGAGTGCATATTGCATTGTCTCCCATCCTCGACCCATGTTTAACAGTTCATGTCATTCATTTATAATTAATTTTTCTATCGTTTTTTAATTTAATTTCTGAACTCGAATCAAATGTATATGGAAAAACTTTTCGATTAATTTTTAAAAATTTTCGATTAATTAAAACAATTTATTCTTATTATTGGATTTGAAAATTTGTTGCATTTTTTCTTGTGGATTGTGCACATTTTTGTTGTTGAGAATCATTACAATTGGTGTCGAAGAGAAAGTGGAAAGAGAAAGTTTGCCAAAGGTAAAACGCACGTTTTTATACCAAAAATCGCGAATAACTCGAGAACCGTTGAGAAAAGTGACAAAGTACAAAATTTCCTATCGATCCTTATACAGGCGCCACTCTACGACAATTTTTCTGACCACCGTTCAACTTTGATGTTTTCGGAAATTAGACAAATCAGTAGATGTGGAATTTATTCACGTATTTTTGGCTGTGGATTAGTCGAATCGATTGAGATTTAGTTGAAATTTATTGAGCATATACTAGACAACGTAGCGGACATTTTAAGACCAACCGCACCAATTTCCATCAATTTTGGCGGCAGTTATTGTTGAAAATAGAAAAATCGCCATAACTCCTTTGTTTTACTCCTTAGGAAGCTCTTTTTGATCTCAAATTGAACAGTTTTAAAAGCTGAATACAACTAGAAAAGAAAATCTGAAAAAGCTTCAATTTTGAAGGAGTTATGACCATTTGAAATTCCTAAAAATTACTATTTTCCCCCTAATTGGGGGGTAAATGGGGGGAGGGAGAAAAAATGGTCAAAAGGCACTCCCTTGGAGCATAACAAACGTGTGTGCAAAATTTCAGCTCGATCCGATTTGTCTGCTGGGCTGTAGCCCCGTCAATGAACAACAACAACAACGAGAAGAAGAAGAAGAAGAAGAAGAACACGAAAAACGTGAAAAATAGTGGTTTTAAAATTGTTATACCCCCGACACCTGATGTTTCCGAGAGCTGAATTTTGGTTTACGTCCTCACGTGCCCCTGGAGAGTTGGTGTACAAAAAATCAACTCTCGAGACACTAAGGGGACCGAGCTACGGGATGGTGAAAACCCGAACTTGTTCCGTCGCGTAATCAGTGTCTCAGTCGCTTCGGTTTTCAGGGCTTCGGTTTTCTTGGCGGGCGGGACGCTCCCGCGTCCCTAGATCCTGACATGTTCAGCAGTTTTGTGGATTTTAGGAGACGACTTCTGAGCAGGATAAGAGAATTTCATTAATTTATGGTGAGATTCCGTTTCCGAAATTGAAAAATAGCTGACATCTGCTCCACCAGCCGCCACAAGTTCCTATGAACTTATTTGGTTGATGGGCAGAAGGAAATTCAATTCTTTTGTGTTTTTAGGTATGCCATTTTACAGGTAAATCTAGGGACGCGGGAGCGTCCCGCCCGCCAAGAAAACCGAAGCCCTGAAAACCGAAGCGACTGAGACACTGATTACGCGACGGAACAAGTTGGGGTTTTCACCCTACCATAGCTCGGTCCCCTGAGTGTCTCGAGAGTTGATTTTTTGTACACCAACTCTCCAGGGGCACGTGAGGACGTAAACCAAATTTCAGCTCTCGGGAACATCAGGTGTCGGGGGTATAACAGTTTTAAAACCACTATTTGTCACGTTTTTCGTGTTTTTCGTGTGTTTCGGAAATAGTAATTTTTAGGAATTTTAAATGGTCGTAACTCCTTCAAAATTGGAGCTTTTTCAAATTTTCTTTTTTAGTTTTATTCAGCTTTCAACACTGTTTAATTTGAGATCAAAATGAGCTTCCTAAGGGGGGAAATAAAGGAGTTATCGTGATCTTTCTATTTTCAACCATAACTGCCGCCAAAATTGATGGAAATTGGTGCGGTTGGTCTTAAAATGTCCGCTAGGTTGTCTAGTATATGCTCAATAATTTTGAACTAAATCTCAATCGTTTCGACTAATCCACAGCCAAAAATACGTGAATAAATTCCACATCTACTGATTTGGCTAATTTCCGAAAACATCAAAGTTGAACGGTGGTCAGAAAAATTGTCGTTGAGTGGCGCCTGTTTAAGGACCGATAGGAAATTTTATGGGCTTTCGAATGCGGGTAACACACTTTGTCACTTTTCCCAACGGTTCTCGAATTATTCGCGATTGTTGGTATAAAAACGTGCGTTTTACCTTTTGCAAGCTTTCTCTTTCCACTTTCTCTTCGACACCAATTGTAATGATTCTCAACAACAAAAATTTGCACAATCCCCAAGAAAAAAATATACTGGCGATGATATCGTACAGAGATGAGTGGTTTACACAGAAAGGTAAAGTTTTTCCATATACATCAGAAGTTCTAACCTACCTATATCAAAAATTTCAAGCCTCTAGCCCATTAATGGCCAAGGGGTCAAATAAGACATTTTGATTCACGATTTTTTCCTCATACTCCTGTAGTTATTATAGTTGTCAGTGTTAGTATAATATTTCGATCAAGTATTCGTGAAAGCAAGGAAAAATGCTCATTACTCAAATCAGACTATTTGATGATTTCTGACTCAGAACTCGATGAAAATGCAATATTCACTCGGTTTCTCGAGATAATAACTATTTCAAATAATACCAAATTAATTTTTGATGAAATTTTTTAACTTGAAATTTTTAACATGGGTCGAGGATAGACGACAATGCAATTGTCACTGGGTTTCTTGTCCGCGACACTTCTCCCAGTTAGCGTTGTGAAATTACGGATTAGGTTTACAGGTTTTGACAAGCCCAACGATGATCCTTAAAACTTTACATAACTCCAGGTCTAGGGGAAGGGGTTCAAAACGAATTCCTAAATTTCAGTTAAAGTTTGAAAAAAGTTTTTTTTTTTCTTTTTTTTCTTCGACATGAGGGTGACTCATTCGGCATCCTATCGTGTCAATGTTCAAACTGGCCCAGGTGATTCAAACAGCACATGGTTTTCAGAGATCGAGTTAATCAATAATTGTAAATATAAACTAACAATAATTATTAATCATTAACAATCATTGAATAGGTGGCCGGAAGAACGTTGTACATCCAAAATGTGAAGAAGTGAGTTATCGGTGGATATATCTGTGGAATATGGTTGTATCTTAGAATCATATGATTTCCTTGGAATTTGAGAGATAAGTAGTTTGTACTGCAAGTTTTATGCTAAAAACATAAAAAACCAAAATGGACCAACAGATAGGTACATACCTAATAATAAATTATTTATTGCATGCTGAAAAGTTAGTTTTTTGAATATACCTACATTGTTTTTCCGGCCACCCATTCAATTATTATTAATTTACACTATTTGATAATGGTTATTAATAATAATTATTAATAATTTTTTCCTCTCGTCTTCCATCTATTTTGTTCTTTTCTTGTTTAAAAATTTGGTTCGGTTTCATATGTTCATAGCGGGTATGGAGCCTGGTTCTGCATCTCATCTGTCTACCGTCACTACTAATGAGTGCTCCGACTCTCACCAGGTGCGTACCGATCACTTAATATCCTGCGATCCATCGATTCAATTCAATTTAATATGAGCGTGAGGCATCTGAACGTGAGAAGTTTGTTGGTAAATGACTCTTCAAAATAAGACGGATCTTCGTTAATCTCTTAAACTAATTATACAAACTAATGGAGTCGTTGAACCTGTGACAAGCCCTGTAAGTGACTAAAACGTCTCAGTGATCGTGAACCAGTTAACGAGGAATAATCGGGAATGCGCACCCAACAGGACTTCTTTTCCCAGGAAACTCTGGTGTGACGGATACCAGCTAGGCAAGAAATTTGGATTGCCGAGGATTTGAAAATTTGAAGATTTAATCTTCGTGCATTCCTGGGTCTTTTCGGATTTCAGATTTCGGATTGACTATGATCAGGATAGTTTAACTATGGTCTCCTAGCATATATAACCCAAAGCCTAGGCTAGTGGGGTCTGGAATGAGGGTTGCTACTTACGGTTTTTGAGCTAGTTCTACACATCATTATTTAGCAAAGGAAAACTCACAGTTTTATATCACATTATTGGACGATTTCCATGAATGATAGGTATGTTTATTGACTTCTCAAGCTGGATTCTGAGGTAAAACTTCCTGTATATGATTTTCCTAGTATTTGAATAGTTTCTTTGGAAGTGCCGAATGTTATTTAACCATCTGCAGGGATGATTTAAACCCCGAAAACTATGAGGTGTTTTGACTAGCCCTGGCAAATTGGTTATTGATCTAAAATAGAGATTGGAGCTCCTGATTACCGGCAGATAATATACGTCACTGGGAGAAGTCTTTCGAACTCCATGCCAACCTGAACCCGAAAGTCAGCTCGCCCAATCTCTTCAATGCAAAAGCATTTTGAAATGAGATTATTGATATCGGAGGATTACGGAACCCCTTTGATGTTATCAAGAGACTAATATGGATCGCACACTCCTAGATCAATATGTAGATAAATTATTCCAATAAAGACCCCTAATGAATATTATGAATGATTAATTTTTTTTTTCTTCGATTTCAGGTTACGTGTGGAACCAGCAGGACAGAATCTGAAGCTCTTAGAACCGCACTCTGTTCTACATGATAAAGTGGGTGGAGGTACAGAGAGACATTCGACTGCGCTTGATTCTCCCGTTGGATTGCTATCTGTGCATCACGATACAACTCGCAGTTCACGAAGACATTCAAACGAATTATCCTTGGTGATCACCATTCCACCAGCTGTCACAGATCGCCGAAACAAAATTTCATCAGTAGTTGGGAGGCTAAAAGTGGATCCTTTACATCTCAAGTATTTAAACTCACTGAACAACTCTCGATGGGTAACTCAGTGTTTGAATGGTGAAAAGTGCATTCAAGAAACTGAAGCAAAGAAAATCAGTCGTAATAATCAGGTCTCGGAACATACGTCACTCAATAATATGATGGTGAAAGACACAAATGGTAGCGGTTCAAGTTTAGAGAGGATTCCATTGACCAAGTCTCGTGGCGAACTATCAACAATTCCAAAACACGACAGCCCGCAATCCTTCGATGCAGGAGATAATAGTGAGGATAATCTAAATTCCAATGAAACTAGAGTGGGGAATGTCCCGTACGTTGACTTCTCTTCCCTCAACAAGACGAATCAGACCATATTTGTAGACAACACGCCTCTGAATAAAGAGCCCAATCATGTTAACCAAAAATACTCAAGTACTGAATTTTCAACTAATTCAGGTATCAATATGTTCCCCGTAAATCTAAGTGGAGATAAATCACTTGTTGTCAAAATACCTATACCAGCAAAAGATGACATGCAGATTCTCCCAATACCTAAAGAAGATTACCAACTCCCTGAAAAGTTTAGAGCGAAAACGTCGAATGCTCATGTGGAGGAATCCGTAAAGATGCCGCAAGGGAAGAATGAAGGCTCTCAGAAAATTGCAGAGGGAGAAATAAGCTTGCCTATATCAATAAATGTACAACCATTGATTCATAATCACTACTATACCAGAAGAGAAGCGAAATCGGCTCAGAATATTTCAGAAGAACTTGCAATTCCAGATAACGAATTCTCTACGTTAGGATCCCGAGTAAACCGAAATATTATGACGACGGAAAATGAAATGAAATCATCAAAATTGATGAACCGTCGAGATCCCCCAGCACCACCGGATTATGTTGATTGGGCTGCCATGGAGAACCTGGCGACTGGAGATCTTGCAACACGCTTTTCAACGGGAAAACGTCAGTCTGAAGGAAATACCATTCTTGAACCGGAGACACAATCTGAAGTTGAAACTGAAATTCAGAGCACACCATACCCAGAAGAGTCAGAAACCTTACCATTGAATACGCATGCGAATTCAAATATTTTTCTCATCTTGGGTGGTCAATGGCTCCTCAACTTGGAAGACCATGATCAAGAAATATTGAAAAAGAAATTGAAGACAATGAATATCCAAAAGTCGTTTCCACAAAATCAATGGCATCCATCACCAATCAACGAACGCCTTGAGCATGAAGCAGAAGGGATTCATCTTTCAAGACAGAGTTCAGCTAGGATCCCAAATCTAACGATCCATCCAGGCGTCCGATCTTTATGTAGCAGCAACGTCGTTGGAAATTCTAAATTCCCCCAAATCTCCGGCCGAAATAGTGCAACCCCAGCCGGAATGTATTCTATGGGGAACGGTATATATGGTAATTACGCATATGGTGATTATTCTCCAGGTATTAGTGAATACGATATCCCTCCAAAATCGGAGAAAAACTATTATTACTACAATGGAGAAGCCGTTCAGCCGAATTCACCATTAGAGTTGAATGCTGGAATGTTTTACCCGGAATCCATGGTAAATTTCCCGCTAAGCAATATAAAAAAATACCAAGGAGATAACGTGGAATATCAACAATCATCAGTAAAACCTGAAGAATATGCACTTCATGATATGAGTCTTGATGACATGCTTGTTGTTGGAGCACAACTGCTTCCGAAACTGCAAACTCCTGAAATTAAACTACCCGATGCAGAATATCCACTTCAACCCGTCACGAAAGCCGATAGTTACAGTTCTTCACGAAGTAATTTCCCTTCTGTGAGAGCTTCATCTGAAAATTCAAATCAACCCGATTCTCAGTATGATTACAAGAAGCTATATCAAATCCCACCGATTTATAACACATATCCTTCAGAAGGCGTATTATTACCTCAGCGGATTCAGATAAGTAATCCATATCCATCGATCCCTTATTCTGCAAGTCCTTTACCATTAGAACAGACAGTTTCCAATCCATGGTTAGGGGACGCAATTTCGGATCATGAATTTGTGAATGGGCAGTACGTGAAATGGAGTCGAGGAGCAGATGATGGTTATGATAACCGCAGGGTTAATCAACCTATTAGATACGCAGATCTCTGTCAAGGGCAATACCAACTGTACCCCAGCTCGGTATACAGGTCAGATCCAACAAAGATCAATTACTAAGGTAAAAGGATTCTCACGCCTAGATACATTCAAAAAGTTGGTTTTGATAAACATTTGTACCCAATTTTAAATGTGGAATTGCCTTTCATTTACGAACCCTATCATTGGGAATGTTTCCTCCCATATTAAATTCTAAAAGTTCATAACCCAAGAGGCTCTGGGAATTGGTATTTCCATGACTGTATTTAAAACGTAATAATACTCGTACCTATCATCATTTGGATCAAAGACTTTGATGTTCTTATAAACTACATTGAATTCATCGAATGAACTCGCAATGAATCAGCTTGGTCCCTCACATCAAGGTTGCAGTGTTTGTTACCGGATATCATAATACTTCTCTCGTATAAGGGTTTGTTGTAATCCTCGAAATACTAATATTTTCACTATACTAATTTCGACTCTCTCAACCAATATTACGCTAAAATGAACACCATTGATTCATATAACGTGTTACAATTAATTGCCCCATTTATTATGCAAATATTATTAAGCTCATGTATCAAGTGGTGGAGTAGACACTAGGCACACTAATTATATGCAATCTAAACTAGACTTGATAGGAAAACAGCAACCTGCAGCCACACGGATATTAGCGGGGCACTGCGTAATTTATTGACACTGTTGTAATATGTTAAGATATGCTCGTAAATTATTGTGTTATTTTACATAGTTATTTATATTGTGTTACCGTTGTTTATTGTAAATAAATTCGTTTCTCGGACTGTTGTCATTTTTTGTCATTGAAGTACAAATTCTGGTGTTTATAAGTCGATGTTTTAACATTCTGAGAAAATTTGAACTTGGACCTGAACCATCTTGACATATTTCATGGAGTTCATTACGAGAGCATTTCATAATGCAAAAAAACTATACCAAACAAGTACATCTAATTTTTTTTAAATTAATATCATCAATATAAAATAATATTTACGTGTCCAGTATGGATGTCCACAGGTCCAAGTGGTAGAAAATGGCTTTATTTAGCCAACTCACCAGTTTTTAGGTTATACAGAAAATTTATTCATGAGGTACCTAGGTCGTTTTGGATATTATCATCTACTTAACTTTATCCATAATGCGGTTATGATGTGAAGGTGGCAATATAAGTTCATTCTCATTTACAAGATGAACAATGTAAATAAAGACATCAAAATGGGTACCTTTATTAGCTCATTGTAATCCGTATGCAGGTCATGAACGACAATCATTGCAGGATAATTCGTCAACAATGGCAAACAATTTAAAAATGCAGAAGAGAACCCCATTAAGTTGTTACATGTAGATTACTTAGGTCAGAATAATAAAAGGTTTGAGTTCTCAGCCAGTTTTATAATCGTGAACTTTCCGTCAAAGTTATTGACCGGTTACTAAGGTTCATGCGTTCCAAATCTTCATTTACTTGATACATGCCCTTTAAAACTCCTTGGAAAAAAAGCTGGTAGCCAAGTCATGAATAATAAAATACACGAAACCCTTCATCAATCTTCTAAATTATAATCGTTAAAGTTATTATCAAAAATTATAAAACAATGTTGCAAAGTTGTGGAACGTTTCGGTTGGTCAGTTCAAGTGTACTGTATTAGGCTCGTGCATGCACCACTCAAACTATTGTTCGTATCTTCAAGTTTTGCTTTGAGGTCGCCAATTTCACCTAGTCTTGTTGCCATTCTAATGTGTTTCGATTCACTGCAAATGGTAATACGCTGAAATTATCTCCATTTGAGGTAATCGAAGTCAGTTCAATGGAAATGGGGTGAAAGAAACACAAAAGTAGTTGTTTGTGAACAGATTGTTACAGTGAATATAGAAACGCTTGAAAAATTGCAACAGAAAATTGTAAAAGTATAGTAAAAGCAACGGAAAGCATCTCCGAAAACTAATGATTAGAATTCATCATTCTTTTGGCAGCCAACAAAAACCCTCAGGTACATGTTACGAGTACAAATTTGATTCTTCAGGTACATGATATGTATTTATCAACTTGGGAGGCGCAGCGCCGAGTTTTAAAATCTAAGTTGTAGATTGGGTTCTTACCTGTAGCTACTGAAAATATCACTCACATCCAACCACTAGTTACAGCTAAATTTGATATATAAAAAAAATGATTTGCAGATCTTTTCCCCATGAAATAATATTACGACAAGTTCAAGAATGATTGTCAAGATTATACAATTACGTATACCTACTTCATCATGTAAGTATACTTCACCTACTTCATTAAGAAAGTAAATGAATAGTGAGATCAGATAAGTCATCTGAGAACATACGAGTAATCGCGCTATGAAGCCATGCTGAGTATATCCCAGTAGGTTTCAATCATATCGATGCAATATCATCACCATCGACTTGTCGTTTGTTTTTTTCAGTGACTTTCCAGTATTTTTATTGTCACCTTTTTATTGTCACTGTATCGACCTGTAGGGTGCGATTTGAATGAAACTAGGGAATTCGTCGGAAGTAATTAAACTTTATGACCACCGTCATCGAAATTCGGGGAGGCGTGTGAAAGAAGGTGTGGGAAAAACAGCCTTTCTTGGGGTCGAACGGAATATCTTGGGTTTTTATAAACGAAGAAAGTAGCCAAGCTTGATAACTATGATTCCCAAAACCAATGTATGTATATTTGAAGAAAAACATATATACTCGTATCATGCTTTCGTGTTTCATGTGACAGGTTTCATCAGCGTGATACCGTGGCAAACAACTTCCTCATTGCTTTAGTCTGATCAAGGGCAAAACGCCCAATCAATGAATATTCACGAGTCTTGAATTCAGCGTTTGAGTATACAGGAGCGTTTGAACCTGTTGTTCAGTCTGACAATACTTTAAATTACTCATTTGCTAACGGTTGCACACATTCCAGGCCGAATGGCAAAAATCCCCAATCATGCAGCATGACTATAAGAGCGAATTTTCGAAGGAATAATTGGTTTTATGTAAATGGTCTTCACTAAAGAACATCTCAAGTAACAACCACATTTCTTCATCTTCAACCAGCTCCAGTTTGAGAGCGGAATAAGATATCGCAATTCTGACTTCCACATCTTATTCAGCGTGTAAAAACCTTAAACATGAAGTGTCACTTGACAGACCGTTTCATTTTTGGAATTTATGGGTGAACCTCCCCCCCCCCCCCACCACAACCACCACCACCCAACATCACCAAAACCCCCTCAGCTTTTGGACATTACAACGCTGAACACGACGGAGAAGTCACAATTGCGATATCGCATTCCGTCATCAGATTAGAGCAGATTAACCATGAGAACGTATTCTTCATCTTCAAAGTATTCAAGTTTACGAACGAAATTAGGGATCGTATTCAGCGTGTAAATAAAAACCTTTAAAATGAGGTTGTCACTTGTCATACTTTCATTTTCCCGGATGAACCCCCCCCCCCCCCACATCATAGATTCACCATCGTGTTCAGCATAGATAAACCTTCAAAATGAGATGTCACTTGTCAAAATGTTCCATTTTGGGAATTTCTGAGGAATTTTCCACCTCTAAAACTCCCCAAGACCCCTCCTTAGAGTGGATCGATTCTGCCCATCTACGAACTTAGACTGTCGATTGCCAAGACTAATTTTTTGTGCAAATTTGAACTTTTTATCTCAATCCTATCGAATCTAAGTTAACTTGGAAATATGTCATGGAAATGTGCAGGCGCGTAGATTCAGGGGTACCGCGGGTAGCGGCGGTACCCCTGACGAAAAGAAGAAAAAAGGTACCTACACAAAGAATAAAAATCCGAAAAGTTGAATTTGGGCGCATTCTGATGGAATCGATTAAAAACCAGTTTCATCGATTCTTCGTGGTAGGTTCAAATCAGAGATCGATGACTTCTTTGTCTGAATCGATACTACAAACTGATCGATAGAGGTGATAGAGTAGTTTCCATTGAAGCAGAAATGATGGTGTACCTATGTTGCTATGGTGTACCGCACTTCCATTGCGGTGACAAAAGGTCATTAGCCGAGCCCGTGTGTCAGTCTGTCTCCTCGTCTTCACAATGATGATTCGGTGTGTGTGTGTGTAGTTTCTAGTGGTAGTCCAGTCAGCAGGTCACCGCAAGATTTGTGCGGTGGCTGTTGTGATCACGCCGATGTTATCGAAGCTGGTAGGTATAATCGATTTGTTTAGGAGCCGATTTGTTCGTTTTTGTTTCACTCCATCGTTTTCTTGATAGTGTCAACTTGTTTTTTACGCGACTTTTTTGCTGCTTTCCGCTTCGAAAATGGATAGCTGTTGCGTGAATTGTTCCTTAGTTAGTCGATCGTTTAGTTCACGTCATTTTGTACAGAAATGTGAGATCATCAGGTTGGGCCGTTCAACTTCCCCACTTCCAAACCTGTCGGCAGTCGTAAAAGAACGTAATCGTGAGTTCACACGCAAATTTGGAATGTACCAAAATAGTTTTCCGCAAGATGCTCTCAATTGCCTTGTTTCAACCTACAAAACATTCGACTCTATTCAGCTAAAAAACGAATTAACAATCCTTTACAAAGACGAGGATTTTGGTGGTAAAGAAATGCATGAACTAGTTTTATATCTTGCTGACATGCCATGGTAATGTTTGAAGGCTAATATAATAACACTGTACAATTCCCTTGAGCAAATAGCTTGCTAAGAACTGCTTTATTTTTCTGTCTTGGTTGAAGTGAATAATGTGCGTAGGTAAATTCAGTAGGAGACTTGGGATATTTGTGGGGGGGGAGGGGATGGAGCCACGCTACGCTCCTGGAAATATGTCAAACACTAGCATGACTGATTCATAATAATTAGGTATTATTGAGCTAACTTTCAAACAAACGAGTCTAATCAATCTACCAGTTTTTGATATTTTTGGAAAATGTCAATGTGAACTGGCTCCATAACTACTTCAACTGCTATTAGAGTTTGATAATTTCAAAATTATACAAAACTCGCAGGTAGGTACTCGTTATATTTGGTGACACAATTACCGGCACCAGTTGCACCAGTTTTAACGACGTATCAAAAATCGATTAAACATCCCAAAATCCATTAAGATTATCAGACACGATTATTTTGTTAAGCTTCTCTACTGTTTGTAGTTGAAAGGCGCCAATTCTAATGGTCCTATCATTTGACCCTCAAAATCGCATGTCCGACATCCAAGACCCATTCATGTTCTAAAAACGTTGAAGCCATTGCCGCTAATGCAATTCTTAGAAAACTCGCCAAAATCAGGAGTGAAACCATCTGATTCGTAAAATACCTGCACTACGATTTCCTATGAAAAGCGAAGGATGCATCATGAGTACATCAACCCGAACGCTGGGGCCATCGTAACGTCAAGTCAGCCAGTTGATTAATGATCTCCTATGTGAAATATCATTTAGATACGTGCCCAGGTAGTGACACACAGGTACACTCACTGTATGGCCACTCCCCATCCCACAGCTTGTAATTTATATTAAATATATTAAATTTTAATAAACAAGATAACATGATGAGGAACTTATATCTGAACTGAATATGGAAAGGTTACTTTTTCATCAGCCGTAGTATTTTGTTGTCGAATTGGTGTAGTGACATGCTTATCTCTTCACTGAACTTACTAATGCAAAGTAGTGCAAAAGCACAAACTATTTGGTTGACAGAATTTGGCGCACGAACTATGGTACCCTGACGCCCGACATTCCCAAATACTTATTTTGGCTTGATCGTTTCAGGTTGTAAAAGTAACGTGTCACTAATGAAGCATTGTTATTTTTTTCACAGGTAAAATCGAGTCAAACCAAGTGTGGACGAACAGCACACTTCTTGAGAACATGAGAAGGGATAAAAGGGATAGAACATTCGACCGTGAAGATCCCGGGGAAGGCTCGTGGCCCTCAATAGAAAAAATAATCAGAGACGTGGAAAGAAACTTTAGAGGAAGGGAGCAGGGCTATCCGTCAGTGCCCTACAGCTACGGATGGGAGACTTCACCATTGACAGACCCGTTTCAAGAAGATACTGAGTCCGAGAGACGTCACAGTTGGAAATCGAGGAGCGAGCACAGCGAAGAGCTTGAGATGGAGGATATGCTTCGAGACATGCAGCTTCCCTCACGGCTCACGACCTCCAGGCCACCCGTTCGTTCTGGTCATACCGACCGATTTGTCTACAGACGCGTTGCAGCTAACAAAAAGAAGATCCTGGCGATATCCATGCGACGATCGCTGACCACGACGCTGTCTCCTCACCAAAGGGTTGTTCAGGTGAGATTGAGTAGATAAACGTAGTAAATTCTTCCGCAGCAGTATATTATTTTTTCGACAGACCACCGTTCTGTCTAGATCACTGTGTGTTCGAGTCGGTCATCAGTGTAATGTTTGTGTGTTGAGGTAGGTCATCAATCAACGAGAGCTTGAGATGGACTGCCGCGGCATGCCGTTTATTCATGAAAGTGAATGGTTCATAATCGGTACACTCTGGACTTGTTTATATTTTGACATCCCCATTTTTCAAATTAAAATATGGGTACGATTCCAGACAAAATAATTATGATAGGTTAAACATAATATTGTTCCTTAAAATCATAATCAGATAGGAACATAATTCCTTCACTTCTTAAATTATAAATTTATACAAAACAGTAGCAGTTTGTTAGACATATAAAACAATAGTCAATTTGAGTCATACTAGGTACAATTACTTGCCAAATTGTTGGTACATGAAATAATAAACTTTCTTTGACCTGTCAAAATATTGTTTTTGAACAAGTTGTCGCGCTTTTAGTTGCTAACTTATTTCGCAGTTGGTGTTATCAAGGAAAAAGTCAGTTTTGTTGGGAGGAATTCCACCTAGAATTCCAGCGGTTCAACTAAAGCTCGGCTGGAGATTGACTGGAGCTCGGATTCAGAAATTGGAGGATTAGGGTATTCTAATAAGGCTATGAGGGGGTCCCTATTATTTTGGTATGCTGTCATGAGCATGTTAATGACTCTTTCAGGGCTCGAAGTCCTATGGTCAAATCCCCATCGCCTAGCTAAATCCTTGAAGTTAGCCGATGATTAATGAGGGCCCCCATCTTAATTTTAGGAATACCGAGCCTCACAAAAAAAGGATTTTAGGTTTATTATTGTTTTTTCACTTCCTCGGATCTTTTACTGAGTGAAGGACGATGCTGGGAATCGCGAAAAGAACAATTCAATGGACTGTCGTGGCGTTGTTTGGGGTATACGTTAAAAATCACATTTTCTTAAAAAGATTAAAAGAAAACTATTTCCGTGAGATAAGAGTGAATATTTTAAATGTTCGATTGATGGACCTGATTGCAATACTAAACAAGGCAGTGACAGTGAAAACCCCAAGTCAGCACAGGGCCACGACCCCCAAACCAAGGCAAACGTAAACTGCAACCCACCGCTGTAAAAAGTTGACAACTGCTACCTCGACTGCTACACCTACCTACCGCCAAAGTGAACACGGCGTCTCATTCGACAACACATGTTTTATGAATTTGGATGAGCAATTTGTTATCAATGGCGAATAATATATATGCAGTCAACTTGATCTAGGATCGCGGTAGCGTTCCGCCCCGCCAAGCAGAGAAAACGAACGGTGCCGAGTGTATGTTTACCGGACGTCACGAAACGCGTTTTCGAGGTATCCATAGGTATGTTCCAACCTGACCTAGTTCATGAACTGAGTTCACGAACCAGTTCAGGAGTAGTGGGGATGAGTTCAAGAACTGTTAGGTTCGTGAACTGAATAGCTGGAACGACCCGAACTATTCCGGCAGGTAGCGCTGAGGGCGGTTTTGATCAGAGTAACCTTCTTCTTCTATCGCTATCAGATATCAGAACTCAACAATTTCCGAATTGAAATTCCGAATTTCAGAATCCCATCTAACGGTCTTGGTTAATTAATTGAAGAATTGAGGAATGTATCTAGCATTGACCCTACTTCAAGTAACTTCTTTAAAACAAGAATAAGTGTAAGCAGAGCTTTATTTGTCTGCTCCTTCTGTAAAAAAAAGAGATTCTTGTACTGTGGAAGGGGGTGGCGGCGGGAATTGTTGAATATTTATTTTTAATATAGTTCTAAAAACTATATGCTTACGCGTTTCTGAACACCTTCAAAACTCTGCAAATTCTTGACACAACGGTTCATTATCTTCTTTGTACAGATCACCCTTCTGTTTAGATCATTAGGTCTAAATGTCTAGATCCTAAATGTTAGATTAATTATTATTATGAATTATCACTAATAATTAGTGATAATTCATAATAATAATTAAAAATAATGATTATTAATAATTTTATCAAGTAGGTACCTAGTGAAAATGATTATAATTTATTGTTATGTATTAATCATTTGTATTTAGTATTAATAATTATCATTATTAATTATGATTAATTAATACGATATAATTCTGAGGTTTTTAATACTACGTCGGTAATAATTTTTCTATAAAAGAAGTACCTACCAACAAACATTCGAAATTACGTACCTTCATTTCCGTAGCACGAAACGTATTTCAGAACAAAAAACTCGACATCACTTTCAACCTTTTGATTCGTGTTGACAGGCTCAAACTTTGAGCCGTCATTGTGAACGAACGGCTGGTCGTACAAAGCTGCGGATCGATACCTTACTTCACAAAGGGAATATGTCCTTCAGAATTTATGATGGACATATTCCCTTTGTGAATTAAGGTATCGGGATGGTCTTCAAAAATTCTTAGGAATAAACTCTATCTAAATATGAAATAAAAAACATACCGTTCTATATGAATTTTTCGAGATATGGAATTTTCAAAATTTCAAAATTCGTTTTGAACCCTTTCCCCTTGACCTAGGGTTATGAAAAGTTTCGAGGATCATTGTGGGGCTGGTCCAAACCCAGAAACAAAATTTCGTAATTTTAACTCAACGCTAACTGGGCAAAGTGCCGCGGACGGCGTACGGCGTACGGACGGACGGATTTTTCTTTATTCGATTTTCTGAATCTACGTATCTTGAAACGTAAACCAACAAATTTTGAGGGGGGGTTAAAATTTTTTTTCTTTGGAGATTCCAATGGTTCATTATCGAAGATAATAAACCAAAATTAATCAGTGGACAAATTGAAGCAATTTTCAATTAAATTGAAACTGCAACATTGTTCTTATTACAGTAGAAGTCCGATAATCCGGCACGTTCGGGACCGGCTCGGTGCCGGATTACCGGAAATTCCGGTCTATCGGGCGGTACTGTAAAACATAGTTCACGTACTTCACTACACGTACTAAAACGTAGTTTACTACACGGACTGTAAAACATAGTTCACTTGGATTTTAAAAAGTCACGAATGTATTTTTGTTTTCTCGACTTTTGGCGTTTAGAATAAAATTTATTTCTAACGATATGGAAATTAATAATTTCTGAAGCACTGTAGCTAGTACTAGCCTCAGCAAAAGAGATAAACTTATTTAGTGATTCTGCAGCTTCTGCCCAGCTGATGTTTTCCTTAAACTCATTCATTAAACCATTTCTATTCTCACATTTTTCTAGCCGTTTGATGATTTCTAGTTTCTGATTGAGAGTCAGTGTTACGTGTTTTCGTTTCTCTCCTTTGAACTCGAAGGTTTTGAAAACATGGTCACTGTACAGTTAGAACGAAACTCACTTTGTTTATGAACAGTTTCAAAAGTTCCGTACGTCACTACAGATGTACTAGAGAGTAGGCGAAGACGCTATGTGATTAACTGTGCTGCACTGCACCTGTATTAAAATTTAATACAAATTTTGTTGTGACAGCTGAGACTAGACGGCCGCTAATTGTTTCCGAACAATACCGAGCGCTTCTGGATGATCCCGAACTACCCCAAAAACTTCCGAATAGCTCTCAAGCCTTTTTATTTGCTTTAAAGGCACACTTTTGGAGAAAACCTTAATTTTTACAATTTTTCGGAGCGATGCCGGATTATCGGGCATTCCGGACTGTTGGATGCCGGACTAATGGACTTCTACTGTATATCGTTTGCCTATAATTAATTTTAATGTAGGCCAAGTTGACTTCCATTCAAACAATGCACTTTATTTCAATCTAATTTATTTAAGTAGGTACCTAATTCAAAATTATTTGGTTTGAAAATACACGCATGTTCACCAACAATCTTTCATTTCGTGGGTTATAATTTTATCTTTACAGTTTTCTGAGAAATTATTTATTTTAAAGGTACTGTACTTAGACGTATCTAGGAACGCGGTAGCGTTCCGCCCCGCCAAGCAAAGAAGTTGAGAAAACGGACGCTGTCGAGTGTATATTTACCGGACGTCACGAAACGCGTTTTCGAGGTATCCATATCTCGGCTCCTATTTGACCGATCAACTTGAAAATTAGTGTGGGTCTTCTTTGAGTGTATATTAGAAAGCCCTGAAATATTCAAATCGATAGGTCTAAAGGGAGCCGAGCTACATAACTTCAAAAACCCGGTTTTACGGCCTTAGATTGTTCTTCTCCTTCTCCTTCTTCTTCTCCTTGTTCAGACAGGCAAGGCTGGAGCCTCTCCACGTTGACCGATTGACTTGAAATTTTGCACAGAGCTTCATTTAACCTTGAGACAGAGCCTTATATAAATTTTAACCCATTATCTCAACCCAAAAAAGTTTTAGAAACAAAAAACCAGAAACTTTAGGAAAATTCTGTCCACTTTGACGAGTCTACAGCCTGGGTAAAAGGACCAATCGACTTGAATTTTTTTACATACCTTCTTTATAGCATGTCTCAGTGCCATTTGAACGAAATAACCCATTATCTCAACCAAAAAAAAAATTAGGGACAAAAAACTAAAATTTAGGGTAGTTTAGGCTAATTTTGGCCATATCTCGGCTCCTAGTTGACCGATCAACTTGAAATTTGGTTTGGATCTTTTTGGTGTGGATAAGAGAAAGCCCTGAAAGTTTCAAGTCGCTAGGTCTGAAGGGAGCCGGGTTATATAACTTCAAAAACCAATTACCATGTTTTTCTACTTTTTTCAGTCGGTCAAGGCTACAGCCTCTCCACCTTCGCCGATTGACTTGAAATTTTGCACATAGCTTCGTTTCAAGTGTAGCAAGTGCCTTTTGAAAGATTCAAGTCGATATCTTTAAAGGGAGCCGAGTTATATAACTTCAAAAACCCGGTTTTTCACCCTTACCTGTTCTTCTTCTCCTTAATCAGTTAGGCCTTTCCACCTTCACGGATTGACTTGAAATTTTGCACAGAGCTTCGTTTCAACATCAGCCAGTGCCTTTTGAAAGTTTAACCCATTATCTCAACCCAAAAAACTTTTAGAAACAAAAAACCTGAAATTTAGGCTAATTTTGGCAACTTTGACGAGTCTACAGCCTGGGTAAAAGGACCAATCGACTTGAAATTTCGCATAGACCTTCTTTATAAAATGACCCACTTCAACAACAAAAAGATGTGATATCCCCCCAAAAAACACTCCGTGTAAAAATCACCCCGCCTCGCAAATATCATTCTTCAGAGGCCGGAAAAAGTTATGATATCCACTTTCCCCGCCCGCTCTTTTCCTCATTAAGGAGCTAAGTATAATGAAAAGCTTAACCACTTCACAAGCACCGTACCCCTTTCGGAATCTCCCCTTGGCGCTATTGCGAGACGTTTTTATTACTTCCACAAGCAACTAATACTTGATGGTGGTTAACGTTTTATACAAGTATTAGTTGCTTGTGGAAGTAATAAAAACGTCTCGCAATAGCGCCAAGGGGAGATTCCGAAAGGGGTACGGTGCTTGTGAAGTGGTTAAGCTTTTCATTATACTTAGCTCCTTAATGAGGAAAAGGGCGGGCGGGGAAAGTGGATATCATAACTTTTTCCGGCCTCTGAAGAATGATATTTGCGAGGCGGGGTGATTTTTACACGGAGTGTTTTTTGGGGGGATTTTATCTTACGAGATATGATTTTATGATAAAATGATTTAAATGATAAATGATTTTATGATATGATTTTATCTTGTCGAGATATGAACACTTACGTACCAGAATACGCTAAAAACGAGAACCACAAATAAAAGACACAAAACAAACTGGACCCTTCTTCTCCCACAGAAAACCCTACTATACTACGTCTTCTCCCGTAAAACTCAGGAAGTCAAATGATTTTGTGGGAGGTTATAACGTGAGATCACTGTTACCTTTCCAGTTCGAGTTCTCAACCCTCATCTCAATTCAGTGCAAGAAGTTCCCGAACTGAGCTGAACTGAGTTCATGAACTGGCCGCGGTGGAACGCGTTGTCTGCACTGAGTTCACGAACTGAAACAGGCTGGAACGCAGTTCATCATGCGCATCTCTTCTGCGCAGAACTAGTTCCTGAACCAGTTCAAGAACTGGTCAGGTTGGAACATACCTATAGGTATAATCTCGGCTCCTATTTGACCGATCAACTTGAAAATTAGTGTGGGTCTTCTTTGAGTGGATATTAGAAAGCCCTGCAAGTTTCAAATCGATAGGTCTAAAGAGAGCCGAGCTACATAACTTCAAAAACCCGGTTTTTCGGCCTTACGTTGTTCTTCTTCTCCTTCTCCTTCTTCTCCTTGTTCAGACAGGCAAGGCTGGAGCCTCTCCACGTTGACCGATTGACTTGAAATTTTGCACAGAGCTTCATTTAATCTTGAGACAGAGCCTTATATAAGATTTAACCCATTATCTCAACCCAAAAAAGTTTTAGAAACAAAAAAACAGAAACCTTAGGAAAATTCTGTCCACTTTGACGAGTCTACAGCCTGGGTAAAAGGACCAATCGACTTGAATTTTTGTACAGAAGAAGAAGAAGAAGAAAGAAGAAATACGTTTATTTAATCATACAATGAATTTTTTACAATTCGAAAGGGACATTCTTATAAACATTACGGCATGGTTTTGTCAACCGTCTGCCGGAGGTTCGGGTTACATAATTTTGTATCAAAAGTTAAAAGTTAAAGTAGACTAAAATTATACGTAAACGTAGGACAGGGAAATTAAATCTGACAAACTGATGGACAAGCAATATGACACTGTGAAGTATAAAATGAAAAGAAGTTACTTATAAACTAGGCTAGAAAAAAATTAAAAATTAAACTCGTTGACAAGGAACCTTCTATAGCGCCAAGCCGATCTACAAAAACTTATCAGGCCTGACCAATTGCTCCCCCCATTCAGCATGGAAACCGCTCTGTCTCTAGAAACAGTGCTACCGCCAAACGCCGACCACCTGAATTCGCCTAGAACCGGGCACACACCTAAAAAATGGTAAATATCCTCCGGTTCACGGAGGTTACACAAGGGACACTCCTCGCGGGGGCTGGAATTGAAAGGCCTCGCGTTCAAATTCAGCAGCTCGCAGCGCAGCTTCACGAGCCATCGTGCTTCATGCACTCCCACGCCTTCCATAGGACGCACGAAACTGACACACTTTATTTGCGGGTCCAGTTCCCTGTAAAGGGTATACCTCTCCGAATCAGCTGCTCTCTGTCTAAAGGCCATAAACTTCTCCTCGCGGTGCCCTGCCACAATTCTGACCGTGTTGGCCTTCAATTGTGCGACGTCAAATGTGATCATGGGATTGGGAAGACCATATCTCGCCGCCAAGGTACCATAATGTTCCGCCCAGAATATCCCCGCCCGGCCAACCTCCAACGCAACAACCCTTGGGAGCCGCGAAGCCGGCATGCGAGCAACTCTCAAAATATACCCAAGATGCAGGCCCAAGGTAAAAGAGGAGAGTGTGCTCAGCTCTGTCTCAAGATACATCAAGTAATTGGGTGCACAGCTAGGCAGATAGAAAAGCTTTTTAATAAATAGCAACTGCACAGACTCAACACAAGCGTACTCCAAGTAACCCCAAAGCTGCGCACCATAACATAAAATAGCCCTTACTATTGCGTTGAAAACTTGGAGCTTCGCCTGGAGAGGGACAACCGGGTTCCTGAACGCATTACCCCAGACACAATTCATGGCATATTTTGCAGTTTTGGTCTTGGCTTTCAGATGCTTTGCAAAGGAGACTCGGGGGGTCAGGGTGACACCCAGATAGGTGTACTCCGAAACAACCTCAATTGCATTACCCTTATATTTCCATTTCTCTGTCACACGCCGCCTCCCCCCATTCTGAAAAACCAATATCTTGGACTTCACCACGTTGACTGTGAGGCCCCACTTATCACAGTAGGCCTCCAGGGCGTTTATATTTTGCTGTAGGTCACAAGGACGGTCGGCCAAAATCAAAGAATTTTTGTACATACCTTCTTTATAGCATGGCTCAGTGCCATTTGAACGTAATAAGCCATTATCTCAACCCCAAAAAAATTAGGGAAAAAAAAACTGAAATTTAGGGTAATTTAGGCTAATTATGGTCATATTTCGGCTCCTAGTAGACCGATCAACTTGAAATTTGGTTTGGATCTTTTTGGTGTGGAAAATAGAAAGTCCTGAAAGTTTCAAGTCGCTAGGTCTGAAGGGAGCCGGGTTATATAACTTCAAAAACCAATTACCATGTTTTTCTACTTTTTTCAGTCGGTCAAGGCTACAGCCTCTCCACCTTCGCCAATTGACTTGAAATTTTGCACGGAGCTTCGTTTCAAGTGTAGCAAGTGCCTTTTGAAAGATTCAAGTCGATATCTTTAAAGGGAGCCGAGTTATATAACTTCAAAAACCCGGTTTTTCACCCTTACCTGTTCTTCTTCTCCTTAATCAGTTAGGCATTTCCACCTTCACGGAATGACTTGAAATTTTGCACAGAGCTTCGTTTCAACATCAGCCAGTGCCCTTTGAAAGGTTTAACCCATTATCTAAATCCAAAAACTTTTAGAAACAAAAAACTGAAATTTAGGCTAATTTTGGCAACTTTGACGAGTCTACAGCCTGGGTAACCGGACCAATTGACTTGAAATTTTGCATAGACCTTCTTTATAAAATGACCCACTTCAACAACAAAAAGATGTGATATCCCCCCAAAAAACACTCCGTGTAAAAATCACCCCGCCTCGCAAATATCACTCTTCAGAGGCCGGAAAAAGTTATGATATCCACTTTCCCCGCCCGCCCTTTTCCTCATTAAGGAGCTAAGTATAATGAAAAGCTTAACCACTTCACAAGCACCGTACCCCTTTCGAAATCTCCCCTTGGCGCTATTGCGAGACGTTTTTATTACTTCCACAAGCAACTAATACTTGTATAAAAAGTTTGTATTTGTAGTAATGTTATTACTTACTTTCACTACCTACAAACCTGATCCTCCTTCCCCTAACCACCACCATCAAGTATTAGTTGCTTGTGGAAGTAATAAAAACGTCTCGCAATAGCGCCAAGGGGAGATTTCGAAAGGGGTACGGTGCTTGTGAAGTGGTTAAGCTTTTCATTATACTTAGCTCCTTAATGAGGAAAAGGGCGGGCGGGGAAAGTGGATATCATAACTTTTTCCGGTCTCTGAAGAATGATATTTGCGAGGCGGGGTGATTTTTACACGGAGTGTTTTTTGGGGGGTTATGAATACACTAGTAAAGTGCTGCACGAAAATGTCTAAAACTCCATTAGGCAATGAGTTTCCACTGAAACTGATACATTATTTACACACGTTTCAATCAGACTATGTATTTATGCAAACGAGTAACCCCTGTACGAGCGCTTCAGTGACCATTTTTGAAAATCCTGACGAGCATTGTGTATCTGACAAACTTAAGGTTGCTACTTCTGTATGTGATTATAGTCGAATATTGTCCCCCTATAATGTCCCCCACTACTCAGTCCTAACAGCAGCAAGATTCATCAAGAAAGTTTTACCAAGATATTGGTTGTTGGAGCACCAGCTCATTGTTGCTGCAATGAACGGAGAAAGGTCCCGATGTGTTTCGTACAAGAGAGGACTAAAACATCTATCCTTCAGGCAAACTGTTAGCTATATCAATTTACCAGAATTACATTCGGCCTTAATAATAGAGACGCTGTTTCAGAGGTTTATATACGAGATTATTCAAAACGAACCTTGAATAGTTTCGAGCGCCTATTCCTCAAACAATATTTAATAAAATACGTTGGATATGTTATGCCTCAAAATATGAACAATTTCTGTTAAATCAAAAATGTTGAGGGGTTTGAGTAGGACATGCAAGAATCTCACGAATACTCACGTGGGCATTTACATAAGTTAACGCACACTTAAAAGTAATTACCTGGATACGTCAATCATGGATAGCCGCAACAGCCATAAATTGAAACCCCACATGATAATATCCTTCTGCAATACATAGCAAAACCTGCTACCTTGGTGATGTTCAGGCCAATATCGTCCTTTTCCATGTGATATGCCAAATGAACGGATTTCTGTACCACCTTTCTGAATGTTTGCTTGCAGGACCAGTGGCAGGCAGTGTCAAACTCAAAAGCTCACCTCCACCACCGGTGGCTTCAAAAAGGGAAACTCCGCGGAAAACTCCTCACCTAATGGCTGCTCCTGTGTGAATACCATCAACGGACTCAAATCTGATGAGCTAAAGAGTATTTTTATGGATAGCATTAGATTAGATGCGCTCGAAGATAACTGCCATGAGAACTGTGATCTACCAGAATGGATAAAATAGTGACCCTTTGAATAATAAATGGTTCTTTTCTTGGAATTGTTGGGAAATTATCGAACCAATGCCATGTTTGTATGACGTTGACGTTAGAGAATCGCTCAACCTTTGGCGTAAGCATATTATGTAGATAGAGAGATCAGCCTTGGATTAAATGTTGCTTGTTTTGTTTGTTCAATGAATAATCGTTCAAAATTTACGTATATTTTTCTATAGGTGTATAACGGCATTATAACTTTTGGTGACAGTGTTGTTTGTTGCCTATATGGAAAGTAAATAATGATTTACGGAGAACTGCATTTTAGAGTATCGTAGCTCGTATGTTTCTATGAGATTATACTTGTGTATCTGGAGATATTGCAGAAACAAACGAATTTATATAATGTATATACTACTGGAAAGACCTTGTACCTTAGAACACTTTTTAAAATGTGTTTTCCTCACTGAAACAAGTAATTTTTTAGCCAACAAAATGTCTAATTATTTACTGTTTGACCTAAGGTCTAGGAATATAATATACCTATGTCATTCAGAAATTCCAAAAAGTGTTCAAGATATTTTGAATGCATAAGAATGCATAGTACCTACCATGAAAATAGCCATGTCATAGGTTCAATAAACACACTTTGGAACAGAGCATCATACATTGGAAATTTGCATCAGTCTGAAAGGTGCAGCCATGAGTCATGAGCTGTTTTTAATTTCGAATTACAATGTATCACAATAAAAAAATGTTGTTCAGCAAGGAACTATATTAAACAGTTTGAACAACAGTAATTTGCCCAATGAGCACTAAAGAAAATACAATTATGTTCACTGTAGGTTGAAACAACTAATTTTAAATGGCATAATTGTGTTGCGGTATTCAACGCATTTTTTAGTTATTAACCACACTCATAATTTTCCAAGAGCAAACCTCATTGTGTCTGAAGGTACGCGAGGCTTGCTTTTAGTACATTCAATGTTACAATGTTAAGATGAAAACATCAGAACCCCGTTAGCGAATCCTATATGCATAGAAAATACCTAAAACTATTGGAATATTTAATTAACTCATTAAACTAAAACTTTGGCACTACTTTTACCTAATCACTGTGATTAGGTAAAAGACAAGCAAAATGTCGGGTTTCTAGCAGTCTAGCCAACCTTAAAGCTTCAAAATGGTGCTTAGTAGATTTTTTTCGCGTGTTCTTTTAAAAAGATATTGGTAGCGTCCCGAGGTACGAGAATCTTAAGGTACAAGGTCTTTCCTTAAGAGAGAGTATTATGACTTGAGCTAGCGTTGTTAGGCTTGTTAGTTAGCATTAGGTGAATGTTCGATCCATGTGTCAAATATTTCGATATTCAAGTTACCTTTGTGAAAAAATGTTCAAATCGTTCTCTTTTAGTGGACGGTACAACGCGGACTAGAAATTCGCAGTCATGCAGCATGACTATAAGAGCGAATTTTTGAATAAATAATTGGTTTTATGTAAAACGTCTCCATTAAAGAACATGATGTCCATGAAGAACATCTCAAGTAAAAACCACGTTTCTTCATCTTCAAAGTGCTCCAGTTTGAGAGCGGAATAAGATATCGCAATTCTGACTTCCCCATCTTATTCAGCGTGTAAAAACCTTTAAAATGAGTAGTCACTTGACAGGCCGTTTCATTTTTGGAATTTATGGGTGAAACTCACTCCCCCCCCCCCATCCACAAACCTCCCTCAGCTTTTGGACATTACAACGCTGAACACGACGGAGAAGTCAGAATTGCGATATCGTATTCCGTCATCAGATTAGAGCAGATTAACCATGAAGAACGTATTCTTCATCTTCAAAGTACTCAAGTTTGCGAACGAAATAAGATACCGCAATAATTGGAATTATTCCGATTTCACGATCGTATTGAGCGTGTCACTTGTCAGACTTTCATTTTTTGAGTAAAATTTCAAGGTAGGTAGACTGAGTAGTACACGGATCCCTAATTTTGACAATAATCTTATCGCTAAAGGAATATATACTTTCTCTTCTATCGGATATCGATAGGCGGAGGTATACGAGATTAGTGTCCAAGCTGGTGTCAATAAACCATTTTCCATTGAGCTCAAAATGTCCACTCATCTTCAACGATTTGTTTCCTCAAGGAGCGAATTTGGTTTCCGGTATGTGTGGATGTCGTAATGGGAAAATTCTCCAAAACCAGAAGCCCCACGCAGATTCCAGCAAATCCCACTGACATGCCAATAAAGCCAATATTCACAATCACTATATACGTGAGTATATATTTCTGAGGGTTACCAGAAAGAAGTGGAAAAAGATTGTTTTTCCCAGATTTTGCCATATCCCAGCCAATAACGACATCCTTCTCTTTTCCTCCATCATCCGAATAACGAGAATCTTTCTCGTGCATTTCAAATATTGTATTCTTCCGTGTTATTGTAATCAACCCACATCATTTGTACAGTTTTCCAAATAAGAACCCCCTTACCTTCATCGGACGGGAATATCTGTCACGCACATAACCGTCAAACTCATCATATTGTGTATTATTTTATACTATTTTCCACGTCCAAATTTCGCTCATCTTCTGTTTACACACATGGAAAACTCTGAATCCTTGACACAACGGTTTGTTGTCTTTTGTGTACGGATCGCCCTTCTGTCTAGATCACTAAATGATTGAATAACTACTATTATGAATGATCATTAATTAATAACAATTATTATCAAATAGCATTTATTATTACTAATTATTATTTGTAATTAATAATTTTCAATAATAATTATTATTAACTAAACTCGGTATCTGAAAACCGTGCTGTTCGAATCAGCTGGGCCAGTATGAACATTGACCCGGCAGGCTGCCGCGCGATTCACCCCCATGTTGAAGACTTATGATCTGCTCCAACTCATTGGAAACAAAAGGCTGTCGTACGAAACTCTAGATGGTCTTAACAAATTCTAAAAATTGAACATGTTTTGAATGTGAACTAAAAACTATACCGTTCTTTTGAATTTTTCGCGATATGAATTTCTCAAAATTTCAAAATTTGTTTTTAACCCCTTCCGATTGACCTAGGGGTTATGAAAAGTTTCAATAATCATTGTGGGGTTGGTCCGAACCCGTAAACCAAATTTTGTCATTTTAGCACAACGTTCACTGGACAATAAGCCGAGGACGGCGGACGGACGGATTTTTTTTTATTCGATTTTATGAATCTGCGTATCTTGAAACGTAAACCAACTAATTTTGAGGGGGGTTAAAAAATTGCTTCCTTTGAACCAAACCATGTTTCTTTCGAAGATAATAAACCAAAAATCCGTCCATCCGTGGCACTTTGCCCAGTTGGCGTTGTGCTAAAATTATGAAATTTGGTTTACGGGTTTGGACTAACACCACAATGATCCTCGAAACGTTTCATAACCCTAGGTCAATGGAAATGGGGTTCAAAACCAATTTTGAAATTGTGAAGAATTCATATCTCTAAAAATTCAAATGAAACGGTGTAACACACACACACTGTTCACATTTTAATAGAGTTTAAATTTTTTTTAAGTTTATGACCATCCGGAGCTTAAAAAAAGTACGACCAGATGTTTGTTCACAATGAGGGCTCAACAAACTTGGAGCAGATCAAAAGTCGTCAACATGGGGGTGAATTATGCGGCAGCCTGCCGGGTCAATGTTCTATTCAAACAGCACATGGTTTTCAGATATCGAGTTAATAATTAATTATTAATAATTACCAATAAAAATTATAATTAACACTAGGTACTTGATAATAATAATAATTAATGATAATTACCAATAATAATTATTCAATCATTTAGTAATCTGGTCAGAGGGGTGAGCTGGACAAAAAGAGAATAAACCGCTGTGTCAAGAACCAGCAGGGTCTTTTTTTTTTAATTCAATTTTCTAAATCTACGTATCTTGAAACGTGAACCAGCAAATTTTGAGGGGTTTCCCCCTTTTCTTTCTTGGGCGATTCCAAAGGTTCAGTATCAAAGGTAATAAACGAAAACTGACCAGTGAGTAATCAGAGCAAAATTTCTCGTGGGAAACTCGTTCAACCTGTCATTTCTTGGGAGTGGCACAAATCTGTAACTTGTCATATGGCAGGGTCTCAAATCACTAGATCGACCAAAACAACGATAAATAAGAAGATAATACACATGCGGATTGTTGCTGATAGGTTGGTACATTACTGACTGCTGACTCGCTTGATGATGATAATAATTATTAGTCCTGCTGTGAGGAAGGCCATTCCGTTGATGAAATTTATTTTTAAATCGGTAACTCAACCGTTAACGATGTGGACCTTTTTTTTCTTCCGAGTTTCAGTTTATGCACTTTGGTTCACGAATCTATTGAGCAAAGAACAGGAGCGACCTTCACTTAGAAAATTCGAAAAATTTCTCTGTTGGAAGAAAACAAATCACGCTAAAATGTCAAATAAACTGTTGAATAGTTCAAATACTCCATTTCTGAAATGGACATTTCAGCTCCTGTTTTCTTAAGGCCTGAGTTGAATAACGGTTGGGGAATGCTTGAAGCGAAAATGCCTTTCAATTCTGTTTAGTTCAAGTTAAAGGAGCTGCACAATATAAACGTATTTTGGAAAAAGATGGTGCAGGTGAATTCAGAATAGTGAACGTAGTATTTTCGTTATTGTTAAATTCTGAAATCAAATCCTGAGTTCAGCAGCATTTCAATTATTGTATGAATTTGGTCATCAACATACCTTTACTTGAACGTACCTGTTCTTTCTGTGGTACTCAATTCCTAATTTAACCATTTGGTTACCTAGGATTGTTATACCCGTATGTTTCACAAATTATCGTTTTCATTATGTTCAATTATTCGTTACTGCTATTTCAAAACTAGGTATGCATATCAGATTAGAAGCAATACGTACGGCAACATAACGGAGATACACATTCGTTCACATCTTGATTCTAGGTGAGTCCCTTATCATACAGTTCTGACCGAAGCTTCTGGTGTACTAATACCCTAGTTAAGAGCATCATTCATACTCGTAAGTTACGTTGCAAGTGTCACATGAAGGACTTCCTTAATTGTAATTTTTTAAGTTTACACCGTTCTTTTCTGACGTTATATGTGTCTATTGGGATCATCTTATTTTCTGAGTGAGCGCATGCCTTCCTAAGCGCTGGTGAGTTCCTATCACTGACTCACATAAACAACAAATCAATCCATAGGGTCCAGTTACAATTATCACACTTAGTTATCTTTGAGTGGTGAATGGATGTAATGATATTAACCGAACTATAACATAGTACAATTACCCACTCCTAGTCATATATTTGTGCTATGTTACCTGGGTTTTTATAATCTATGTGCAAAACTACTATTTTGTAGCTATATATTACATAAAATATCGTTTAAGTTGCTGAACAAGTCTCTAGTTAGATACCTCGCTCGAGAGGAGACCAAGTTTTTCATGTATTTTCATACCACAGGCATCCATAAATCGGAGCAGATAAATTGTATGAATTCCAAGGACAGAAGGTTGTTACATAGATAAAATAATAATAGGAAGTCATGATGTCGAGACTGATCACTAATGTGAAACAGGACGATAGTTAACATTCGTAACGCAATGATATTGATTTTTCGCTTTCGAGGGCTCGAGGTGTCGTTCTCATCTGAATTGTACATTTAAATCCTTCAAAACAGCGATATGGCAACTTTTGAGTCTCATTGTTTATGCTATCCACGATTTTTGCTAATACCATACAATTTCCCAGACCCCAATTCTATCAAATTTCGTGAGTTCTTCTTCTTCTTTTTTCTTTTTTTCTTTTTTTTTTCTTCAAGTAGATACCTACATTAATTTGAACTGCAAGATTATGTGAGCTTAACCTCAAGTGTGTTACCATTATTGAAAACTCCCATGCTGTCTTAGTAATCGAATTTGTCTTCAAGAACCTACAAAATTCGAATTTGATTCTTGATCTAACTGTAATAATACGGGGATCTGGGGAGTGTGCCCCTGATTTGATTCGACAATGAATGTAAGTACCAAGTATTAGACAACAGATACCTTCCGGCAAAGTTATGCTCACACTTCTTGAACGGAGTTGTTGGCAACTTCCCACTGTGGACGGTAACACATATGAGGTTTAAATAGGTTTTCGTTCATTCTAATCGAAATAAAACCCAAAGTAGACGTATATTTTATGGTTATTCGTGTGTTTTGTGTAACATAGGATTGGTAGTTACAAAAAAAAAAAAAAAAACCGGAAACTGGGATCAGCCTGAATCTGAGATGTGTTGAAGAGTGGGGACAAGAAATGAACAATGAAATGACCCATATATGGCTTATCTCTGGGTACCAGACTGTTTCAGTTTCTTTGATGTCGTTAACACGTAGTTATTTCTCAATGGGCTCACTCAAAGACGCAAATACGCACCTGGAATTCGAATGAATGAGGTCGGTTTCTTGTTCACGTTCTTCCTATTATAGGTTAATTAGTTTTGAATTTTTTTAGCAACATCGTAGATGGAGACGAAAAGATTTTTTTTTTTTTTTTTTTTTCCATCTACAAAACCACTTATCCGCTCGAATGAGGTTGGATATTTGCCAAGTATAGACTACACCGTAGCCTAATTGCGGTAACGACTGATAATCCTCAAGTTCGGTTGGTTTTCAGCAGACGACATTATGCAAATCCCGCTTTTCCGCCATATTTGGTTTTCGTGCATCCGGTCGCGCAATTGTTTGATAACTGGTGAGTATACAGTGAGCGCTTAATGCACTTTTTGTACACAAAAACGCAGCGTTTAACTGTATTTCGTGGTAAAGACGATTTTCGTGATTGTCATGAGAAAGCGGAATAAACCGAAATTACCTCAGTTGATATTAGTTTAGCGCAGATGTTGTACTAATAATGTTTTCACGTACAATTCAGATATCTCCTCATCAAAAGGATTCTTGAATGGGAATGGGACTTTCATTCCAAATTGAGACGGAACTGCATAACATATTTTTCAGGTCCTCGTCCATGAAAACTTGAAAACTGCATTACTGACTCAAACAGCATATTGGCCAGGCCCATCGGAATTGAACATGTACCATATCAAACACTCTAATTAACCTGAGTTGAACACTATCGAGTGAGCCATAAATTTAATATTTCAAAATGAATTGCAGACTAGCAAAAGGTAGGAGAAAAAGTAAACAAAGGATCAAAGCGCAGTAGGGACAACACAATTCATTACCAACTCAATAGTGCATATCTCGTCAGTTCAGTTAAGGGTAGTCAAATAGTCTGTCTTGCAAGTTCAATTTTCAATGTATAAGTAGTGTACAAGATAGTATGAGTTCTCAAAACCTCAGATTTTTAATCTGCTCTGGGGGGATGTATGCATTACACATTTTGAGGAAAAGAAGATGGGCACAAAATTAATTAATTAAGATAATTAGCCCTTTTTATGCATTCGCACTGTGGAGTGGTCATTCTGACGCCAACGTGCTGCCTCGTCCACTTTGGATAAATAGCAGCCCAGCTTAAGAATTCACGTCACACCAGTGTGATTGAGAGATAAAATCCTTGCCACCTCCTCGTCCCTACGACAGCACATTAATCGATATCATACATTTGAATCAATATTTTAAGTGTCTCAAATGTTGTGGAGTAAGTGTCCTACTCCATGCAGAACCCTCCGGAATGATCTTTTCTGCTTTGGAATCTACTTGACTTCAAATTCCGGTCACATTTAGCCCTTGGACAGTGGGTTAACCGCTATCCTGAACTTGACCAGTCTACACGAAATATATAAGGGCTTAAAGATTACTTAATTACACTGCCCATAGATTATACACGTAATTCTGTACGTTCTGTAAAAACGACTACCGTATTGATCGATAGGTTATCAATTAAGTAATTCATTTTGATAATTCGAACGTTGACCCTTGGATAAAGTGGAAAATTGAATGTGATTTCGTAGATCTTGATTTATCAACATTCATTACTCAATAGCTATAATATATGTTGTCTTTTTCCACCAGATGAAGAATAATTGGCAGGTGTATCTTTGTAAATAATTGATATCAACTTGAAATTATTGGTATCTACCACGTACGTTGTATAGTTACTTACAAAATCCTATTTTAAAATTATGTAAATACATTATATGTGTATGTAATAAAAATAAATTGCAGGTCAATGTGTTTTTGTATAGAAATCAAAAATGAAATAAAAAGAGAAAAATCAAATACTAGTCTCAAGACTAGTCTTCTAGTTTTTTTTTTTTTTTGCCTCAATTACCACCCATACCAGGATCAACCATCTGGAGTCCATTTTTCATCCATCGACTTCATTGTAAGTACTTAACACCACGAGTAGGCATAGAGTATAGACAACCCGAAATCTGTTCCAAACGAATGATATTTTTCTTCAGGCGTTGTTTTCTTTAAAATGTATTTGTCCTGGTCAAAGGTTTTTGTATCCCTAATATTATACATCGGTCTAGTATATTTCGTAAGAAAAGTGATGAAAACATCAAGGACAGTTCAATTAGAATGCTGGTGTTGTTCGAATTCAATCACATCTTAGCTACATTCATTTCAAAAATCCGTCGAGATTTTTGATTTGATTAAATCAAATTTACAAATTACAAATTTTGTAAATGCCTTCAATTAGACAGCCCGAATCCCAGTAAACATACTTACAAACTTACTTTTAAGATACAAACATCAAACTCTCGGATCAAGTAAAAAAAAAAAACTGCAAATTCTTGACACAACGGTTTATTATCTTCCTTGTGCAGATCACCCTTCTGTCTATACCAGACTGTGTTGCAAATCGGCACCATACCATATTCTCACCGTACTCATACCATACCATACGAATTTCTTTCCTATCGTACCATACTGTACTATACCAAATCATACATACAATAATATAGGTACCATACCATACTCATACCATGTCATACAAACCGAGTGAATATTGCATTGTGATCCAGTTCTGACCTATTTTCAAAATTTCAAGTCAATAGCTCATCATCAAAATTTAATTTGTATTATTACAAAAAGGTATTATTTAAACAATTTTACAGATGAGAAACCGTTTTGAAGAGAAATTCGTTTTGAAGAGCTTCTATTATTCTTTTACTGTTTGATGTGTAGCGAAATTCCATGTATTGGTTTAATATCTTCAATAATGAACCATTGGAATCGCCCAAAGAAAAAAATTTTTTAACCCCCCCTCGAAATTTGTTGGTTTACGTTTCAAGACACGTAGATTCATAAAATGACAGACGGCTGGCAGGAGGCCAACTAGTACGTCAGAGCCTATGACGCACGAGCGTATGACGTCAGACGGCTGGCAGGAGGCCAACTAGTACGTCAGAGCCTATGATCCGGTGGTAGCAAAGGGAGGTGGTGATGACGTCAGAGGGGCCAGAGGGAGGCAGATACAGAAGGGAGGCACAAAACACAGCTGAGAATCTTCTACTTTGGCCTTTAAAGTAGTGGCCAAGTAGAGTGCACTCTATGGTTCAAGGAACATCGTTGCTTTTTGCTGCCTCCTTGATGCTTACTCCACTTCTTACGTCTTGAATAGCCTTAGCCATTCGGTCCTCTGTGTACTGGAGGAGTCGTCTTCCCTTCCTATTGGGATTGCATGTTTTCTTCGGTTTTTTTTTGGAGCCTCCTTCGTCTTCTTCTTCGTTGACGAGCCAGCCATTTTTTAAATTTCTGCCATGAAAAGAAAATACAAAGTTAATAAAATTCCATCCTCTAAACCTTGAGACCATTCTGTGAACTTAGTTGGTATATTTTCGAAGAAAATACAGCTAGTGTCGACTACTGATGCACAGCAAATTCTGAAAATTTTCAGAAGTCGACACCCCCTGTCGACTAATAAATATGAGCTGAAATTTATGTCTGTAGTCGACACCCTCCCCGAACCAATCAAAACATCACTGGATACGCAAATAAACTGAATAAATGTTGCCTAGAAGCAATAAACGACACAGAAATTTAAAAGATATTATTAAATGTCAGGTAATAAGAGTGAAATACACTTACATTTCCAGTCCGTCCTTAGCCAAAACGCCAACAATCAGCATAGAAACGTGGTCAAACGAACGATAGCAGCTTTGAGCGCTCTGGCGTCCTTTAAACCCGCGTGTTTCTAAGGCAACCTTATCTCTCTACACTGAGAAGAAATATTATAATAGGAAGCAACAACTAAAAACGTCAAACCATGTCTTTATCCTTAGCTTTTGCCCACTTTTGAAGAGGGTGTCGACTATTAGTGCAGTGTCGACTCCTGACGCATTATCTTACATGGAATTTCTTAAATCCCATGAAAACCCAGACGACTCATAATACTTATATGCGTTTCTGAGAACTTGTAGTCAAAAAACGTTACAAATTCTCGAAGTCCTCTGCATATGAGTGGCCTTCCAAGTCAACTAATTAATCGCAGAACCTATGCTATTTGACAAATTCATATCTCGAAAAATTCAAATGGAACAGTATAGTTTTTAGTTCACATTAAGTTCTTTGAGATAAAAACTATTCACAATGTTGTAACGTTCGAAACGTTTTATTTGATATAAAACGATTCACAAAAGCAAAATACTAGTTAAAATCACAGTACACTGCATAATTGTTTGTTTGTGTACAGAAATTAAGGGCATGCAGGACCTAGGTCGGGAAGTTGTTTGAAGGATATCAAGGGCTGTGATTGACTTAGAGTTTTGAAATAAATTTCTAAATTCACTGTATTTGTAAAATAAATTTTTTTAAATTGTGGATAATTTTTTTTTTTTAATAAACCGAAACGAGACGAGGGGGCATTTTTGGAAGGCTAATAGACCAAAAAATGCAAAGTTACTGTAAAAACATGTAAAATGAGCAGCAGGCACTCAAACAAATTTCGATTTTTTTTCCCTCGATTTTCCAATAAATGTCTCGTAACCTTCTTCTTATTGGATGTCCTGGCGCTGCTACAGTGGCGGAAAACTCCCCCGCATTACAAAACTGCAAGTCAATCACATCCTAAGATCTCCTTCAAAAACCTTCCAACCCAGGCCTGCAGGCCCTTAACCAACATATTATTATTTCATTAATCAATATTATTTCACCAACCAATATTATTTTTTTCATGGTGTGAGCCAACATATTATGTTAATGAAATAATGGTTAATATTGGTTAATATTAATGTTAATACCGGTTAATAAAATGATAATATATTATATTATCATTTCATTAATCAATATTATTTCATCAACCAATAAGTATTATTTTTCTATGATATGAGCCGAATACCAAGTACAATGTACTATATATATATCATATTCGGCATGTTATGCCGATAGTATTGAGGTTTATTGATAATCATTTACATCCGATTCACAAGATGGTGGTCGGGGTGGGGGTACCGAGAAACGCATGAACGAAGTACAGACGTTATCAATGGTAACCGGTTATGTGTCTTTTGAGTACTCAAGTATGACTATGACGTCGGTATCTGTCTCTGAGCGCTTGAGGGTGAGCCATATAATTTCGCAGAGCAATCAAGGGACATCAGGACAGCCATCCGCAGTGAAAAAAAACCGGCCGGTATTGTTCGGCTTTGAAAAACGTGGGATGAGCCTCTCACATAACTTTTTGAGTTATGTGCCATAGTAAAGACATAAAATGTCAAAAATCGTATAAACGAAGGCTGGGTTCAAACCCAGTATTTGGCAGGTAGTCCATTCAAGAAAAACAATTTTGAAAGCAATTTGCCCCCCAGGCGATTTCTCTGCTGCGTAAGAGTGGCCTTGGAGAATAATCTTTCTGCCGGTACAGAGGTGGCTACCCTCCCCAAGTATTCTCTTGATAACGTGTACAGCTTGGGATAGACTGTCTTCATGTCTTCCCACAATTCAAGGGCATTTGAACGAATATTTGATATCTCCGTGTCTAAGTTCATCGATAAGCTCTGAGAAGATGACATTTTCTTGTTCGTTTTGAACGCCAACGATTTATCCCATATGTCAACGGGACTTCCAAGGTCAGATTCTGAAGATGAAAGAGAAGACGAGGAATTAGAAGTATCAACAGACGCCACCAGTTTTTTGATTTGAGTGAGGGCTTTTTACGATGCGATGGAATCGGAAAAGTGAATATTTTTGAAACGTGAGTCCAAAAACATGGGTAGGGTCAGCAAGTGACAGCTTTCCCGCCCCTTAAACCTTGAGTCAAATCCTGACATTAGAGCCTGTTTCAGCTGCTTTCCCACAGGCGAAATATTGGAAGTATCGATACTTTTCAGCCAACACGCCTCGACATTTTCATTTAAAGGAAATAAAAATTCAGAAATATTATTAATATTCCTAGTTATGTGAGAAAAACGTTAGAATAAAACATTCAGCAGCCTATGTCAAAAAATTGAAACATCGATGTATCGATGTGACGATGCATCGAAACCCCGACATCAATGTTCCAAAAACATCGATGGAAATACATCGATGTGTCCCGCAAAAACATCGATGTTTCAAAAACATCGATGTATGATTGCCATCCCTAGTTACATTCGCTCAGGTCTAATCGACCAGTGCTATCAGTGAGGATTTACAAGATCACAGCCGGACTGGACCAGCAGAACACAAACCTCAGTTCTTTTTAGGTATGATCAATATCCACATATCATATTCTCCCAATTATCATATCCTTAGTAGGTACGAGGACTTCTTATACGTCTAGAAGAGTTGCTGTGATCATTAGTTGAAATATTCCCACTACGAACTAACGTCATTATTTCGATGTTGGAGTATATTTGGATACCCAGTTTGGAGTATGTAGTTGATCATACACCGTATGGACTGCTCGGACAGAAGTAATTAATAATTATAATAATAATAATTTCGTTGATATAACCATCTGATTTACGAGCGGTATTACCCATCATCCTGCTGAAAAACTGGAAAACTCCTCAACATTTCATTAAATCCTAGTGATCAACATAGAGCTGATTTTATCCCAAAGATGATCTATGGTTTCCTACCTTCCGATCGGATTAGCTCGTGACAAGTCCAACCTGAACAACCTATCAACCAACGAAATAACTATGTCTCGTTAATCAACCTAAGTACCTGTATAATATTAATATTATCACCGTTGTATATATAACAAAACCGAATTAACCCCGTACCTATTACACCTGTTCTACCTACCTATCATTATACAACTAGAGATAACGGAAATCCTACCTATCTATTTATTGATAAAAGGGTAGCAAATATCCAAAGAAACAAAATGTACCGTTCAAGGCTCATAACTTTATCCAGAACGGTCTTTCGGTTGGCCACGGATGCTTATTGACAACCCCTAGTTCATGCAAATTTGTTGAATTCATGCATTGCGGGAGGACCATCGTCATTAATCCTAGAAAGTAGATGAACTAGCTAATCACTCACCTTCACTCCAACTGACGAAATAGCTCGAAGTAATCCAATGGCACATCACCAACACTCGCGTTTTGTATCGAAATGCCCATAGGTACACTGACCCGTTGCGATCTAGTTTCATTCCAACATCGCGAACACCCCGAAACTCACGATTCAATTCGAAAGTGGTTTTAGACCAAAAGGAGTTGGTATCCGTCGATATCTTGATGCAAAATCACACTTTGTACAATTTGGCTAATTAATATCAATCTTATCAAATTCTGATAAGAAGTCGAATTCAAATCAATCTTATCAGTGTGCATTAGTAAGATAATACCTACAGGTACCTATCGTTCACATGGAGAAGGTTCATCAAAATGAAAATTTAGAAAAAACCACGGAAGGGTCGGCACAGAAACGGCTGCGGTCGGGAAACTGAATCTACGCAGTTATCAGCTCCACTATCAGGTAAGCACTGCCGACTTGATCGGCCACTAATTATTTTTCCCCAAAGTATATTATTCTCGCATATCATATTATGAGAAGCATACTTCACCATACCAAAGTATTATTACATGTTGAAGAGTTTTGAAATGAATATTAACCTGTTTCTTACAAGTATATTTTTTTTGTACAACCAAAGGTGCCGATAAGAAACCTGGTAAACCTTCTCCATGTGAACTAAAGGGATGTATCCTACATTGCGATAACGGCAGTTGACAAAGGACTGGTGGGGAGAGATACCATCATGAAACACCTACCTACGACCTACACCAACCGGTTTTATATTTTCAGCAATTTGTATAATACACAAAGAAACCTCATGGGATACTTCGTTACCACGATAGCGATCGTACGTAACACATAAGTTTCTCAATGAACAAGCAAATTATAACTAACTCAAGGATTTCGAGGTCTATATATTACAAAATGACATTTTGAGTCTTTTTGTACTATTTTCTAATAGTATAACATATTTCTCCTCATATCTGCATAGAAACTGTAGAATGTTATGGAGGCTGCAATATTAACTTTGATACAGCTAGCTTTCCAGTGCACTGAATGTCAAAACCTTATCGATTTTAAATATGACGGGTTAATTTCTTTTTAACAATAAAAATGTATCAACTACTTATTGCCTTTTAAACGTATTCGTTATAGAAATAATAGGATATTGTATAACATTATCACCTCCACAAATGGTTTGATTTATTATCAATTCGACGTATTTCATGGAGATTGAGGATCAATCAGTTATCGTAGGAAATGAATGCCACAGCTCATTGAACAGGTAGCGAGGAATGTTTGCAGCAACAACTAGTCGGTTCAGCAGGTTGAGGGGCCGTCTGAAAGAAATTACACTCACCCAGTAAAACGGACGAATCGATGAAAAACATGTTAGGGTCAACGGGGAATACGAAAAGCTGTCTCGAGTAGTAGTATCAGGGAAGTGAAGCGTTTGATCGATCAGATAATCGTCATCGTACTTCACCCACAAGAGCTACCAGTCCCATACTTGGCGGTTTTGAAATGAGATATATCAACGAAATTTCACGATATTTTTATATATATATGTTTTTATATGATGGAGGAGGAGTGGAAAATTTACATCCATACCAGGAGTAGGGAAAAAAACCATTATGTTGACGACCCCCATTTTCCACGCACTGCTCAAATCTGTTAGAGAAGTTCGATATATCACTCTTTCCAGAGTTTGTCGAGGGATTGCAAGAATTTCTGGATATTTTCTTGCAGTTGTGCCAGACTTCGAGGCTTGTCCTGGTACACTTTACCCTTGAGGTCGCCCCACCGATAAAAATCCCACGGGGACCGATCCGGACGTGCAGGCCATGGAATGTCAACGCGGAGGAACAGATCTTCTCAGCAGCACGATTGAAAAACGAGACGGGAGGGCAGTAGCACCAACTGAAACCGAACCCTCGTAAGAGGAGTGCGGTGTCTACGTAATTCAGGGAGGAAGAAATCCTGGATCATGGATACGTATCGCTCAGAATAATTCTGAGCGATACGTCAGGAAAACGGACAAACTGTGACAGTGAATTATTCACTGTCACAGTTTGTCCGTTTTCCTGACTGATACATACAGGTACCGTTTGGTTACCCTTACGAAAAATATCCAGAGAAGAACTCGCGCAATCCCTCGACAGGCTTTGGAATAATACATAAACCCGCCAAAAAACCTCAGCCGCAAAAAGGAATGATATCCATTTTGCCCGCCAGCCACATATATAGGATGCTCGGTGCTTCGCACCTCGCTGTTGAGTATGCATATAGAAACCTGATCCTCCTAACCTCCACCGTCAATGTTTTCCTGTTCCCTGTCTCCTTCCCACAACCCCCTCTCACCCTTAGTCACCCTCGGTTTCACCTAATATGTTTCCTCTGTTACACCAGCAGGGAGCTTTACGCTTCTTTCAATGCTGTTGGCGGGAGCTTTTTGCCAGATGAACAAGCCTGAATTAACGCATTACTATATTATAAGTATTACTGGTGATCACGAGTAATCAGTAGTGGTACACCTATAATGAAGTAATGCTTCAATTCAGGCTTGTTTATGTGGCAAAAAGCTCCCGCCAACAGCATTGAAAGAAGCGTAAAGCTCCCTGCTGGTGTAACAGAGGAAACATATTAGGTGAAACCGAGGGTGACTAAGGGTGAGAGGGGGTTGTGGGAAGGAGACAGGGAACAGGAAAACATTGACGGTGGAGGTTAGGAGGATCAGGTTTCTATATGCATACTCAACAGCGAGGTGCGAAGCACCGAGCATCCTATATATGTGGCTGGCGGGCAAAATGGATATCATTCCTTTTTGCGGCTGAGGTTTTTTGGCGGGCCAGTTTTTACAACGGAGTTGTTTTTGGGGGGATATCACATCTTTTTGCATGGCTAGTTTTCGAGTGGTACTTATACAATACGGTTCAATTTAACAGAAGTACCTACGAGGTAACTAGTAAATTTTTTCCTGAATGAAGTTTTATCCTAGTCAAAATTTAGTAAAACATTAGTACGCCTACTAATTTGCCTTTATGTTTCTTGTTTTTGTGACAAGAATAATTATTTTTTGGAAATTATTGTTTGTTATCCGAAATGTGTTTGAAAAATAAGTAGTTTTAAAATTTTTGCGAATTGGTTGAATATTAGTTTTAAAATTTTGGATTAATTAAAACAATCAACAATTTAAAAACAATTATTAAAATTTAATACAATAATAATTATTGTATAATACAATAATAATTATTGTATAATACAATAATAATTATTGTATAATTATTATTCTTATTATTAAATTTAAAAAACTCTGCAAATTCTTGACACAACGGTTCATTATCTTCTTTGTACAGATCACCCTTCTGTCTAGATCACTAGGTCTAAATGTCTAGATCCTAAATGTTAGATTAATTTTTATTATCAATTATCACTAATTATTAACAATTTTATCAAGTACCTAGTGAAAATTATTATAATTTATTGTTAGGTATTAATAATTCGTATTTACTATTAATAATAATTATTATTAATTATGAATAATTAATACGATATAATTCTGGGGTTTTTAATACTACGTCGGTAATAATTTTTTTATAAAAGAAGTACCTACCAACAAACATTCGAAATTACCTTCATTTCCGTAGCACGAAACGCAGAACAACAACAAACCTCAGAACAACAAACTCGACATCACTTAAGCCATATGATGTTCCAAAGAGCTCGTTAGTATGAAAATGGACCTGTATTTCAACAGTTAGATTCACGATCGTGTTGTGAGGCACAATCTTTGAGCCGTCATTGTGAACGAACGGCTGGTCGTACAAAGCTGTGGATGGTCTTAAAAAATTCTACGGAACAAACTCTATCTGAATATGAAATAAAAACATACCTACCGTTCAATATGAATTTTTCGAGATATGGAATTTTCAAATTTTCAAAATTCGTTTTGAACCCCTTCCCCTTGACCTAGGGTTATGAAAAGTTTCGAGGATCATTGTGGGGCTGGTCCAAACCCAGAAACCAAATTTCGTAATTTTAGCTCAACGCTAACTGGGCAAAGTGGCGCGGACGGCGGACAGAGTACAGCGGACGGACGGATTTTGGTTTATTATCTTCGATAATGAACCATTGGAATCGCCCAAAGAAAAAATTTTTTTAACCCCCCCTCAAAATTTGTTGGTTTACGTTTCAAGATACGTAGATTCAGAAAATCGAATAAAAAAAAATCCGTCCGTCCGCCGTACGCCGTACGCCGTCCCCCGTACGCCGTACGCCGTCCGCCGTCCGCCGTCCACGCCGTTTTGCCCAGTTAGCGTTGAGCTAAAATTACAAAATTTGGTTTCTGGGTTTGGACCAGCCCCACAATGATCCTCGAAACTTTTCATAACCCTAGGTCAAGGGGAAGGGGTTCAAAACGAAATTTAAAATTTCGACGATGTCTTATCTCCAAATATTTAACTGAACCGTGTAAATTTTAGTTCACCTTCGAATGACCTGAAAAATTACGAATCTTTTAAGACCAATTGGATTTTTTGCGACCAGCCGTTCGTTCACAGTGACCGCGCAAAGTTTTAGGAAAAACACTAAACTTTCGCGTCGAAAACGGCCGTTATGTGACCCAACCACCAGACGCCCAGAATAAAACTACCTTTTTACATCTTCCCGGTAAACTACAGTCTAGAAATTTTAACCGTGAGTCGGGGATAGACCACATTGCAATATTCACTCGGTTTCTCATCTGTAAAATTGTTTAAATAATACCTTTTTGTAATAATACAAATTAAATTTTGATGATGAGCTATGGACTTGAAATTTTAAAAATAGGTCAGAACTGGATCACAATGCAATATTCACTCGGTTTATTGTCTGTAAAATTGTTTAAATAATACCTATTTGTTTAAACAAATTAAATGTTGACGATGAGCTAGATACTTAAAATTTTAAATATAGGTCAGAAATGGATGACATTTCAATATTCACTCGGTTTGTATGACATGGTATGAGTATGGTATGGTATATTATTGTATGTATGATTTGGTATAATACAGTATGGTATGATAGGAAAGAAATTCGTATGGTATGGTATGAGTACGTTGAGAATATGGTATGGTGCCGATTTGCAATACAGTCTGGTATAGACAGAAGGGTGATCTGCACAAGGAAGATAATAAACCGTTGTGTCAAGAATTTGCAGAGTTTTTTTTATTCGATTTTCTGAATCTACGTATCTTGAAACGTAAACCAACAAATTTTGAGGGGGGGTTAAAATTTTTTTTCTTTGGGCGATTCCAATGGTTCATTATCGAAGATAATAAACCAAAAATAGAAAGAATTAGAAATTTGAATAAATTTGTAATAGAAATTCTTTGAAAATTGGTTGCATTTTTTCTTGGGGATTGTGCAAATTTTTGTTGTTGAGAATCATTACAATAATTGTAATTATTGGTGTCGAAGAGAAAGAGGAAAGAGAAAGTTTGCAAAAGGTAAAACGCAGTTTTTACACCAACAATCGCGAATAACTCGAGAACCGTTGGGAAAAGTGCCAAAGTGCGCTACCCTCATTCGAAAGCCCATAAAATGTCCTATCGATCCTTAAGCAGGCGCCACTCTACGACAATTTTTCTGACCACCGTTCAACTTTGATGTTTTCGGAAATTAGCCAAATCAGTAGATGTGGAATTTATTCACGTATTTTTGGCTGTGGATTAGTCAAATCGATTGAGATTTAGTTCAAAATTATTGAGCATATTCTAGACAACCTAGCGGACATTTTAAGACCAACCGCACCAATTTTCATCAATATTTGCGGCAGTTGTTGTTGAAAATAGAAAAATCACCATAACTCCTTTATTTTTCCCCTTAGGAAGCATGTTTTGATCTCAAATTAAACGGTTTGAAAAGCTGAATAAAACTAAAAAAGAAAATCTGAAAAAGCTTCAATTTTGAAGGAGTTATGACCATTTGAAATTCCTAAAAATTACTATTTCCCCCCTAATTGGGGGGGAAATGGGGGGAGGGAGAAAAAATGTTCAAAAGGCACACCCTTGGAGCATAACAAACGTGTGTGCAAAATTTCAGCTCGATCCGATTTGTCTGCTGGGCTGTAGCCCCGTCAATGAACAACAACAACAACGAGAAGAAGAAGAAGAAGAAGAAGAAGAAGAACACGAAAAACGTGAAAAATAGCGGTTTTAAAACTGTTATACCCCCGACACCTGATGTTCCCGAGAGCTGAATTTTGGTTTACGTCCTCACGTGCCCCTGGAGGGTTGGTGTACAAAAAATCAATTCTCGAGACGCTCAGGGGCCAGAGCTACGAGAGGGTGAAAACCCCAACTTGTTCCGTCGCGTAATCAGTGTCTCAGTCGCTTCCGTTTTCAGGGCTTCGGTTTTCTTGGCGGGCGGGACGCTCCCGCGTCCCTAGATAACCAATTGCGCTTCATTTTTTCTCTCTCCTCTTCTTCTCGCGATTATTCATTCCACCTCTATATCTGTTCGGCCATTTCATAGTTGCCCATTATATGATGGTAGTGGGATGAAAGGTATAAAGTTATGGTTGATAATAGGAGCGTAGCGAAGCTCAGTACATGGGGGTACCGTACTCAATTCAGCCTACCACCCCCCTCCATAACACCTCATCCTAAAAATGATATGTTCATTTTGGATGTCCGGGGAGGTCCCTTTAAAAATCGTAGCCGTTTTCAAATGATCTTTAAATGGCTGGTAGTAATCTTTCAGGAAATTTAATAACTCGAAGCAATTCCCTTTACTATGACTCGTCATGCCCCCTAAAGGCAGTTCCTGTTTAGCCAAGGAAAGATTGCAGTCAACAAGCCCAGCATAATCTTCCTGTTTTTGGATTATTATCTTCGATAATGAACCTTTGGAATCGCCCAAGAAAAAAAAATACCCCCCTCAAAATACCTAGATTCCAAAAATCGAATTAAAAAAAAAATAAAAAATCCGTCCGTCCGCCGTCCGCGGCACTTTGTCTAGTTGAGCCGTTGAGAAAAATTACGAAATTTGGTTCACGGGTTCGGACAAGTCAATAATCCTTGAAACTTTCCAAAACCAATGGGAAAGGGTTCAAAATGAATTTAGAAACTTTGAAAATGTCTTATGGAACGTTGTAGTTTTTAGTTCACATTTAAATAGAGTTTATTTCTTAGAATTTTTCAAGACCATCCGCAGCTTTGTACGACCAGCCGTTCGTTCACAGTGAGCTCTGAGAGTTGGAGCAGATCAAAAATTTCAGTTTGATCAAGCCCATTAGCGTTGTGCTAAAATTACGAAATTCGGTTTACATGTTCGGACCAACCCCACGATGATTCTTGAAAATTTTCATAACTCTAGGTCTAGGGGATGGGGTCCAAAACGTATTTTGAACTTTTAGTTCAAGTTTGAACAAAGTTTTTTTTTCAACTTCCCGATGAGCTAGAGACATGAAATTTTAAATATAGGTCAGAACTAGATGACAAAGCAATATTCAATCGGTTCGCTGTCTGTAAAATTGTTTAAACAATACTTACCTATTTGTTAAAACAAATTAAATTTGGATGATGAGCTGGAGTCTTGAAATTTTCAACGTGGGTCAAAGATGGATGACAAGGAATTATTCACTCAGTTTATTTACTGTAAACTTTATTGGTTCGAGGATAGAGGGCAATATTCACTAGGTTACTTTTCTGTAAAATTGTTGAAATTATTTCTGGTTATTTCTGTTAAATTCGGATGATGAGCAAGAGTCTATCCTTTCGTGAATAATAAAAGTTCAACATGTGACATGAAATACTAAAAAACGGGGAAACATGTGTTATCATTGCTTTCTTAAATATGACACAGTTTTTCTCATCCCTGGAATTGTTAAAATTTCTAAAACTTATTTGAGGATGGGGATGCCAAAAAACATTAAGCAGAACCAAAACCATAGTAATACGAGATTTTTTTTTTTCTCCTGAAAACCAGCAGAAACTTCATAGCGCATGTTATCTCGTAGCCCTCGATTTAGGATTTGGACTGGTGGAGAGAGTACTCAGCGATGCGCCACCAGGAGTAATGGAAATTTTACTGCGCTTGGCGTACTCTATGCGCCAGATGAGTTACCTACACTACTCAATAATAATCGTGATAATTAATTTCATCATTATTCCTGTAAAAACCATGAGTACCTACCATACATCTCATACATTTTGTAGTCAAATTTGTCTGAATTTTAGTATTAAATACTAAAATTCAGACAAATTTGACTACAAAATGTATGAAATGTATGAGATGTATGGTACTCATGGTTTTTACAGGATCAACCATTACTGGCTTCAATACACACTGGGTTATCTAAAGTCCTTGCGCTCGATAGGGGCGCTGTAGACAGTTAAGATTAAGTCAACAGTTGCAACCCCTCCCCCCCCCCCCCCCTCATCATTTAAAAAGTGGTACTTTTTTGTTTACATAAAATAAATATTTAAGGGCAAAATAATAAATAGAAAGGGCGGTTTATTCCTTCGAAAGTAACATAATAAATTCAGCCTTTACTTGAAAAACAAAAATTATTTTGAAGACTTCAATTGATTAAAAATTTGGTGAAAATTATGGTGAGTTAGTCTGACACCTGGCACTGGATTTCGCTGGTTTGCTTGAAGTCGAGTTCATAGTTCATAACTGCAGCTCGCAAACAGTCGCTAAGGTTGCAAGCAAGCTGTGTAGGTACTTGTTTCTCAAATGTTTTACGTTGGTAGTACTACGTTGCCAGTATTTAAAAAAATTATAAATAACCTTAGAGTTTATTTAATACTATACAAAATCTATGGTTTAGTTTAAAAATATCTATGGTTATTTTATTTTTAGAATATTAATATTTTTTTAAATTCAGATGTTCAGAACCGTCAGAAGCCCTAGACGGTCAGTATTTTGATCAAAAGTGGTGGATCAATCAACTGAGTCAGTCATGATTGAGCGTCGAGAAGCGTGTTTGATCGATTGATCTTTCCCTCAGTCACGCCCCAGGCACCAATGATGTCGGTCCACAGAGATGGGCGTATTCATATTCATAAATCGCTCATATACTTGGAAAACCGTGTATGTCTGGAGAGATCAACTTTTCAGGAGACAACAAAAACGCGTACAAAGAAAAAATCGTAAGTCTGTCATCACCTCATTTGACAAACCTCGTTAAGTCTACGTCCGTGATTTTCGTTAGTTTTATGAAATACCGAGGTGAATTTCACCTTGCCAACACTGCTATTCATAGAGTACAAGCCCAGCCTAACAAAAATGAAAGTTGAAAGATGAATAATGATAAATCAACTTACTTTTTCGGAAAAGAGACGAGGAGCACATCAAAACACCAGACCAGACTTACAAGGTTTTCCATCTTTTCTGAATGGTTCCAGACTTACAAGTTCTGTCAACCGCCAATTGCGGGGAAACGGATTGGCCGATATGGAGGAAACATCACATGGTGGTGCGGCCTGGAATTGACTACTAGCTTATATCCTTAACAGACTTACGAGTTTTTCGGACTTACGAGGTTTTCCAAGTATATGAGCGAAATATGAATACGAATAAAATTCATAATTTATAAAATATGAATATGAATACGAATAAAGCCATAATCACATCTTCCATGGAATGCCGGAAGGCGAAGTGTGTACTAATCCATGCTGTCCTCACGCATCTCATGTCCAAGGCAACAAGCCAGAGAACCGCACACACACACACACTGGTTAGTTGTGTGTTGCTTGTTTATTTGAGGTGTGATGGTATTTGTGTTGTATAAATGCATCCTCAATACTTTCGTAGTGTGCTGTAAGTAGGTATATGAGCTAACTGATGAACTTCCGCGGTAAATACTGCAACTGGTGAGTGTCATCGTCTTCCTCTTTTACCCATTGGAAGGGAACTGGTAACTAATATAACGATTGTGATGACGGTTTCCCGCTTTTCCTTATAGTTCTGATGTATTCCAGCCCGCCGGTGCTCATATTATGGGTGCTGTACTTATTGTGTTTGATTTAAGGAGAAGGGGACTAATCGTGGCTTACATTAGATTTGTACACCTTCCATATGTCTCTTGACATAACATTTTTCTATATCCCCAAACCTAGGGGAATACCGATATGTACCTAGGATGATACTGATCATAGCAGTCGTGCCTAGGCCATGATGTACCTCTGTAGACGTAATAACGAGACTTCCGAAGGAATGGGTTCCAAACAGCTCCTAGAACTTGATAGCAGGTTTCTGTATCGTCTCAGACTCGTCATTTGATAATCATATTTGGTAACATAGTAGTAATAATATGTAACATCGATCTCTAAGAATTTGAAATTGAGAACAGAAAATTATCAAATTACACCGATGAATGAGAACCCCCCCTATCAGAGGCAAGCGGCTAGTAAGGGAGGATTTCACGGTGATCAAACCAGGAATCAGACAGTACCCGGTGGCGACTTCAACGCCAAATATACCCATTGGAGCCCGTGGTTGATCGCCAATTGATGTAAATATTAAGCGAAGTATATGAAGCACATTCGGTGATGTTTCGATATATCGAGGTCCAAGCTCTACGGTCCGCCCAACTGTCATCCACTGTGCTGTACCGTGTAGAGGTGTGCTTAACGAATACTTGTGAGTATTTGTTACTCCTGGTACAGAGACTTTTAAATATCGGTTACAAAGTATTAGTTATTCGTTACTTCCCCATCAGATACAGTGCGTTTATGTTTAAAGTATCTGTTTCGGGTTTGTCTCTTTTAACGTATCAGTATTCAGTTTTTTCTTATCGAATACTGTAAGTACCTATTATAATAATATATATTTGGTATTACAATATTAGTTGGGGGAAAAATAAATAATGTTTAGGTATATGTTTGGTAATTTTCTTTAATTACTGTAAAAAATTAAAATACCTCACATATAAATTACTCACTTTAAATTCATGTTTAAAAACATCATTTGTTTAAGTTTATTTGTCGTAAGCCGTGTTCTTCTTTCTGATAAAATATTTCCAGTTTTTGAGAATACCCTTTCACAGGGCACTGAGGTTGCAACAAAATTACATTTTCTTCTCACCAGATTCGCAAGGTTAGGATAAACATGTTCAATGAATTCTTCTTCTTGTCAAGTGGGACATCGTCCATGTACCTTTGAAATTCCATCACAGCCATAGAGTAAGTGTTGCCGGTAGTGGGTTTAACTTTGCTGATGGTTTCTTTGTAGGCGTCCCAAATTGATGCTTTCAGTTTTTTTGCTCCATCAGATACTTCTGCTGCACCCGCTAATTTGCTTGAATCTTCTTCATCTTGTGATTTATTTTTCCTGATTAAACCATTTACCAAGTCAGCCATCTTTTTTTGTGTTTTCAGCAGTTTCCTTGTTTTCAAACATATGGTGGTTGAATTTTGGGTCAAGGAAAGTGCACAATGAAAATGTTCGGCTCCCTTCCACGTCTGGAAATCGATGTTGAATTCTATTTAACGGGTTTTTTGCTACAGATTTCACAACATCTTTTTCACATAGGTACCTAAGTTTGAAATTCTGACGTCGGTTGATTAAGTCCCCGGGTGATAGGTATTACTTTGCTAGCCGTAATATATGTTTCTCTGTGATAGTCTCTCGGTGATACTGCTAACAGATACTTTAACTAATACTTTGTAAGATTACGATTTCGATATTTTTGGTTTTCAGTATCGGTTACATATCTGGATGGCTAGTAACGGTTACTGAAATATCGCCTCACCTCTAGTACCTTGGTCTACATGGCAGTAGACAGATGATTTGAACACAGGAATCCGTTTGTTGTTACATCGTCATTAATTAAGGTTTGTTTATACATAATCGATACGATATAATGGATAATTATACATAATCGAACAAGCGATACGAGGGGGCATGATCTACATGTAGGTATATCATGCCCCCTCGTATCGCTGTGTTCGATTGACTATTGCTGGAGATTAACATTAATGTTCAAGGGGCCGTTTCGCCCAAGCTTTATCGAAGCGAGTCACCTCAGTTGGTCGTGATATTTCTGTCCTGTCGGTGATATGCCCGTGTTAAGTTATTATCATTACAGTTCGCGTTGATAATGTTATTGAAAGCATTTGGACAGTAGTTATAAGTGAGACTACTTGTGAGGGGTAGTAGGCAAATTAACCAGTTGTCTAATGGGCACAACAGAGGTCACCTATCCAATGGTATTTAACACTAAGAAAATTATGATTCGATTGTTCTGCAATATTATGTAAATACAGCTCAATCCTGTCTACACAGGTAAAAATATAGTAGGTATAACGTACTCAGCCTCGATTTTAAACAACCTAAATTAATATCTACCATACCTTAATCAGAGTGTGAATCCTCACTAGAGGATGAGGCGGTAGGTGCGGCGGTAGACAGGTACTGTAGTATCCTTCCACCATACATCATCATCTTCTTCCAATAACATTTCATTCTTCCATACGCATTCAAATCCATTGATAATTCGCTTCGAGACTTCTGCTCATGTCCATTCAATTATTCGATCGTTCAATAAATCTATATCAAAAGTCGTGCATTTTCAATTCAAAACCACAACAGGTACTATGGTACCTACTAATATTATGTGATCTACATGTCCAACTAATCTATATGGTACTAATCAGTTCATTTGGGATGTTTTTATTCCGCAACCACATGTATTTATCTATATTGTCCAACTAATAGATTAGTACCATAATATAACAATATAATTGTCTACTGGCGCACCTGTCGCCTCATCCTCTAGTGAGGATTCACACTCTGATTATTAAGGTAAGGTAGACTTTGCTGGCATTCATTTAGGTTGTTTAGGTTGTCTTAATAGTAACATACTAAAATAGTATAAAAATCGAGGCTGAGTAGGTACGTTACACTATACTTTTACCGAAATCTATTGTTGGCTAATAGATGCATTACAGGGGACATCCCTTCTTCTTTGTATTCACACAATACATGCCAATGTATTTGTGTATACTTTCGAGGTCTGAAGAACCTCCATCTTGAAAGGTTTGAAAGCCAAAATCAACAGTAAACAACTGTAAAGAACCGTTTCTGGCTTATCACTGTCACCAAAAATAATCCATAGAAATCCCAAGGTACTTTTGGGTTTACCTGTAAAATTTCAGGGTTTAGAACCCATTAGTGAGCACTTTTCAAAATTCTGACGTTGTGACATATTATTGATTATATCATGTACATTCTGTTGCTGTATGCTATGCTTTATTATATTTGTTCTGATAGATCACTTGTTAGTTGTATGCAATCCAGGTTCACTCGCTATCAGAGCACAGGGTCGAGGTAGGTGCTACACAGTTTCAATCGCAACTGTTGCGTATTTGATGATAGAAATCACTGAAAACTCGAAGTGTTATATAGTGAAACCTGGAAAATTGTCCGCCTTGAAGGGGAAGTGGATGGGAAACACTGAAGGGAAAAATCGTTTCAACCAAGAATCTGAATTGTACATGATTGTACATAATATATTATGTTTATGTCTGAGCCTCATACACCACTAGAAGAAGGGGAGACCTGGGCTGGATGTCACATTTTTTTTTGTTTCGTCGATTATATTTTTTCTTCAAGAGGTTTTTACTTTTTACATAATTAAGTAGACTTCACACAAATCTAAAAACACTAGCGAAATATTTTTTATTCACCTATTATTAGGAAATGCGCGAGATTGAAAAATATTTCTCTCATGGGACTTCTTACCCTGAGCTGGGGCAAGTTGTCTCAGTGAGTGGGGCAAGTTGGCCCATGGAACAATTCGTCTCAATTTCGTATTATCAAGAGGGAAAACAGGAAGCAGCAACAAACCTATTGAAAAAGGTTATATAATTTTTATTATCTCAATATAGAGTTAGAAAAATGGCATAAAATAGGTATCATGAACGAAAAACTTGAACAATTTTCAATAGGAACAGAATATATAATATTGCAAACTTGGCCATTAGATGTCACCATTCAGATATTGGGACAACCTGCCCCAGAGCTCTGGGACTTGGTGCCCCATTTCGCCATGTTGGCATTTTTAGTGTCTTGGATACCTAGGTTGATGGCCGGAAGATTTCTTTGGAGGAAATTGAACATTGAATAAAAGCTCTCTTGGATAAAATTACTCCCGATAATTTAGAACCATCACTGAACAAGTCAGAGATGCGAGAAGAAAGAGTAGATAGTATTTTTCAAGCTCACAAATATTAAGAATTAAACAATGGCAAGGAAGAACAACGGAATGCTTGCTAACTCGAGGAAACTCACCTATGAACTGTCAAGGTCATATTCAGTCAATCAACATTCCCCTACACCCCCTATTTATCCAGTTGTCACTACAGGGACTTCTTACCACATGGACTTCTAGCCCCGGTGTCCCCTACAAGAAGGCATTTATCGAGAAGCGCGTCAGCTCCAGTTCTAGTCACCTAGCATGAACTAATGTGCTAAAATCCTCTGTATCTCCTAAGAAATTGAAAACTTGTTTATGAAAATAATTACTTATGCCAAGCGAATTTATTGTAAATAAAACAAAAATAACTATGAAGTTATAACTAAAATAACTAACTGTCCTTGAATTAATAAACAATACAGCGTATTCCATTGATTATAGCCATTCAAAAAAAATTAAAGTCATCATCAAAGAGATTGAGATTGGAAATATATTACTGCTCAATTTTCAAGTAGGTACTTGCTTATTCTATATCAAAGTCAGCCCCTGAAATGTTTCAATGTTTGAGATATTCATAGCAGCAGAAGCAAGACATGTTCGGGCATTAGCAGCTATTAATATTATATGGATTTCGCATTTTTTTCAGAATGAAGTATGGAACCTAGCTACATGGAATTGGAAAACACCAGCTATGTATCACAAGATGCTGCCAGTTACTGCCGCATATGTGGGAATTGTCATGAATATTATATCCAGATGTATTCAGAAGAAGGAAAAAATCATGGGTTAGCCGATAAAATCAACAGACATCTACCAATCACTGTGAGTATGACCGAGACTTCCTCTGAGAGGGTACCCATATTCTCCTCACAGATGCATGTAATCCACAACGTGTTCCAGCAGAGATGGCAGCAGGAGCCCACCGAGAACTAGCTTTTCCAAAGCTATTAGATAACGTACTTCCCGGTAGTTAAAGAGTTCAGTTGATGAATATTGATGTGCAGTTGTTGCTAATATTGGTGCAATCGTTGCTAATATTGGTGCAATCATGAGTAGATAGGAAACACAGCAATAGCTGGGATTGCGTTGCAGAAAATCAGAGAGTTCCAGAAGATCAGTCCGCTTTGATAGGACCAGCTGTTGAGGGCTCATCCTAGGGCGAGCAAGTCCGAACGCTAACCCGATAAGCCCAAACATGCTCAGTTCTAGAGTGACGTTAATAGCGTTATCTATCCAGGCGTTACATTAAGCAACGCCGTATTTTCCGTTTTTACGCGCTCACGCTTGGACTTAGATTTTATGCTTGACAACTCAGTCAACGCAGTTCTCAGTAAACTCGACAAGCGGCGAACGAACACTGACACGAGCGGGAGAACCAATCACTGATATCCGATAGGACCAAGTAGATCCTCACGATAAGGACACACCCTATCTTTAAGACCGATGAGGCGGTCCTATCGAGGCGGGATTATCTCCTTGGAACTCTATAGCAAACTTCTCGACCTCCTTCATGTTTGAACCGTTATAATCTGGGACATTAACTATTCCTACATTGTTTTTCTCAAATCACTTGCTAATCTGTCGAGGAAAAGAATCCTGCAACGTCTGATCCAATATTGTTCTTAGTAAAACAACATTACTTATATCCAAGCCAATTGTTCTCAGTGAAGATAACTGACTGGTAATCCTTGAACAATGCAGTTGGTAAAAAGTACTCCTCAGGTCAGCTGAGGTTTCTACTATAAATTGTCACGGTTGCACTAATAATCAGTTGATTTAATTTGTATTTTGACTGGATGTTGCCAACCTCTTACTGTGAAAAACAATAATTATTAGTTGATGTGTCCAGGGTTCAATCAATGACTAAGACTTTGTTGGATATAATATTATTGATTACCATCACGTACCTAAATAAATGAGCAAGTGTAGCATGTTTAGTAGAGCAGGTTCAAAACGAATTAGTGAACAAATTACAAGGTTTGATGCAAAACTTGTTGATGTAACAATAGATACATTCACCCCCAAAATCATATTTGTATACTGATATTGTATTAAACGCCAGAAGCATATTACACTTCACCATTTGTTAGGAACTCTAGTATTAGTTGATTTATACCACAGAGAGCATCTGTCTTCCTTTTTCCACTTGCCATCAGGCTTGGTTGATAAAACGCCTTGAAATGATTGCTTGATGTTGCTGCAGACAGAGGAGTGTCTGGCTCCAGCAATTGAACTACTTTTGTTTGTGTTGTTGTTGTATGATCTATGTTGTTTGATTCTTATCACATAAACTCATTTATGTATGTACACAACTTTCAGGTGTCAGCCTCAGATACGCTACCCACGCAAATCTGTTATCAATGTGCCTCCACTCTTCTGGCCTATAACGATTTAATTGATGTTTGTTTGAATGCTGACAAGCGTTTTCATTGCCTGTATGAGTATGAAAACGAGAGGATAGTTTTGGATTCCAAACAAGATAATGAAGGGCATCTTCAAGATAAAAGTGATACCGTCGAGCATAACCTACAGGTAGTTCCTGAAACACCCACTTATATTGTAATCGGTGATTATTTCATACAATTTTTTAAAACCTTTAACAGGTGCTTACTTCGTATGATGGGCCATACTAAGTTACCATAGTCTGAAACTTCTTGCCATGTCATACTATAATACTTAGGCAGCTCTTCTCATCCCTAGAGGTCAGATTCAGATTGGTCTGGTGGTCGCGATTCCTTTTCTCTCATCACAAGTTGACAAAGATAAAACACAAAAACACTCCAAATTCTTGACACACCGGTTTATTATCTTCTTTGTGTAGATCACCCTTCTTTCTAGATCACTAAATCCTTACCCTCATTCGAATACCACGTATCAGAAAATACCCTACTTTTCAGGAGAACAAAAAAACGTTCAAGTCGGAGTTAGTGTTAGTGATACGGGTTGTTAGAAAACTGGCTATTTCTCCCATTAGCAATTTTTCTATAGACTTGGCGACAGCACCATTCGATCGGGCATTTGATAAGACTGTAGGGTTCATTAAAAAGAATTTGGACAAAATTGATGATACGTAGTATTAGAATGAGGGTATCGCCCAAGAAAGAATCATTTAATGGCACAATCATACAATGGCCAAATAACGGTTTTGTGATTATTTCATCTTGGAAATTGATATCCATCAATAGCTGTTTCATACTAATGCCAAATATCATATTCTAATTATTCAACTAATTTATAGTCCTGAAACTACCTGATCTATAATATAGATCAGGTTATATTATAACCGCCTGATATCATACATTTTTGAAACACCGACGGGATATTATAGATTAGCTACAATATTTTAGACTCTCCTTTGAACTTTTCTGTTGGTTACCTCACATTCTGATTTGCATTCCTTTCCAGGAAGACTGCAGTGTTAGCCAGATGTTGCCTTCAAGCAATGGTGCTTCAGCAGCTGATGAAACTCCACAACAGACCAGTGCACATGAAGATGATGGTGAGCCAAGGTGAAGAATATTTCATCTTCTTTCAATCACAAATGATTCGGGTACTATGGATAGTCATTCTCTTACCTTGTGGTTCACATTGAAGAACTCCATACTCGGGTGTTGCCCACAGATTAATAATTGACTGATTTATTCATATTTTCCAGTGTGAGTCCTAAAAGAAATTCATTTGGCTAGTAAAAACTTATGCACTTGCACTTAAACAGTTTCAATAGCGCCTGCGCAGTTATTCTTTATAGAACTGCAGTTATTTCATAAAATGTTCAAGTAGTTCAATACATGATACAATTATGATACTCTCTTTCTAATAACACTATTAATCCAACCAATGAAATAGCCCAGTTTCCTCAAATTAGACCACAGACCACTTCTTGATGTTAAATTTTCTGAAATGATATTTATATGAATACCTACATATTATGTAGGTATTCAATTACCAGGAAATGAACACCTTGGTTAATAGGGGAATAAATACCAAATTCGAGAGATAATAGGGATATTCAAGGTATGTGCGTTTTTGACGTCGAGAAGTCGAGGTTGCCATTGAAACACATGTCACTGAGCATGCGTAGTCGACGGACCTCTTCTCGATCCCCAATTCGATTTAACAGTGCTTGAGGTCTGTTATATCGCATTCTTCCGATCGAAATGCAGCCGCACTCGTAGCGGCTGCGTGAAGAAGCTCAGCCAGAAGCCGCATTTGGAGGTGACATCGCCTTATCTATGTGTTTTCGCTCGTGTTTTCGCCTACCGTTTCAGAAATACAGACAACACTCACGTTTGGCTATCCACAGAATCAGCTGGTGTGATTTCGTTGCCATGGAGTTCTTAACAGGGAACACCGCGAGGAGCGCCACCTGCTTCTCGATTCTCAGTTTAACATGGTGCCCACATAATAACCCTCCTTTTCGATGATTTCTATTCAACAGGACTCGAGAAATGGAACATGAATACCCCTATTGTCTAAATTGGGTACTGCCGTGATGGAACTACGTGAATGTCCCTGGTCGTAACCTGTATTTTTGACTAACTTTTTTTCTTCTTCTTACAGAGGATGTGATCAGCCTGAAGATTCAGATGAAGCAGATGGTGGTGAAGTCGATGGAGATGACGATTTCAATGACGGCACCGTAATCAAGAAGAAGCGTAGAAAAAAAGACAGCATCAGCAAATGCTCAATTTGTGGTAGGATATTTAAATTTGTTGAGTATTTGAGAACACATCTTCTAAGTCATTCCGAGAACAGACCTCATCTCTGTCATATCTGTGGTGCTACATTCAAGAGGAAAGATCATGTTAATCATCACAGAAAAACAGTCCATATGAATCACCCCGATGTTTTAAGGGAATTAGAGAAGAGAGGTGAAGGATACTTGACTTGTGATCTATGTGGTGAAATCAAACCAACCAAACACTTGATGGTATTGCATAAGAAAAAGCATGAAATCAGCTCTAGATGTGATGTTTGTAATGAATCTTTTAGTCTTCCATCTTTGTTGAAAGACCACATGGTGAGTCTTCATACAAAAATACTTGTACCCTGTTCTATATGTGGGGATGAAATGAAATCAGGTCGTCAACTCTTTCTTCACAAACAGAAGCATTTTACTAGTTTTATTTGTGATGTATGTGGTAAAAGTTTTGCTCAGCAGTCTTCATTAAGAACTCATATGGTTGTCCATTCTGATGAAAAACCGTATTGCTGCGATGAATGTGGAAAGTCATTCAAACTGAAAGTCCGCTTACAGCTCCACAAGCAATCACACACTAACAATAGACCATTTGCTTGCACGCTTTGTAAAGACAAAAGGTTTAAAACCAGGACAGCCCTTATAGTCCACAATAACATGCATAATGATACAAGACCATATCCCTGCCCTCATTGCAGTTTTAAAGCCAGGAAGAATTCAGACCTTGTGTGCCACATAAGAACTCACACAGGTGAAAAACCTTTCAAGTGCGAAGTGTGTGGGCGTGGGTTCGCTCAAGCAGGTGACATGAGAAAACATAGAACTACTCATGATAGGAATAAATTCGAAAGCAGTAAACAGCAGTGAGACACATGTTTTTATTGATTCATTTGTGACTTGTAAAGAAACTAGAGTACTAACATATCCAGTAATTCAAGATAGTTGGTCAGGTATGCTTAATGATAATTTCAGTTTGGAAGCCACTGAATTTCATATGGGATGATTGAGTTCCGTGAAAATACTGTCAGACCGGTGTTCATTATAAGAAACACACATGGAATGACATGGCGTACTGGAAACCATTTGACAGGCGTGCTAGAACAGTATGGATACTGCTGGAACAAGGTAGTGGATGGATAGTAAGAGGTCAGCGTGGCGAAACGCTTGCTGAAGATGAGGGCTACCAGGTTGAAATTCCGAGGGGCACCGTCCTAACTCCAGGTTAGTTTTCTTTTAAGGGAGAGAGAATGAAAAGGCTAGAGGTTGATATGTTCTGACTATAACAGGGTGTGTTAGATATTCTGGTAGTTACTTGAAGTTGGAAGAGAAATGTGTGACAATGAATGAGGGAGTGCTCTGAAGTGATTGGTAATTTGAGGGGTATTTGCAAGGAGTCTCTCAGTTGTTCATCGTCTGCCTTAGAGGAAGTAATCCCGAATCGTTGGACGGTGTACTTGGATATCGTAGGGTTAATCAATATGCACTTGAAAAATGTCTTAACATTCAATTAGTAAATCCGGGGTTTCTGTATGACTGCGCCAATTGCCGTAGAGGATAAACGGTAGACTTCAACAGAATAGCCAATGGCCGGTCATAAAACTTATCAAATGTGGATGACCTCTGAGAACTTACAGCTGACTTAACCCTTCAGAACTCGCGTCCTTTTACACACGCGTCTTACACTCATTTTGTCTAAGGCCTCCTACAGACTGGAGCTGCGATAAGAGCGAAGAAAATAAACGCAGGTAGGCATATGAAGGGGCGCAAAGTGGGGCTGCGAGCAAAGATAAGAGCGAAGTCAGTTGGTTTTCGTCGCTCTTATCTTTGCTCGCAGCCCCACTCTGCGCTCCTTCATATGCCTACCTGCGTTTGTTTTCTTCGCTCTCTTTCCTCGCTCTTATCGCAGCTCCAGTCTGTACGCACCCTAAGCCTCTTCAAATGCGATTTTTGCAGACAAAAAAATATCTAATCCTACAAACAGACATGTTTATTGAAAGAGGGACTTATTTTCTCTGTTAAATAAAATTAAAACGAATAGAAAGATCAGTCTTTGTATTTTCAATTTTAGATTGAATATTACATTGCATTATTCTCAATTTTTGCTCGTTACAGCATACTTTTGTCATATATAGTTGTAAAAAAGTGTTTATTTCTGTTACAACTGTGTTATACTTGGGAGGTTTTTTGTGGTCTAACTATATCCACTGCCCATCGCTCCATTTTTGGTGAGTCGTGATCGAATCCATCAGTTTAGTCCTCTTTAGTCTCTGTATGTTACTGCTGTTGTCCAGTAGGCTCAATACTCCAACGTTTGGATGTTTGTGCTCCATCATATGTTTTCTCATACTTTTGCCTATTGTGTCTATATGTAGGTCAAGGAGATCAGCCAGCCGTTAGTAAGTATCAGGTTCCCTCGGCAATGCACCGCAGAATTTTATTTTGAAACGTTTGTGTTGGTTCTATATTGATTTCTTTATGCAACACCAGTGGGCACCCATAAGTCCAGATTGGGTTAATTACTTGCTGGTAGTAGCAATTTGTTGTTGGTTGATACTCTGAGTGGATCCCTATCCATTACATTTTGAACTTGATTCTCAGGTCCTATTTTTTCTTCTCTATATGCTTATTCCAATTTAGTTTGGAGTCAAGTCATCCCCCCCCCCGTATTCGACAGCGTCAGCTTACAGTGTTGTATTTGAGTTGATCTGAGAGTATACGGTTGGTGAAGCTGATGTGTAATGATTTTGGTTCTTTCAACTTCATTCTCCACTTCTTAGACCACTTGATAACAGAGAAGGTTACCATGTCAACTGCAAATTTAGCAACAGTTGTGGTAGGTGATCCTAGCAGGACCCCTACTTTTATAGGCTTCAAGCTGGAGTAATGGTCTTCTTGCTTTATTGTAGAATGTTTGGTTCTGTATATGGGATTTTAAGAGTAAGTAATGCTGTCTTTGGAGCTCCCTGTCCAATTTGTATTCAAGTCCCACAAAACCTTGTCAAACGCTTGAGCCACGTCGAAGAAGGTACCGGCATATATTTTCCTGCCTTACTAGGCCTTTTCTACAATGCGATATCCAAATTAGTGATCTGGAATCAAATGTCTATCTTCAATAATGGTTTCAAGTCGTTCAACTCAAATAAGTCTGGTTAAGTCGTTCAACTTCTCAAATAGTTTCGACATAACAGGGAGGAGGCATATAGGCCGATATCTGGCTTCTCATTTAGAGACTTCCATGGTTTGGAAATCATTATGACTTCCGCAACTTTCCATTGGGATGGAACATGTTTTGACTATATGGAGTAGTTTCTGTAAGGCCTTTTCCAGAAGCTCTTTCAAAATGCGACCAGTTATCAAATCATAGCCTGGAAACATCTGTGAATGAAATGAGCTGTAAGAGCTGTGTAACTGTTAGTTTTCCGCCAAATCCAAATATCGGTTTTCCTTTTGAGTGCAGATCCTGAGTCCTATTGTGCTTACCTGCACATTAGACACTCCAAATTTCTTTTTGTCATTAGGTTTTTGTATGGCTGAACCATTGGCAGTTCCTACTCTGTACTGCTGAGTCTGCGGGATGAGATTCAACGTTTTTGAATGAGGTTGGATCGTAACCCTCATGTCCACGATCGTTTTAATATCTTAAATTCGGTCGACGGAGCTTACCACTTACTACTTAATCCAATATACCAGATGCGCCCCGTTCAGTCTGGGAGGGTGTACCAGTTGCGCCAGTATTCAACATACCAGTGGGAAGATGTTTTTTCTGTTTTCGATCGAGGTGTAATTGCCCGCATGTGTTTTTCTCTTGTTGGGCGTATTTGTGATTGTATTTGATCGCGATTGCAATAGAACTCTCGAGATCGAGAACAGAATGCGATGTCACAACAATGTTTACCTACCTTCGTTCCCGCACCTTATGATACATATCACTCACGTTGAAGTTAGTTCAATATCATCTGTTAAATGGAGAACATCTGGAGTGAAAAAGGGAAGGCGTTGAAATTGGTTTTAACTTGTAAAAATCGAGCAGTACAAGTTAAAACCAATTTCAACGCCTTCCCTTTTTCACTCCAGATGTTCTCAGGTAATTTACCTGGGAACTACACTGGCCTTGGACGACATCACATCACGTCCATTGAAATTAATACGAAATTTTTCAGAGTATCTCCTTCAAAATTTCATGTTCATGTTCCATGGAATCGATTGGATCCTAGAGAACAACAAACGCATGTTAGTCTTTTCATCAAACATTCGGACAGCAATTTACATCCAACCACCCAAATATATTAAATATATTTTGTCTTCGTGAACTTGTAGGTAGGTAAACCATAGTTAAATCCCTTGTGGTTTACTTCCTTGTGGTTTCAGGCTTCCATTAAATTCTGGTGGTCCCACAGCAGGGTGCGCATCTGGTCTACGTTTTTAGAGTAATAAAGGAGCTCCTTAACTCGTTCAAAGTTTGACAAATGTCTGGAACTGTCAGGAAAGAGTTGCTCTGCCTCCTACAATGACCTAGAAGTCCAGGTCACCCTGGGTAATTGGTATGCCTGATGGGTAACATGACTGTTCCAAATGGTTCAATTCCATGCCCGACGTAGTCGGATAATTTTATGTCATTTTCTAATAATGGGCATTGTTCAAAACCTACCCACATTATTAATTTATCAGTATTGCTTATTTTGTATTACTATTTATGGTGCATAATATTGTAATTAAAACCAATATGTCGGATGTTAATTCTTATGGTAGGCTGTTGTTTTGTTAATTTGTTATGTGAAGCATTGTGACTGATTACTTTACGATTCGGAGTTGAGTATCAAACTTGGAAATCCATGAGGAATAACGTTTGAACTTGCAATAAACTGAAAAACTTCAAGTTAACTTCCTGTTGATGTTCATTCATTTCAAACCTTCCTTCCTTTGTTGGTCAATATTGGTTCATTATGACATAAGCTGCCATCAGTAAAAATTATTTGATCATATTCTATTATTAAAATGAATTCGATTGTTGCAACGTTTTTGAAGAAACCATTAAAGATTCGTGACTATTCCTTTGGAACTAGAAGGTCGTGAACTCGAATCGATGTTGATCATAGTGATAGATCCTATGACATCAAATGTAGTGTCATAATATATTGATTTTTAATTTCCATGTCTTCTTATCACATCAAATGAACTGTTGTTGATGGATTTTAGGTCCTTGTAAATAACTCTTGACTGCTGTATTTATTTATTCATTTTTTTATTGTTACTTAATTATTTAATTATTAGTTCATACTTTAATTCGAGATGAAATGAAGACTGCTGTTTAGACTGATAACATTTATCATAAGTTCAATGGATGTGCCTTGAGATTGAAATAACAACAATAACGAATACAATGGCATTTTATTATACCTGAAAACAACTTTTTGTGACTTTGTTTCTGCTCAATACTTTACTTAGCTTTTCGCCATTACTTAGCTTTACTTACATTACTTAGCTTTTCGCCTCGATATTCACCCACCTATCAAAACACTAGTAGCATCCACTTGTAGAAAAATTGTTCACCATTCGTTGGAAAGCTCTCGATATATATCGCATTTATTTCGCACTTGTTCTTTGTATTTATGAGAAATGAATCCAGTAATACGGTGTTAAACGCCGGTTTATTATCTTCTTTGTGCAGAAACTAAATGATAGAGATGACGAATTAAATACAAATAAGAAGAAGAAGAAACGTGGTTGTTATTTGAGATGTTCTTCACGGTTCATCCGCTCTAATAACGTAATGAGATATCACAATTCTGATTTCATCATCGTGTTCAGCGGTGAAAAATCTATAAACTGAGGTGTTCATCGGCTAAAAATGGAAACGAAATTTGTTATACAACCAGTGAAATCAAGAGATATTACATAAAACCAGTGATTTCTTCGATGATACGCTCTTATAGCCATGCTGCATGACTGTGGATTTTTTTTCAAAATGAATTCAACGTTTTCCCTTTCCGTACGACCTTTTTCACACTAAGTGAAGAATATGTTCGCACCTCCTAACATATTTCCTTTGAACTTTACCACAGGTATACCATACATGCAGTGGCAAACTATATCTATACCGTATAGTTTTGACTAAACTGGTATAGTTTTGACCCAGGCATCATATATGATAATCTGTGTTAGCTGAGGGTGGTTTTGTGGTGTGTAAGGGGGCGGGGGGGGGGGAGTTCACCCATAAATTCCCACAATGAAACAGTTTGATAAGTGACACCTCATTGTAAAGAAGTATTTTACGCTGAGTAAGAACACGATGGTAAAATCAGAATTGAATATCTTATCCCGTTCTCAAACTGGAGCGCTTTGAAGATGAAGAAACGTGGTTGATACCTGAGATGTTCTTCATGTTTAGTCCGCTCTAATCCGATAACGGAATGAGATATCGCAATTCTCACTTCACCGTCGTGTTCAGCGTTGAAAAATCTATAAGCTGAGGGGAGTTTAAGGGGGGGGGGATTACCCATTAATGCCCAAAATGAAACACTGACAAGTCATACCTCATTTTGAAGGGGTTTTGTTTACGCTGTACGCGATGGTGAAATCAGAATTGCGATATCTTATTCCGTTCACAAACTGGAGCAATTTGAAAATGAAGAAACATGGTTGATTCTTGAGATGTTCTTCATGGACACCATGTTCTTTTTTTTAACATTACTTACTACTTTTTTCCTGTTTCATTTTTTCAATTAAGAACAAAAATTAACAAAAAAATTACAGCTTGGTACGTACTTGTACTTAGAAAGTCCACAGGAGGTAATGTATTTTCGGAAAGAACATCGATATTTTCTATACAATGTTTCAAAACATCGATGTTTTTTATACGATGTTTTTTAGCCATCGATGTTCGAAGTAAAAAAAAAACATCGTTGTTTTTCCAAGCAAAATCCATTTCTACTAAATACCAACACCAATGCAAGAGCTTACATGAGTACTTCGGGGATGGAGAGGGGGGGGGGAGATTTTGGGAGGGGCTACACCACCGACGTAACGTCTCGTACGTATTTTCTTTTTCTACTTCTGCGCATCCTCTAGTGCAATCAGGCAGCTAGATTGAGACTCGGAACTACGGTGACTTCAATGAACTACTGTAGGTACTGAAGACTACGCTTTACAACGTACCTACCTGGAATGCTTGAATCCTCTCATTTGTAATTTATCAACTCCCTTCCTGAAACGTGTGGGATGATTTTCACGGGGGTTTATTTGGAAAACAGGTCAAAGAATCATTCAAGTACAAAGGTAATAGTATAGCGCGCATGTTGCATCCCTGCTTCACTCCAGAAGGTTGTGCTCTGACATGCGAGCATTTACCAACACTCTTGTTTCCTGATACAGCCGCGAGACGGCTGTCACCATCTTTGTTGATACTCCTGGGCTGTAAAGCTTATAGAAGAGTGGGTATCTATAACAGTTATAGATACTGTCATAATAGTTACTACTGTCAAAAGCTGCCCTGAAGTCCACAAAGAAGCAGTATGTAAGTCTTTTTATTGCTTGAAAGCCTCAAACTTATTATATTTGTCATCGTAAAGAGATTGTCGAATAGCCACTACGAAATCCATTTTGCCCTTCATCAATTATTTGCTGACATCATTTTTCTGCACAGGCTGCTCAATAACCAGCTTGACTGCCCAGTCCTGCTCTCTTTGATTGGCCTCCGGGTGCCTTGTGTGGCGGGCGGCCCGATCATCTCCACTCTTCCATGTTCCCTTCGCACCAACAATTTACTCGTACAAAAGAAACAGCCCTCTGTACAGGCTTCCTCGCTCCGCTAATGTTCTCATGAATGTCCTCCCCGAACTTGACTTTTTTCACCACTCCCTCCCCTTTCATTGTGTATCTTATTGTGTATTACCTATTAATTTCTTTTTTTTTTTTCTTCTCTAATTGTTTTCTTGTAACCAATATTTTAAATTAATCCAGTGAACTGCCATTGATACTGTTGTATGTGTAATTGGGCTTGCCCGTATATATATAAATAAATAAATATCACTACTCTCGGCCCGACTAGGCGAGCCTTGCTGCTATCATTATTGAGTATATTTTAAGGTCATTAGGCAGGAAATTCGCCGGATCAGTCATATCACCTTCTTTAATAATTGGAAATACCAAGGGACTATGGAAGCTACCAGACAAGTCTCAGCAAGTTCTCGAGGAGGGCTCCGGGGCGTCCATGAATCCTATCCTATCCCAGCGCTTCCTCTTCCTGGCTGATCCAAGGAACGCTCTGAGTTCCGCCCGTGTGAACGCCACATCTAGCTAATTGACTTGAATCTCGGGAGGAGCGTAGGCAGGAAGGCGGAAAAGTGAGAAATCCACTTTGGCATTCCAATATATTTGGTTGGCGAAGGTTTGTGAAGCTTACATTCCATGATGAGCTGCCAAACCCCCCCCCCCCACCCACGCCGAACGTGGCGGCTAGTTCCATCTTATAGATTTTCTTTTTGCTGTCACACAACACAACGTCTTATATTCTTTGTCCAATGTTATAAACTGCCCAAGTTCCAAGCCCGTCCTCTGATATAGCCTCAGCATTCTGACCACACGCTTTCAAAGCCTAAAACAATCGTAGGTGACCACGGTTTGCAGAATACACCCTCTGATGAGCGCAGCTTAGGATTACCCCCTTCAAGTCCTCTTGACTCATGAATCTCCCCGACAGCACCTCAGAACGTTCCTACCAAAATAGAGCCCATCATTAACCGTCCACCAAATGGCCGCCGGGAAAAATAGTCCCTCATTCAGCAATGCTTTTGGGGCAGCAAGCGTGAAACCCAGCGGAAGGTGATCTGAGAACGCCTCCCACGAAATGCGGAAGGCCATGACGAGGTCCACAGTAAGTGTATGTCCACAGAGTTCCCACGGGCACCTATGTACGAGTAAGTAAGTTCACCCAGCTCCTCCCCAGTGGCGCACCGTTGACAGAAGAGATTCATATTAATAAATATCATATTCATAAACATACAGGTCTGGGACTGCTCTTGGTCGATTTAGCTTCCGGGGTCCTTTGAGCTTCGAGTCAACGTAAAATACCCGTGAGATCCTCATCAAAAGTTTGCCGCGTTCCAAATCTGGCGTTCACCCCGTTGGTTGTCCCAATTCTGCCTACCTACGAACTTGGCCTTTCAATGGCCAAGACAGTTTTTTGTGCATATTTGAACTTTTTATCTTAATTCTATCGAGATTTATCGTCTGGAATGACACATTCATAAATAAATATATATCATATATACATACCTATGAATTTTGGGGTCTTTCGGCAGTGAATTCAGGATGGTCTGAAATGGGTTTTAATAAAAAAATGTGTCCGGTAATTCGAGATTCAACAATTTGTGGACTGAGGACAATCGCTTTCTTTTCTCCGAAAATTCGCTAAAAGATAGGTCTGCTTCCAAACACCATATAGCTGACCTCCAGAGGGCCTTCCAAATGTAGTCTTTTCTACAGCCGTGATGCAAACAAGTGTATACCCAATAAATATATGTATTAACAAACCATTCAAACCTTGTCATGCATAACATGCGTTTCTAGCAACATAAATAAATCAAACGCATACAAAAAACTACAAAAATATTCGTCGTCCAATTTATTCTTTAACCAAAAATTTATTCTATAGCCAACACCGGGTATTTTCTCCCCTGGTTGAGACGCTATTATTCTCATGGGTTAGTGCAGCAATAATAAATCTAACATTGAGTGTAATTTACTATAATTGTGAGGAAACCCTACAGGTCTTAGTAGATTTGGGCATTACTGTGATAATGGATAATTACCACTAATTATTATTAGTTAATAATAACTACAACCCATGTGCGATTTTTTGAAACAATACTTAGACACCACAAGTGACTTGCACTGCCTTCTCAGAACTCAGATAATGGCGATAATATATTAGAATAATAGCGACCAGGAATTATTTGATTTAAGAACCCCATTAAGCAAGTGATTGGGTTCACCATAGATTGAAATTATTAATAGATTGAAATGGTTCGAATATGGGATTCGCCATCACCCAACCAACTTGTAAATACACGATTTAGTCGTAAAAAAATATTTCTTGTGGATCCTTACAATTTTTTCAAGGCTATCGAATCACTCTATTAAGGGTTTTCGTCATTTAGTTCATATTTTACTCTAATTCGTAGCTTGCTGTTTGTTATTTCCCATAAAAATTATTGTCGACATGTAGATGAGGCTTCATTAGATACATAAATTTCATTGGATATTGGCTGGTACTTTTCAGGAAATTTCAGGCTTATGAACCAATTAATGAAGTGCAAACACACGATGTGTAAGCAATGTAATATTGGAAAGAGGCTTTCTGAATCGCGCCTGGCAGGTTTACAATACTAGTTCGTTATACACATCTGTTTTGCGGGTCACAGCAGTTTCCGACATTTCTTCAAGGCTGTAGGGCTGTTGAAGAGATAGTGCCGTACAGCTGTAGCTTTACTTTCTATCCAATTTAGCATGTGAAAGCTTGAACAAGTATTTTTCCTCAGTTGGAAAAAAATCAGCTTTTCCCTTATCAGCAAAACATGTAAGACCTAACTTGCCACCTCAGAATTATTCGCAGATTTGAAATTGTGACGATTTGATGAAAATGGTCGGTGGTTTGAGGGGGCTCGGCCCCAAGTATCGACATGATCAATGGCTCGGTGTTGAAGGATAATACCCCCCAAAAAACACTCCGTGTAAAAATCACCCCGCCTCGCAAATATCATTCTTCAGAGGCCGGAAAAAGTTATGATATCCACTTTCCCCGCCCGCCCTTTTCCTCATTAAGGAGCTAAGTATAATGAAAAGCTTAACCACTTCACAAGCACCGTACCCCTTTCGAAATCTCCCCTTGGCGCTATCGCGAGACGTTTTTATTACTTCCACAAGCAACTAATACTTGATGGTGATTAGTATTAGTTGATTAGGGGAAGGAGGATCAGGTTTGTAGGTAGTGAAAGTAATAAAAATCCTACAAATACAAACTTTTTATACAAGTATTAGTTGCTTGTGGAAGTAATAAAAACGTCTCGCAATAGCGCCAAGGGGAGATTTCAAAAGGGGTACGGTGCTTGTGAAGTGGTTAAGCTTTTCATTATACTTAGCTCCTTAATGAGGAAAAGGGCGGGCGGGGAAAGTGGATATCATAAGCTTTTCCGGCCTCTGTTGAATGATATTTGCGAGGCGGGGTGATTTTTACACGGAGTGTTTTTTTTTTTTTGGGGGGGGGGGGATAACACTTACGCACGCCAAAGACGTCCGTGTTCGAACTCAGCCTTAGAACGGACCTACTAAGCAACAACTCGAAATTTGGGAGGCGTCAGCACTTTGAAAACCGAGATATCGTGCCGAAAGGTTTGTGGCAATTGGCCATTGGGCAACTACTATAATATTTTCTGGACGGTAATCCTTATTCCATGCTGACCCAGCTATGTACTTTAAAGTGGAAAATACGTGAACCAGAATGATTTGCCTTGCCTCTTTGCCCACCTGTGACCACATCTTCCGTAGATGGGATCCGATCATCGAACACAGTGCGTGGCCTGATAATGATTAGAAACTTTGTCAGGCGCTGCCGGTAGCTGGGAGTTCAGTTACACGGTAGAATGGTGGCTTTAATGGATCCTCGAGTGCATTTTTAAAGCACCATTCCATCATTTTAACTGCCGACTCAGATAAACCAGTGTCCTTATTAGATTTCCCATTCCATGCTTATCCATCCATCCAGGAATTTGGATTTCAGACATTATTCACGTTGCTCCGAGGTACGTAATAGCTCTCGGTAGTACGAAATGTGCCAAAACGTAATTCAATTTATCTTTAACTGTGGCAGATTTGCTAGCATAGCTTCATGGAGAAAAAGAAGTTCTATATCCATTCGGACAAGTACAATATATTCCAGGGTAGGTTACAAATTTGAAGGCCGCACCTGGGTCAAGCCGGCCATGAGCTACCGGGTGGGTTGTTCAGGAATATGCTATATATAGTATATATATACATATGTGGCGGATTCTAGTGCTCCGCATCATACGTTTCAAAATCTACGGATGGAGTCAAAATGCTCTTTAACAGATTTTTATCAGAGAAATTCTCGCAAATTCACGTTCTTAAAACTACGTATTTTTAACGAAAATTCACAACAACAACAAATCACCAATTCTAAATTATTACCTATTATTATTATTTTATTATTGTTTATTTATTTATATATTTATATATTTTTTTGAGACGCATTGATTAAATGTGATTAAACGTGATTAACACATTGTGTCAGATGTTTAGTGCCCAAAATCCACAAAATTATATTAAAAACTTACATCGAGAAGTAATTGTTATGAAACTACAGCAGCGATTGAAGGTCACGAGGAGAGTAGACACTAACCTCACAAAGCAAAATTTCTCCTCACTGTATGGGTTTTATCTCAATTGTACCGAGGTACAAACGTGTTCAGTGTACAAAAATTACCCCTACCGCAAAGAGCGCTCAACGTATTATATTCACCGCGGCATTACTCTTCAGCTGCCAGAGAAAACCCATAAATAACACCTAATGGCAATACGCCAATTTTCCCCTGATTTCGGTGGTCTTTGATGGGTGAATTGAGGAGGTCGAAGCATCAAAGGTGCCGAAGATGGAAACTAGCCGACTGCCGCATCTGTGACATTACTAATTGGAAGATAACACATCTCTTCCACTAACTAGCTCCCTTCTTGCGGCGTGCTAACAAATCTCTCCCCCCCACCCATAGTGTTTTCAAATCAGTTAGAAGGAAGCCCGGAAATCCGTCTGCCATACAACCAATTAGGTAGCCCTTATCCGTTCACACCATCCGACCAGCTGAATAAGTAATTAGGTAGGTTTAAAAATCAATTTATGGTAGACTTATTCTAGATACTCCAACGAACGTATTTATTTACACGATACATCATCAAGCAAGATCAAGATGGCAGGCAAGCTTTCTATGTAGGTACCCTACACGCCCATATACAAGGTGTTTACCGCTTGGTGTGAAAGAAAAAAATGGGTAAAACTAGACTGAAAATAGAGTTGGACGCCGCCAACCGCACCTTTCTATCTCAATCCGTTCCCAAGATATGATTGTTTTAAGGTTTTTCTTTCAGAAAACCACATTTTTTGCCATAAAAACCCACGTTTCTTCATTTTAAAACAACTTTTTTCTACCTTTGACCGCATTTTCGGAGTCAGCGTTATTTTCTACATACGCCTAATGCACATTCGTAATCAAAAACAAACTCTTAAGGACCGCAATTGCAGTTCAAATATTGACAATTAAAAAAAAATAAATAAATTTCTGAAGATACTTGTAGGTACGTTAACTGCATTTCCAAAATGCAAGCTGGAAGCTGGCAAATCTCTTGATCACTTGCAAATTTAATACCTTTCTAATGGTATGGTTTACTTTGCGATTCCTCGTCGATTTCATGGACAAATTCAAGTTTGAATGCCGAAAAACAGTAGGCACCTACAAAAATACGAGTACCTAGGTACCAGAACATTAACAAATGGATTCTCAATTTTTTTGTGTTTGCCGTTGTAGTGATATGATTCAGATTGATAATTTCAATGATATCAGGGCAAAATCTCATGGAATTTCACTAAGGGGAAGAATCTTGGAAGCAACAGCTACATTGTAACAAGATCTCTCATAAGATAATACGGGTGAATCAATGCGAAAAAGAGCCAGGGCTTGTGTACGAAACCATGAGTCGACATTTTGGTTGGAGTTTGTCTGAGAGAGCAAAATTAGTTGTAGTGTGGTGACAAGAAGGACGTTGTTATTGGACAGATCGCAAGCCCAAGGAAACAGAAGTAGTCCTTCATGATTTGTGTTGGAAGGACAGACTGAGAGGGGTAGCTTGCTCAGCTGTCTCCCCAATGAGGGACCCGCACCTTGGTCTTTTCATAATATTTACTCTTCGACAAGACAAATCTCTACCGCTTGTTTCCGTGAATCAGAACAGTTGAAATAACATTCCCAATTAGATAATCCTGAATTATTTGTTGATACCATTCAGCTAGTATCCTGAATAAATTTACATATCTATTATATTGCCGACTAATTGCTAGAGAATGACGGTGACTATGTTTACTAGGACCCCTACGGTGATTGCGACAACCGTAATTTTTTTTCCTATTAAAAAACAGTCTTTCTAGGCTCGATAGGTCCCTCACACTAAATATCATGGACGTATACAATTATCCATGTATCCAAGATCGGTTGCGTTATTACTGAACCGCGCGAAGAAACTTAATCTTTGAATACGGTAAATAATTAATGGAGTTTAAAAGTTACCGCCACTAAACCGTTCCCCGAATGTCATGAAAATCGCAACGCCATCCGATCGTTATTACGTTTTCAGAATTCCACTTCCTCCTCCCGCTCGTCTCAGCCAGCGTATCAGTCCACCAGTTCCATATGCCTTTCCATATACTTTCGAGGGTCTTGACTTCATATAGGTATCCATCTTGAATTTGTTAGTCCACGTCTCTGGCTTCCAAACAATCTCTCTGGTATGTTATGCCACCCCTACTCATTACGTGGCCCAGCCATCGAAATGATATCATTATGTTGAAAGTGGAAATATCATCATGTTGATGTTTCCAACAGAATGTTCGTGTGCACTAATTCGTAATAGTATCCCCCCCCCCTTCACTCCCCCTATAATCAACCGACGACTTGTGTTTTCGGGTTTTCACTTATTGGACAAACTTCATCCAGGTACACTTGGGACAGGATCTCAACAAACATACATGCGAAGCAGCAATCCCAATTTAGAGAATAATCCTAAATACATGTGGTTCACAGATGACCCCTTGACAAGAATGTTCAACTTTCTTTCCGGTAACGCCACGAAATACTCTGGCGTAGGCTTCGGTAAGATAGTAATCGTAGGTACGTTAAACCCTCTGAAGGCCGGCACAATCTCGGTACTACTGCGGTATGATATTTGCTGAACTAGTTAGAGTATATTCGTACGTTAGTTTTTTTTTTTTAATATTCTTTGTAGTAATTTTGCGATTCTCATCCTCTCTACCTCATATTATTTTATCAAGGTTCGCCTCATCGATTTTATTGTTATAATCTTTTTCCCTTGTTAGGTGTCGAAGTGGTTGTTGACGGGCACGTTCGTATGGAAAAGTACCCCTCGGATCATAACGAAGATCCCCTATCGTAGAACAGCGTATTCGTTGGGTAGATAAAAAAAATTGGACCAATTAGACCATCACTCCTTCAAAGGTAGACAAGAGTGAGATAGTTGGGGGGTTCACAACAACTCCCTATCTAAACTGTTTATGTGAATTACCTGCAACAATCCATCCCTGGGGCAAGTTGCCCCGTCACCGCCTTTCATGTAGCCGGCTCTAAACAGTTTTGACGTCTATTTTCTCTTTTGGGCCTTCAAAGGCCTCCCTGCTCTTTTATTCTGCAGCATCTGCTCTCATTTTTCTATACACATGTCCACCACTCTCCGTCTTCCCTCACTCCACGGCTTTTAGTCCTTTCGGAACGGCAAACATCTTGCTTGAGAATGAGGGTGCCCTTTGGGTAGATCAATTCGTTTGTTTAGGTTTTCTGGAAAATGAATTTGGTTAAGGAATACGTACCTAAACGTACGGAACTGCTATGTCATCATGTCACGTAATCTCCTCTCCAGTATTAGGATCATCCTTGTTCAATGTGGGTTCGACTCGGAGGGCATGTATACGATGATGTTGCTAGTTGAACTTGTGTATGATGACTATCTAGATATCAGCAACTTCAATCACTTCTTGAATCAATAGCTTGAAAAACTTGAAAAACATTTATTTCAATGTTTGACATATCGAGCGACAATTCCTCTTCTATTATTTCTGGAATTTTCAAGGTAACAACATGAAAACATACAGTTGTAACCTTTATACGAAATTGCCTGATTTTTACATGCACCAAACATGTCCAACTAAACGCGATGTAGATATCCATCAAGTCCAGTACTGACGTACCAATGAGTGTATATCGAAACGACATCGGGATGGTTTGGTTACCAACAAAACCACTTTAATCTAAGGGTGGGTTTTTAGTTATCTTGAAGAATTCGATCTAGATTACCATTTCAGAGGGGTTATTTCAGAGAAAAAAAAACTTCCTACTCCTATCTATAAGATGACATGATTTTCGTTTTTTATTTTGATGTTTTGGATTAATTGTCGACACATTAGCGAACGATGTAGCCGGGGGTTAGGTATGTAATTTCGTTTAATAAAAATTCTGGTAGAGGTGAATTACCAGAAAATTACCATAAGCCACAGAACTTAATTACCAACGCCAACGACTTAATTGTATGACTATGCAAATCTATCTCATGCCTGGCAGCATTAAGTTGAATATGATCATGGTATCGAAGTGCCTTTGGATAAAATGGTGAGACATTCACCCCCCTACAGAGGAAGCTGTCGCAATTGGATGCATTTTCAATTCATCGAACAGCATGAGGGTGAAAAGGGAAGAAGAAGACGACCCCTACCAGTAACCAGGTGTTAAAGGAGATAATTTAAATTGGCAGAATTGACTGCGAAACCTCTTGAATACCACTTAAGTGGCCCAATCGAGGGAGAGTGACTAATTTTACCACCGCAGGCTCTTTTGCCATGTTCAGTGACAAATCGTTTCAAAGTTGGGAAAATGCAAGAGGGGATCGAGGGACGTCCTACCGACCTTCCACAATAGATGGGTCCTCTATCGAGCTCCCTGCTGAGTTGACAGGGCCCACAAAAGGTATCTGTTCAGAAACTTTTGCCACGTCTTCAAAGCTCTCGCTTGACGACATCTATTCTTCTGGAATCCGGACGTTGAACGTTTGAAATCATTATGAGAGAGTATAGGGAAGAGCTTAACCGCGATGTTCGACATCAGATTGATAGGCATTTGTTACCGGAGGACGACTATTTACGTCAAGAAGGGGGCCAATTTATGACCGGTTCACCTAATTGATCTATCAGATGAACTATCGTATTTAAGGTACGCATTGCTGAGATAACGTGAAGAAGTCGGGGCTTTTTGTTCTGTGTGGTGGGTACATAATTCAGTGTAGATTCGAGTTGGAAGATTAGGTATATATTTATAAGAAAGATGATTGTTAAAACTATTCAGAACCAGAACACCTGTGGAATTAAATAATGATTAATCGGACGAATAAATAACGTTTATGGCGACCGGCCCACGTTTATAAGGTGACCGTCCAACCCGGGATTTAAGGGGGCCGACACGCCCCTACCAATTTCGTATGTACTCATTATTCGTTAAGCTCTGTTATTTTGACGGAAAATAGTGCGTGAAGGCAGGTATGACGTAGGTATTACCAAACCAACATATATTATACGAGACCTTGAATTGTAATAAATTATAATGAACTGAATGTTGGTTTGTATTTTCAGAAAGATCTTTCGGTAAGGATGGTTTAGTTTGTCAGATGAGAAAGTAGGGAGTGTGGCAAATAGTGCTGTCGAGGGTAGTGGTAGCACGATTTGTCAACCCCACCGGTAGTGGATGTGATAAATATAATTATCTTTTCCCCAGCCGATATTATTTATTCAGAGCAGCAGCTGTCAGGGTGCCCTGTGGGATGGTCCACGAGATGTATAAATACACGGTAATCAATTTCTCTTGGAAACGAGACGTCTGGTTCCTATTAAACATTGACAAAATAGAATATCAGTGCTTGACTAATGTTCTCCTCTTCCAACGATAATATTCCTCGTTACCCTCCACCTACAACGCCAACCATTAGTTCACTTTCAAAATCTAATCTACGCCAACGAGCTGAAACAGGTGCATGGAAGAATCCCTCCAATGTCGTGTATCATCACAAGCCAATCGTTCATTGACATATCAAACTGTCAGTGGCAAAACATTTTACTTGTTAGAAAGAATGTTTTGGTAGCTATATAAGTAGACAATGTGTATGTAAAGGATTACGTATACAGGATAATTCCATGTTTTGAATTCAACCCATCTCAATATAGTATGTACAGTTGTATAGAGTTGTTGTATAGTCAGATAACCTGAATTATCAGGTCATAATTATTCTTGATAATCCCAAGTTGCGGAAATCCAACATTTGTATATTACTGAGATTGAGAAGTCTGATTTCTGAAATTCCAAAGGCCCTAGCATTCGAGTTATATCAACCTCGACAGTTTTAATCAAGTTTCGTTGAAATTAGACAATCCAGATAGGCTTTATTTACCTCTACCACTCTTTCTTATCCTGCCTTCCTACTCGGTTTTTGAAATTCCGAATCTCGTAGATTCCATGGTGTACCACCGTTGACTAAGTTTAACGGCGCGGCATACGTTAAACGAACGGACTTTTCGGTTTATTATTTTCAATAATGAACCATTTGAATCAACCCTCCTCAAAATTGTTAGGTTCAAGGTTCACGATACGTAGAATCAGAAAATAGCCACTTGGAATAGCGTTACTTTACTTTACTTCTTGGTATAACATACTCGTACTACCGACGTAGATAGGTACAGTTAAAAATCCAGAAATAACCAGGAATAATGGCGAGACTATCTCGGAGCTAGTTACCGACTACCTACTCGAACGAACACTCAAAGTTTCTCATTTAAGGAATTATATTAAGTACGTTAATTCAATATTAATAACGTATAGTCATGGGAGTCGTGGGGGGCAGAGTTGGGCTCTTTGCGTGTAGACAGTACAGTGATCTAGACGGGAGGTTGATCTGTAGGTACAGCAAATAATAAACCGTCTCGCACCGTTTTCGTAATCGATTTACTTGGCTAAAGCGGCGAAAAAAATTAATTTCGGATTGAATTTTGTCAGAAAAGTTGCAGAATCCAGTCTGCGATAACCAACTGTGCTCAAAAATAGAGAGAGTGAGGGAGTCGACAATCGTCACATAGAATCGAATTTAGCAGAAGGAATGTCGGGATCCATTTATTGAATTGATGCAATTTATGGTTCCGACGGACAGAACTCGTTCATTTTTATTGTTAACGATTGGGAGCATGCGTTGATTGTGTATTCTTGTGGACATATGAACGTGTATGGTAAACCGTTGTCAATCCATTTTCAAGTATATCCGAATCACGTAAACCAACTTATCAAATCAACTTGGTTACTGCTGGTCATCTTGAGTGACGGATGACACCGTCCGGTTCCCAGTAGCTCGTTTTTAGATCTCTTCATTATCCGCCGCTCATATGCTCCAACTGATAGGGAATTCAAAACACTTGAAACCTGGTGATTGATCATCCAGTGAATAACTAACTCAGCTACCGCATTTCACGGTTCCCGCTCTTGTGATTAATGCTGCTCGTTGGCGCCACTGTCCTGTGGTTTCTTGACGTGTCAACTGGACGTCATTTACACGTCATCACGTCCAGACACCAAGTAATCACGCTTCCAAACGTGGAACAAGGCAGAAGTCAGTGTTCTTTTAATTTTAGATTGTTCCTTTACATTCAATTTGTCCTGAAAAGTCAATACAATACAAAAATGCAATGTACAATACAAAATACAAAGATACATAAATACAACTTTTCTTTTATCTAGGTTGCTCATACGACGGTCATTTTTAAAGATAGGTGTTAACGAAATAACACATTTACTAGGATGTTGCTGGCATTTCGGAATAATCATCTAGTTAATGAATTGCAATGAAATATATTTAGTGAGTACCCAACAGTAAATATCTGAATGTAGGTAACAATGTTAATTAAATAAACCAACTACAAAACAGTTTTCGTATCCTATTTCGTATCCTAGCATTAAGTATCGAATGTAGATCATAACACAGATACCTTCATGGTTAGTCGGCTCTAATCTGATGACGGAATGCGATATCGCAATTCTGACCTCACAATCGTGTCTGCGTTGAAATGGTCAAAAGCTGAGGGAGATTTATGGGAGTTTGTTTTGGGAGTAAAGTCCAACAAGTTACACCTCATTTTAAAGGTTTTTCCACGCTAAATACGATAGTTAAGTCAGAATTGCGATACCCATTTGAGATGAAGAAACGTGGTTGTTACCTACTTGAGATGTTCTTCATGTTCTTCTTTAATTGAGACGTATTACATAAAACCAATTATTTCTTCGAAAATTCGCTCTTATAGTCATGCTGCATGACTGGGGATTTTTATTTATTTTATAAACATGTAACCGTATAGAAATAATCAGCGAAAGTTTAGGGAGCTGAATTTCGGAAAACAACTAAAACGCGACGTTTGAAGGTTTTCTTGCTCAGAACAACAATATTTACTCAGAGGGCACTGAAAAAATTGTATGTCCCACCAGTTTATCCGACCGAAGGGGGCTATTAGTGTAGTTACAACTCACCTTCAACAATATTTGAAAGGCATAAGAAGGTAAGTACCTTGTGATCAATCGAGTTTCTGTTGCAAAGAGGATGAGACAGTTGAGAAAAAATTCTTCAGGTGCAACGGTGAAATCGTGGCAAAGTTGAAACATGTAGCCAAGAGGAAGCTGAGACGCGTGGCGATTTAGTGAGGAGATACTGGTTGACAGTTACGAGACAAGATATACATAGCCCGCTCTATGGCCCGTGAACCCTCCCTAGACAAGTACCTCTAAAAGATGACCCCTCCCTGGCCTAACTTCCATCGATTAATCATGGCTTCTAACTACTACCTTACACGTTATCGATGCGACACATTCTAATGCTCCTATGAATATAATCTAAACCTTTCCGTGAAACTTGAAATAGTTATGCTTTACGGTTAGAGGCACGGAGCCAAATAAGTCTTGTAAGTTGATAATCTATGTTAATTTACCCACCATGCAGCTGCAGCCATCCACGAGAATATGAGAATGCAATAGATAATGTATATTGGGATAATGTATAATGTACGAGTATTGTAGTATATTGAATTTTGGTTTTGAAGAGTTTTTATTTATTTTTCGAAAATGAGTTTTTTCGGAAGTCAAGGAAACGTGATTTTTGAACTTGAAGGACATAATGCCCGTCGTTCAAGTTCGCCAGAATTGGAAGAAGAAATGGGCGACGCCAGACCGTTACAGCTTTTTGATTTTGCAGCGAACGACCTAAAAAAAAAAAAAAAAAAAAAAAGAATGGAATGACTGGCACAAGCCCTTCACATTTAACCTTGTCGCTCCCAAGAAAAAGTCGGAGAAGGACGATGTGAAAATTCCGTTGACGATGAAAACTCCGTTGACAACTTGGCTCTAAAGGCATAGAAATACACAACACATTTAGAGCTGATGCACTAATTGAAGAATCATCAGACTCCAAGTCGACCGAACCATCACCGTCTGTACTCACTAAGTAGGACGAAGTATTGAGTGCTTCTGCAACCTCCATTCGCCAAAAAGAAACGTTCTACACGAGCGCTTTAAATTTAATCGTCTAACGTTACAAACCTTTGATGGAATTTATAACTTCGTTGAAGACGTCAGCTGCGAGCTGCGAGCTTGAAGAATGAAATAATTTCATCAGAGACCAACCAATCTCCCATGTCAATGAAGAGGATTACCTCAACCGGCTCCTGGATTACTACAAAATATCTATGGTTCCGGTTCCGAAGGGTGAAAAAGTTCGGAAAGGTTCTTCTTCTTCGGCTTTTTGTTTCATTGTTCTGATTCTGACCGCAGTCAAGCCGAACATAAAGTGTAGGATTGATGGTACGTACCCACAATCTTGATCTAGTTCGATGAAAGGAAGGGGAATGATGAGCGTTGCGGGGGATGGGGTATTTTTGAGGATGAAAGTACCTACCACCTTATGAATTCTTTCAGTTTGGGTGGCTGAAAAATTCCACAGATGAAAAATTATTGCAGTCAAGTATTGCATTTCCCCTACTCCCACCACACGTCAGAACCTTGACTGTTCTTTTTTTAGTAAGCTGATGTCTTACTAAAATGTCTTATCTGCTCTCTCACTAGGGATATCCCTGGACTTATGAGGAGTTAGGGTTTGGTATTATTGTAGGAGTAAATTAACTGCATGAGTCCCAATACGCATATCCGCCCCGCCAAGCAAAGAAGTTGAGAAAACGAACGGTGCCGAGTGTATGTTTACCGGACGTCACGAAACGCGTTTTCGAGGTATCCATATCTCGGCTCCTATCAACTTGACCGATCAACTTGAAAATTAGTGTGGGTCTTCTTTGAGTGTATATTAGAAAGCCCTGAAAGTTTCAAATCGATAGGTCTAAAGGGAGCCGAGCTACATAACTTCAAAAACCTGGTTTTTCGGCCTTAGATTGTTCTTCTCCTTCTTCTCCTTCTCCTACTCCTTGTTCAGACAGGCAAGGCTGGAGCCTCTCCACGTTCACCGATTGCTTCATTTAACCTTGAGACAGAGCCTTATATAAGATTTAACCCATTATCTCAACCCAAAAAAGTAAACATAAGGTATTTTCAGAAAAAAACAAAGATTTTTTTTTGCCGTGAAAAAACATCGATAAGTGCATCGATGTGTTTTCAACCGATGCCCATCCCTAATAATGAATACTGCGAAAATCGCAATGTTTTTCAAAGTAACCTCAAGGGCTCTATCACGGAGCTGAACGCGTGTCTATTGTCCAAAGTAGTCAATGTGTTTATAAGATGTGAGTGAGCTCATTGCAGAATGTCATCGGCTCATCATTCATCAGTGCCACCTCATGGATACAGCTCTGTATATGAACCAACGAACTTCAAATCAGAATGATCGTAGGTAGTCATTTCAATCATACCTCAGTGGAGAGGCATAAAACATCAGTTCTGGATCCTATTAGTCAGACGTGGAACCACAAGCGTAGTTCCTGGTTCAAGTGTTGACAGACTCTAATGGGTTTACAAGAGTCTCAGGGGTGTAGGTATCGGAGTATACAGCATGTTTAATAGCCTTGCTCTTCCTCCTGGCCGGCAGGCGGAGGTTGTCCTATTATTAGACAGAAGTGTGTTCACTACTTTGTCACATCTAACAAGGTTTAATAGCGCTGGCACTATATTTATTATCTTCAGGCGGACTCTTCTCCGGAGAGGCTTATTGACATTTACGACCGTACCGGCTTCCTTGTAGTGGAACGTAAGAAAAGCGGATGTGGCGGCGGAGGGTCCGATCTCTCAACAGAGATCATCAATCTGAGTGTCATGTTCTGTTCATATCACTGTCTTCCCACATCGGTTTGTACTTGACGTTTCTGTAAGGTGCCGAAGGTGTTCAGTTTTCTCCGTTTTGCGAATTGTGGTACGAATTGTGGTAGTTTATTATCCCCTTTTACATTCTCAATCTTCGTTGCATAACTAGTTCAATGGAAGAATGCATCAGAATACTTGCAATGGAGTTTTTATGCTACATTTTTGCTTTGGCATTTTCTTTGATTTTATAATTGAACTTGGTATTGGGAGAGGTGTACTGACTGAGTTATACTGAGATACACTAAGTTCATCAAGTTCATTGATTAGTCGCCCACAGCGGCTCAGTGAAAGTGGCGTCCAAATGGTCCTACCTAACTATGGTAGCGTTGCTGGTCGATATACTTCATGGGGGGAGTAGATTACCAGAGCTCATGGAGGTCCAAAAGGCCAGAAGTAATGGCATTCTATATACACTCCCAGGAAGTAGCTGGATACCACAAAAGGCTGGCCATCCGCATCATTCTCCAGAAAGTTTGCAGCATGCTATAGGGAGGGCTATTCTGTCATCCAGTAACCGCTTCAGTGTAAACGTTTGGACTACAGCTGCTTCAACTGTCAAGGGCCAGGGTGTAATCCTGTGTCCTTGGATGAAGAGATACCAAGGTACAGGACGTTTAGAGAAGTGAATTTTTGCATTGACGTGCACTACGGTGAAAAAGCCACCATCAACCAGTGTCAGATTGTCTCTGTGGTAGAAGATTTATGAGTGGATGTAATGGAAATGACGTGCTCAGGTCGTCCATGAAAGAGTTCATCATGGGGCCAAAACATAAAAAATGCCATCAATGAAGTAATGCCACATGTGTTCTAATCCAAAAAACTCTGTGAATTCTTGACTGAATGGTTAATTATCTTCTTTGTGTAGATCACCCTTCTGTCTAGATCACTAAATGATTAAATAATTATTATTATGAATTATCATTAACTATTAATTATTATTATCAAGTACCTACTGTAAATTATTATAAATTATTGTTAATGATTAATAATTATTGTTAGTTATTAATAATACTTATTATTTATATTATATTATTTATTATAATTACTATAATTATAATTTTAATAATAATTATTATTAATTAAAACGAGATCTGAATACCATGAGCTGCTCGAATCAGCTGGGCCAGTAAAACATTGACCTGACAGGATGCCACATGATTCACCCTCATGTTGAAGACTTTCGATCTGCACCCAATTTCAGCCTTCATTGTGAACGAACGGCTGATCGTACAAACCTCCGGACATTCTTTTTTAAATGTGAACTGACAACTATAGGTAGGTACCGTTCCATTTGAAATTTTCGATTTATGAATTTTTCAATATTTTCAAAATTTGTTTTGAACTTCTTCTCTTTGACTTGGGGTTATGAAATGTTTGAAGGATCATTATGGGGTTGATCCCAACCCAAAAACTAAATTTCGTAATTTTAGCGTTTACTGAAGAAAGTGCCACGGACAAGAAACCAAGTGAATATTGCAATTGTCATCCATCATCGACTACAGCATTGCATTTAAATTTTTGCGATATATCGTATATGACGTTTTCAAAGTTTCAAAATTAATTTTTAACCACTTCCCCTTTCTTCTGCTGTGTCTTTTTTGTTGGAAGTCTTCAAATTCTTTCATTGGTATTTCAGGTCGAGTTTCGATGAGTCGAGGGAAGCTTGACATGGCCCTGGCATGATACCTATTGAAGATCATCTGAAAGGTTGAGCTTATAGGAAATCACTCCAGGATTCTTTCTCGCACTTTTTGTCAGATTTTGAAAGCATTTTTGACATGACTCCATGGTCATGTCAAAAATGCTTTCAAAATCTGACAAAAAGTGCGAGAAAGAATCCTGTCTCACTCCATGAAGATGTCTCCTTTCACTAGGTATTTTTGAATAATGGTTGGCATATGTTTGATAGCACAAGTGGGCAGCAAATTTCCGATAGCACATGTGAAGGTTTCATTGAGCACTTTCTAGCGGTAATAGGTAGCGGAGGGGGCGCAAGATTTCATCATAGAATCAATCAAAACCTCATTTTTGCCAAATCGTTAGATAGCACACGTGCCATCATAAGCGAGGACATCACATCCTGAAATGTCTTTACTTTCTTCAACCTTTACCCATACAATTGAAGGCTCTTTACGTTACGAAGGGCCAATCATTCGCGTAGTATTCAACCGGTCTGGACCATAGAAAGAAAGAAAAAAGAAAAGAGATGTAATGGAGAAGGTCGCCGTGAGTACAATGGCGCGTAATTCTACGTGCAAATGTCAGTTGGTATGTTTCAATTGTGGGATGAAACAAAGGGGTGTAAAGAGAGGAGGTACAGTTGAAGAGCCCGCCATTCCCTCCCATTTAACTTTTGATTGCTAAGATGGTGAGGGAGGGAGGGATGTTGCAAAGCGTTCTCCTGAGCGGGCCGCCCTGCCTTCTCGAAGTGACTACAATTATCATTACATCTCCCCGCCACTCACCCACTCCTTACCAACTCTACCCCTTGTTCCAAACAAAACGGAAAAAAAGAAAAAAAAAGAGAAAAAGACGGAAAAAAGGGAAAAGAAAAGAAGTTGCTAAGAGTCTGCTACAAAAGTCTAAATCCGGCCGAGACCCCCCTCTTCTGCATGAAAAACGTTTTGACGAGAGATTTCATTCCTTAATGAGTTGCTTTCTTTTCATATAATGACACTTTACTGAGGAAGCTGAAAGATCCCACCCACTCCTCTCCTCAACTTTTTGTTTTCTTCCCTGCTCTCTTTTGTAACAAGCGGACTTTTAAGCACAACCAGCACAACTGATACCGCCTACTTATCATAATACTCCATTTATAAATGTTTTTATTCCCTTTTCCAGTGCAGTTCAAGTGAGTGGCCGTATGTTTTTCTATTTTTACTGCAGACCAACTTTGTGGCTTTGTAGGGTGTTCTATAAATGTCACTACTCCCCTTCGATATACTAAGTGTATCAATACAGTTTACAAATTAATGCAGAACCAATGTTGAAGTCTTTAATGTAGTGTCGCAACAGACACTCCCCTTCCTCCGGGGACAATATATTATATAATATTATGGCATTAGGGATCCTTCGTGCGCCACCCCTTGCTCAACAGGAACTATGAGCTTGAAATACTTGGGTTTCGAGTAAATCTGTGATATTGTTCTTACCTCTTTGACTTGTAGGAGAGAGAGGCCTCCGAACTGTTTGTCAACTGATGAGGTCGTGGAACATCACTCAATACATCCATTTGTCGAGATATTCCGTATATCTCTTTGTCGCCGGTCATTTGGGGTTCCGTGATAATAGGTTGGCTGGGACTATTGCAGGTAATACCAGTTAGTAGGTTACGGAAAACGAATGCGTGAAAGGTGTGCGATCATAACTGTCGACAAGTTATTTGACTGAGTATTGAGTTTCGAGTATCAGCGACCGTCTGGTAATAGGTTACTGGCGATTCGAGAACCTATTACCAAAATAACCAGACGGTCACTGTTACCAAGAAATAACCGTATACCTAGCCTCCGGATTGTTGGTTTATTATCTTCGATAATGAACCATTGGAATCGCCCAAAGAAAAAATTTTGTTAACCCCCCCTCAAAATTTGTTGGTTTACGTTTCAAGATACGTAGATTCAGAAAATCGAATAAAAAAAAAAAATCCGTCCGTCACCCGTACGCCGTACGCCGTCCGCCGTCCGTGGCACATTGCCCAGTTAGCGTTGAGCTAAAATTACGAAATTTGGTTTCTGGGTTTGGACCAGCCCCACAATGATCCTCGAAACTTTTCATAACCCTAGGTCAAGGGGAAGGGGTTCAAAACGAACTTTGAAATTTCGACGATGTCATATCTCTAAACATTCTCATGAAACGGTGTAATTTTTAGTTCACTTTTGAATGACCTGAAAAATTACGAATCTTTCAAGACCAATTGGAGTTTTGTGCGACCAGCCGTTCGTTCACAGTGACCGCGCAAAGGTTTAGGAAAAACACTAAACTTTCGCGTCGAAAACGGCCGTTATGTGACCCAACCCCCAGACGCCCAGAATAAAACTACCTTTTTTCATTTTCCCGGTAAACTACAGTCTACAAATTTTAACCGTGAGTCGGGGATAAACCACATTGCAATATTCACTCGGTTTCTCATCTGTAAAATTGTTTAAATAATACCTACCTTTTTGTAATAATACAAATTAAATTTTGATGATGAGCTATTGACTTGAAATTTTAAAAATAGTTCAGAACCGGATCACAATGCAATATTCACTCGGTTTCTTGTCTGTAAACTTGTTTAAATAATACCTATTTGTTTAAACAAATTAAATTTTGATGATGAGCTAGATACTTGAAATTTTAAGTATAGGTCAGAAATAGATGACATTTCAATATTCACTCGGTTTGTATGACATGGTATGAGTATGGTATGGTATATTATTGTATGTATGATTTGGTATAGTACAAGTATCGTATGATAGGAAAGAAATTCGTATGGTATGGTATGAGTACGGTGAGAATATGGTATGGTGCCAATTTGCAACACAGTCTGGTATAGACAGAAGGGTGATCTGCACAAGGAAGATAATAAACCGTTGTGTCAAGAATTTGCAGAGTTTTTACCAACTGGTTACGTGGTGGAACATCAATCAATTGATCCATTTGTTGAGATATTTCGTTCATCAAACCTTCAAGGCCCGCAACTAGGATCAAGGGAGTTGGTCCCGCCAAGAAGCCATCCTCTGTTACAGGCCGATTTCGGGTTGACATTGTCCTTTCCGGCTCCAACCACAAGTGATTTGGTCGTATAACGCTTTTTTAGATACCAATTGTAACTTCTTTACGAGCAAAATAACAAATTTTCAGGTATAATTTCGTAACAAGACTCGGTGAACGCCTTCGTCAGAGTAGAAATTGTAGACTGTAGGCGGTCGCCGAAATATCAGTATCAAATTGTGTTTTTTTCGTAGCCGCTCTGTACCTGAAGGATATTAAGTTCTTCAACCATTTAATGATATGTAATGATATGTACATACATATGATTAATTTTTAATAATTAATAATCATTTTAGTAATAAATAATAATTAATTATTAATTATCTTGTCGAAGTAAGTAGGTGGAAATGAAAAACCTAGAATCATATTGGTACATTATTTGTAATTAATTCAGACAGAAGGGTGATCTGCACAAAGATGATAATAAACCGTTGTGTCAAGACTTTGCAAAGTTCCTCTATACATAGTTACTTATTGAGCGACCTTTGGTTCGAGGGGTCTCCAAGTCGAAAAATAATATGGCTCGTTTCGTCTTGAACATAGGCAGATTATCGCTGTCGACAATGGATAAAACTACCTACAATGATAATTCGGCTAGCTTGATCAATCCATCTCCACTCATCTAAATAATATATTTATAGATACACAGTATAAATAATACAATATAGTAACATAATACATTCTCAGTACTTTGAAAATTGTATGAATACTGAGGAAAATGTTTTGAAATCTACGATCAAAACGGATTCGTATCCAAAATGTTTTTGTTAATAATGGGGATTCTACTACTCGAATTCGGTGCCGTAAAGATTCACGACCTGTATATTGAGAGGCTTCCATAATATTTTTACATGTAGTTTGATGAAATCATCAAACAATGGCTGTATCTCTAATTAATACCTACCAATGTTGGAAATATTTAGACGGTGACGTCTTCGAACCGTATCTGACCCTCCAAAGTGGCCCGGGATATTTCAATTCCTCTGCCTCCTACAAACACACAATGTTCATCCTAAAATAACCGGATGTACCGGTACCGGAGAGCGACCCACAACACGGCTCGCTTGATGTAGAAAAACAGTTGAAGTGAGGTCAAAAGGAGGCCAAGTGGCAGTTGTAAAAAGGTTCGCCTCAGAGAGCAAGCAAGGGAGCGTGAGGCAATAATATTTAAAGTAAAAGGAAGACATCCGCACAAACCGTGTCAAAATAAGCTTGTGATGAGATGGGATGGTGGATAATGGAGGGTTAAGACGAGCTGAGGGATGGTCTCCAGGGGAGCTGAGGGCTGGAGGAGGCGGGAGCAGGTAACAAAGTCTAAAGCTCGGTGGGTAATGAATTGATGAGCGAGTTTCATGGTGACTTAGCTTGGCGTTGGGGTGCGAGTCAGAGCCCCACCGGGCCGCATCACACCACCAAACTATCTTTCCTCCCCATTGCACAGAACCGACGGAACGAACCTATTGCTCTAGGAGAAGAGAACCGACGATAAAAGGGACCGTATTAAACCTGCCCCTGTCCACACTTTTCATTGTGATCACTGTTTAATATGAAGGACCCCCTCGCTCCCTTCACCACGGCCACTTTCCCTTACCATTCCACCAGCCAACCATCCCATTCCTCTCTCACCAATATCCTCTGTGTTGAAAGGAAATAGAGCTCATGGATGGTAAATGGGTGAAGTAGTAAAGAGAGGTGGACGGACGGATGGGTAAAGAGGTTATTGGGGCCCTAACACTCGCTCTTCTCACGGGCTCAGAACCCCACAAAAACATTTTCCTACCTTCTACCGAGTACCCATACAGGAATTGGCGAGCGATGGAAGGGGGGTGTCGCTTGTCTTTTCGAACACCCTAAAGTGCCAACTAGTAAACAGGTTTAAATTAAAAAATTTACTTAACTAATTGAATTCACTGATTCCCAACGTATTTCTTAAATACAACAACTGGATATCATAACTTTTTCCGGCTGCTGTAGGATGAAATTTGCGAGGTGCTTTTTGAGGGGATATCACATGTTTTGGTTCATTATCTTCGATAATGATCCTTTGTGATCGCCCAACAAAAAAAATACACCGCCTCTAAAAACTTCCTTGAAAACTTTCATAACCCTAGGTCAAGGAAAAGGGGTCCAAAACGAATTTTGAACTTTTAGTTAAAGTTTGAACAATTTTTTTTCTTTATAACTTCCCGATGAGCTAGAGGCTTGAAATTTTAAACATTGGTCGCAGATGGATGGCAATGATGAACCGAGTGAATAGGTATTGATTCACTCGTTTTATTATCTGTAAAATTGTTTAAATAATGCATAGGTAGTGTTCAAATAGGTGACCAGATGGTAATCTTTGTTAACTAACTGAGTAATTGTACGAAATTCCGGGCAGACGTAATAATTAATTTTTTCGTCTACCCGTGGCGAGTGGTCAGAGGTGCGGGAGCGTTCATGGAAGCGCACATTTCAAAAAGCTCTCAAAAGCCAACTAACGGTCCGGACCTCTCGTTTTGTTCAGAATGATCCCGCCCATAACGCAGGGAATTTGAAAACAAAAATTTTCCTGCCACGCAAAACGTTGTGTATTTTTACTTTTTGATCGTTCCTCGTAACCTCTAAATGACCTTGAAATCTCGTTTTTCTTACGTGATGGGGCTCAGATGACCTCGGAATTGAATTCAGGAAGGAAAAGTACCTCAGAATACCATGAGCCGGTCAAATAGTCCGGACTTTTGTTTTTGTAAGTGTAATTAATATTAAGTGTAATTAATATTATTCAATTTTAAATTCGATATTCGGAGTCTACGTAACGTATCTTACAGTCTTTTAAACAACGGCTTTATTGATTGAAAATAATGAACCAAAATGTTGTAGGAATATATTCAGAATGCTCTGATACGGATTTGTACCGGAAAATACTTCAGAAATCAGTGTTTTTGCCAATAGGTTCAATATTGCCATATGTTCAAAAACACTGTTGCTGCAATTATATTCTACTATTCGCTAATGGGTGAGATGGTGTAGTAGCTGCTTAGGTTTCCAATTTCTTGTTATACGAAATGTATGTAATACGATGTTGAGGGATGTCGAGGGTAGGTCAAATGAAATCACACACACTCTGTATGTAATACGTTGACCAAATAACGATTACTGATTGGCACTCATTTTGTTCACGTCATTACCCATGTGTGACTTAGCAAGTCTACATCCGAAAGTTGAAAGATTAAGGGGAAGAATTGTATTAGAACGAATGCGTTATTGTAGCACGACATGAGGGAAATATATGGAATAGCTTTTTGACAAAAGCATAACACTGCGAAATGTTTCTGTAATAAAACCCCCTCTTGAACTGGTCCAATATATCAAACCAAGTATGTCACGACAAGAATTTTTTTCGTCTTCTTTTTATTTCTTTTTCTTGTGGAACCCGTGAAAAACGCCGTGGATGCTTTTGCTTAAAGCCAAATGATATTTTGATATTTACGCAGAAGAGTCTCTGAAGTTGTGATAAAGGGCATATTGTTTCGGAGGCGGACAAGGGGTGGGGGAAATGGTAGGGTCGGTTGCCATAGACAACCACCGCCAACCCCGAGCTTTTGTGTCAACAGTACACTTCCATGTATTCAACAAAGGGGTCTCAGCTCGTCAGAAGATGATATTGAACCAATTTCGATGTGATGTTGCGTTAATCCGTTCCACCCTCTGGCATCCGACGAAATTCGTATTGGAGGGTGCAGAACTTCATACGCTTTTTGATTTTAGTCCAATTCTTCAATTCTTATTAGAAATAGTTAAATAGGTTGAAATGTATCACTTTAGTAGATACTTACATATTCGTTTCCTCGAAGCCTATTCAATTCAAAATACAATTCCTTCAGATCAAAACTCTGTCCTGGCTGATAATACTGATCATGTTTTGGTGATAAATAATAAGTATGTACTTGTTCGGCCCCCAAAGTTGTGAGGCCTCAGTTTCCTTCCTCCATGCGCCTTAGCTATCCCTTATTCCATGACCCAGTTGCCATTAGCCCACTAGCGCCCCGACCATTCACTATACCACACATTACCACCGAATTACAACACTAATACTATTCACCCGACACATAATATTTCCAAATTATTATTTCCTAAATTACAATGCCAGTTGGGGTAACATGAAGAAGAAAAGGGCATGAAGTACATATAAATTACATTGCAGAACTGCGTCGTACGACGCCATTTTTCCTCCACACATTCATTCAGTCTAATTGCCCTCAGCCGTATTGTATTCGCTCCCCGTTTTCTTTATCTTTGTTTCACTTTTACCTAATAAAGTACCGATTTTACCGACATCCGCCTGTGTATTCAGTTCGCCCAGTAAAGCTCAACATGGTGCCGAAACTCGTTTGACCGGTAATCGCGCGTTTATTCCGGTTTTTAATTTCGTTCGGTATTTCGTTTGTCAGTGTTCCTCTCCGCGATTGCCAATATGGCCGAACAACCACCGGTTTCCCTAATTCCCGACACCGACGTGTCCCGCAACGAGGACCAGCTGATCAACCTCAAATTATGTCTGGAGGTAAGTACCGACGCCTTCGATGACAATGCACGATGGTTGATTGATCATTTGGGGGCGGATAAAATACCGAAATCGGCTCACTCCGCACTCGAATCAATAAATATGATCCTCGTCACAATCGATTCGATGAGTGACGTCACTATGCATACAACATCCGCCCGACAAACTACGAAGTCACTTGCCCGCATTGACCAAATGATGGAGGATTTCCGCTCATTTACGCTCGACAAACACTTCAAACATAAAGTATTCTCCCGAGCGGTACGTAAATATGTCGTTTACCGACTTGAAAGTGCCAGAGCTGCCTTTGAGGAAGCTCAACCGGAGCCACCGATTAAATCAGCGCAAAAAACGCCATGTACTTCATCCCGATTTGACTCACTCAAAACCTGTGCCCTCCTACTCCCCACAGTACCAACCTATACAGGTAATGTACTCGAGTTTGCGCAATTTTCGCAAATATTTAACGACTCTATTCTTTCCCTCGACTTGCCCGACGCAATGAGTTGGTGTCAGCCCATTCGAATCCCTACAAGGTTGCAATGGCCCAATTGGACAAAAGGGATCTCTTACAACCCTTTACCGACGACCGACCCGAAATACTGCATAGCTTTATTCAAGCTGTACACGGATATGAAATGGCCGTACACTCTATCAAGACCGACAACATAGTGGACCTAATGATCTACCACCAAGCAGTAAAGTGTATGCCGCTTTCGCTACACAAATCGTTTTTTGACGAAAATATCTCACAGAATGAGAACCTCCCGACAACAGCTGCCCTACTTGACTTCCTTCGTTCCCGTGAACAACGCAATCAAGTACTAACTCGGAATGTACAATCATCAAATCGAGACCAATCTACAACTCATTCTTCCGTCCACAAGCAAAATTATTCACACGATCCGGCTCCAAAACCATTTCCAAAATCCCTCCAAAACCGATTTCCGAGGTCAGTACCAAAACCAAAAATCCGTGGTCCATCCCGAAATTGCCCTTACTGTAACTGCCGGCATTTTTTGTATCGTTGTCCGGAGTTTCTCCAGTTACGCTACACCGACCGGGTGAGCTTTGTGAATATCACCGGAGAATGCATGAACTGTCTCAACGGAACGCATCCAATCGCCAACTGCAGCTCGCCGAGGGTGTGTTCTAAGTGCTCCCGACGTCATCACTACTTTTTACATAATTTTGGCAACCCAAACGATCTGATCCCCGACAGCATCATTGATAAAGCTGTCTCATACCGATCTCCTCCTTCCTCTCCTACTAGTACATCCCATCTACCTCGTTTCTCCCAATCACCACCCAAAGCCGTTCACCGTCCCCAAAAAGTTTCACCCGTCCTTCAACCAAACTACCCAATTAAGCCTCCAAGGTACCCTCAACGATTCCAGGAACGGAAACCATCGTCAGCGAAGCAACCCAAGACATCTGCCCCATGCGGTCATGTAAGCCCTATTGTTACTTCTCGAAGTTTGGATGATGAACGATTTTCCTCAGAACTGGATTTGCCAGTTTCACATTCAGGTTCGGTAACACCACCCTTATTCCGCCCCATGACTAATGCGCGCAGTCACTCTTATTACAATCGACCATCATCCGAGCCCATGTTGCCCTTACCTAAAATGCATCTTAAAAATTTGCCGCGACAACACAGCTTTCATTCTACCAACACACATCACAACCATAGTTCACGCCCGAATGGCCAATTTTCAGGTACAACATGCCCAATTGGCCAAAACAAACAACAATATTGACGGTATCCACTCCCAACTGCTACACCGCCCCTACTGCCTTCACAAATTGCTAAAAGACGATTCCTCAACTCCCGACTAAATCATAACCATTCCAAGAATATTACACAACTGAAACAAATTCCAAAATCATGTCTTTCAGCTCCTCGGGGTTTTTCCCTTGTTCCAACGGCTTCTGTACGAATATCTTCAAATGGGGCAAATGCCGGTGCAGTTGGGAGTAGTATTTTGGATTCAGGGAGTGATTCCAATTTAATATCTCTTGAATTCGCCAAATTGGCCGGACTAACGATAAGGCCATCCTCATTCCGCATCCATGGGGTGGGGGGCTCTGTTGTGGACAGAGTTTATGGTATGGCCTCCGGTATGATACACTTTCCAAAATTCCGAAAACACCACTTTTGTCCAAAATATACCTCCTTCATAGTGTTGGACAACCCAAGTTCCCCATCACCGACGTATTCCTTCCCGATTACCCGCTGGCCAGAAGTTTCCAAACTTACATTGGCTGATCCCAATTTTAACAACCGTCACAAAATTGATATTATATTCAGCGGTGCAATTTTGGACGATATTTCCTTTAACGTAGACCCAATCGTATTTGACGATTCTCCCAAATTTACCAGAACAAAATTTGGATGGATAGCTAGTGGTTTTATCAGTTTCCCAAGGAAGAAACGAGTTACGTTTCACCATTCTGTAAAAAATAATGAACGACTTCCCGTTAACTTCCCTAGTGAACATAAAAAGAGTAGAAACAATGTTCCCCTAAATAAACTTTCCAAAATCCCTGACTTAACCGCCCCTTCGGAGGCGGACAAGCAGTTAACTTTGACACTTTCACTCTCCCCTAAACCTCAGCGACTTCCTAGAAAACTGGTTAATAGAACACCTCCCGATTCAGCTATCTGTAGAAAAGTTACTTCCCAAGCGTTTACCAACTATTTTACGCTGAGGTCCCATCCCGAAAAACCCAACACCATTTCTCCTACAACCCTGTTCAAAAAGGATTCTCCACTCGACCATCTTATTGATAGTAAGGCGTTTTCAACTCCGTTACGCTTTCATCTTCAGACTACCACACAACCAACTTCCGACTGTCAACTACCGAAAACCCCTCAATTTGGGGACAATATTTCTCAACACCCACTCTCCAACTCTCATGTAAAAGCGGCTTCCAGAACTTCGAATTCCCAATTAGCAGAGTTGTTGGAAAAAATGTATAGAATTGAAGATTTTGACGAACCGACCAAGCAAACTCCGGATGAGCTGGAGGCTGAACAAATCTTTCAGAACACTATTTCTCGACTTCCTGATGGAAGATTTTCCGTCGATTTACCACTTAAACTGGCCCCATCTCTTCTAGGGCCTTCCAGAAAATTGGCTATGTCCCGATTTTTTGGACTGGAAGCCAAACTTTCCAAAAACCCGACACTAAAAGCTGCCTATAAATCATTTATGGAGGAATATATTTCCCTAGGACATATGTCCCCGGTTCCGCCGCCAGCCCATCACCAAATTTGCTATTACATTCCTCATCACGCTGTAACCAAAAAGGACGACCCTCCAGAAAAAATCAGGGTAGTCTTCAATGCCAGCCAAAAAACCCCCGGTGGTTTCTCATTAAATGACATATTACATGTTGGTCCCCGATTACAACTTGGGATGGATGATGTTCTTACCAGGTTCCGTTTTCATAAATACGCCATTACGGCTGATATCAAACAAATGTTCCGGCAGATTCTTCATTCCCAACACTCCAGAGACCTATTACGAGTTTGTTGGCGATCAAATCCCAACTGTCCAATACAAGATTTCCAATTAAATACAGTAACTTATGGAACTGCCTCTGCACCTTTCCTGGCCTGTCGTGTGCTACAGGAATTAGCCAATTTGGCCCCTCCTCATCTAGAGGATGCTGCCCGAATTCTCAAAACTACTACTTACGTAGATGATTTGTTTTTTGGCGCTGACACAAAGCAGCAAGCACTCGAACTACGTGAGCAACTTATCAGGCTTCTTCACTCAGCCCAGTTCCAGCTAAGAAAATGGGCAGCAAATGACCCAACCCTCCTTCATGGGATCCCAAATGATCACATTTTGCCAAGTGCCCAATTTCTTGAATTCAGTTCCGACAATGATGCTACTCTCAAAGTCCTAGGTCTACGCTGGGACAACATTTCCGATTCTTTTTCCTATAAAGTCACCCCACTCCCGAACGTTCGCACAAAACGCGAACTGGCATCCCAAATTGGCCAAATTTATGATCCATTAGGATGGATTTTACCTGTGGCCGTACTAGCCCGAATTCTACAGAGATCAGTGGTCCAATCCAAACTTGGTTGGGATCAACTTCTGTCCCAAGAGATTCGAGAGAGTTGGGCCAAATTTGCAGCCAACTTGCCATCACTACAACACGTTTCGATTCCCAGACATGTTCCAATCCTTAACTCCCGATTTTGGATTGCTGGGTTCTCTGATGCTTCCGAACTTGCATATGCTGCCGTTATTTATGCTGTGGCTCAAGTAGGGGACAAGTTTACTGTAAGGCTGCTCACGGCTCGTGCCCGAATAGCTCCACTGAAAGTGGAATCCTTACCTCGCCTAGAATTATTGGCTTCCGAACTCTTAGCGAAATCCCTTCAAAAATTGTCTCCTCAATTACCAGAATTATCTATTGACCGAATTTTTGCTTTTTCCGACTCCACCATCGCCCTTTCTTGGCTTACAGCGGACCCAGCACCGACTTGGAAGGTGTTTGTGGGCAATAGGGTGGCCCAAACTCTCAAACACATACCCTCTTCAAGATGGTTCCATGTTCCTTCCGCCCAAAACCCAGCAGATATTGCTTCCAGGGGACTGGCGCCTCAGCTGCTCCCAGATTGCCAATTTTGGTGGGGAGGTCCTTCCTGGCTAGCCTCACATCCAAACACGTGGACTCTCAAACGGGTTCGCCCTGACCTGTCAGACCCAACAGTGCTTTTGGAAAAACGTGCGGGACAAGTACGTGCCACATCCACAGCCACTGAACCTACCAATTTATTACCGACTTTGGAAACAAAATTTTCCTCCTTCTCGACATTGCAAGCAGTAGTAGCTTGGTGCCTCCGGTTCCGAAACAATTCCGATAAAACAAAATCCCCAATATCAGGCCCCCTTACCGCTACCGAATTAAACCTAGCCAGCACTGCTTTGGTACGAAGAGCACAGCGTGCAGCACTCAGTAATGAACTACTCGATGCCTCCCTTGACCGACCAAAACTCAGACTCTCCAAAGTTCTGGGTTTGTTTGTTGATACTGATGGGGTTCTACGAGTTGGTGGGCGACTCCGTCATTCAAACTTCCCTGCTTTTACCAAACATCCGGCCCTACTACCTCAAAAACACCCCCTCACTGACCTTATCATTGACAGGGCCCATGAGGACTGCCTCCATGTGGGACCCAAGGCGACATATGCTTACCTTCTACACCGATACTGGATAATAAACGGTCGAAATGTTGTCCAAAGAAGACTCTCGGGGTGCCCCCGATGTTTTTCCATATCCCCCAAACCTTTCAAGCCGGAAATGGGGCAGCTCCCAGCGGACCGACTTTCCTTAATTCACCCATTCAACCAGGTAGGGTTGGATTATGCAGGCCCAATAAAAGTCTCCATTACTGGCACGCGGGGGTCCCGCGTGGTCGACGCTTACATCTGCCTGTTTGTTTGTCTCAGTACAAAAGCTGTTCACCTGGAGTCTGTGTTAGACCTCAGTACGGATGGCTTCCTCCAAGCTTATGACCGCTTTGTAAGCCGTAGGGGCTATCCTGCTGTTGTATGGTCGGACAACGGCCGAAATTTCCTTGGTGCCTCCAACTACCTAAGGAAACTGAAAGCTATCATCGCTGACCCCCATCATTCCGATGAACTGTCCAGACATACTGCCCGACAAGGTACAGTGTGGAAATTCATTCCACCTCTTGCACCAAATTTTGGAGGACTATGGGAGGCCGCAGTCAAATCTGCCAAGCGACTCCTCAAACTTCAACTTCTCAATCAATTGCCGACTCTCCTTACCTTCCAGACTATTTTGACCAAAATCGAAGCAATATTGAACTCACGGCCTCTAACGGCACTATCTGCATCTCCATTGGATATCGACGTTTTGACTCCAGCGCATTTCCTGATACACCGACCAATCACAGCACCTCCCCTCGCTCCCGATGACTCCCCAGCGTCGTTCTCTCCCAAATGGAAGTTAGTCCAACATGTTACCGACACATTTTGGAAGCGCTGGACCAATGAATACCTGTTGACCCTACAGCAGGCCGAGAAATGGAACACCCCACAACGACATGCCGCAGTTGGAGACATTGTTCTCCTCCTCGACGACAACCTTCCGCCTCTCCAATGGTCCTTAGGGCGCATTACCGAGGTGTTTCCAGGTATTGATGGTACGCCCAGGGTGGCTGACGTCGCCACTACCAGTGGCCTAAAACGACGACCTGTCACAAAACTCTGCCCCTTACCTTCCCAACACTAACTTCAACCAAACCCTCAACTGTTCCCAAACTCTCTCCTACACCTCTATACCGTGCCACAGCCTATACCTCCGCCCCCGGGGTGATTCTCTGGGGGGGGAGGATGTTCGGCCCCCAAAGTTGTGAGGCCTCAGTTTCCTTCCTCCATGCGCCTTAGCTATCCCTTATTCCATGACCCAGTTGCCATTAGCCCACTAGCGCCCCGACCATTCACTATACCACACATTACCACCGAATTACAACACTAATACTATTCACCCGACACATAATATTTCCAAATTATTATTTCCTAAATTACAATGCCAGTTGGGGTAACATGAAGAAGAAAAGGGCATGAAGTACATATAAATTACATTGCAGAACTGCGTCGTACGACGCCATTTTTCCTCCACACATTCATTCAGTCTAATTGCCCTCAGCCGTATTGTATTCGCTCCCCGTTTTCTTTATCTTTGTTTCACTTTTACCTAATAAAGTACCGATTTTACCGACATCCGCCTGTGTATTCAGTTCGCCCAGTAAAGCTCAACAGTACTGTTGAATAGATCAGGCACCTAGGATTTTACTTCCTAATAAAATCGCAATGACTTTCCAAATCGAAGGACAACTTCTGGAGCTTGTAAACAGGATTGAGCATGCATGATCCACTGAAGTTTAATAATTGTCAAAGACACCAAATGATTGTAGCCATTTCTCATCCATTTCAATGGTAGGAATGTAAAAGGCACGAGGTTGAAATGATGTACTTCCTAACAATGTCGGCCGTGTTATGGCTGAGCCTTTAATTTCCCCGAAGCAATACGAGTAACTACCAAAGCGTTTTACGGGCAAAATGGAAATGAGACTTGCGATTAACGACCTTTTTTCACGAATTAAGAAAAGACCTCCGTTCTTTTTACAGTCTATTATGGGCTTGAACTGCAGTGGATATTACATGGTTTACGATCCACTTGATAACTTTCATTATGAGACACAAAATTCTCATTGGAAGGCTTAAGCTTAGGCTCCGCCGAATAACTGGATACTTCGAATAACACACCCTAACAACTTATGAGGAATACCTAATAATGTTCAATAAAAGTGAAATTTCCTACTGGGGGGACTCCCAGTCTCGGACATGATCAATGAAACAGTATTTCCATCCGTGATACCGTTTGGATACCGTGTTCGGACATCTTGTCAGAATTTACGAATTTGAACATCGATATTGTGCGGTAAATGGTGGACTAAGCGTAACGGTAAATGCGATTAATGCATATAATGTTGAAATGTGGTCTGCACATTTTTTTCTTTATTTTTATTTCTTTTACCAGCCAATCGATTTATTTAAATAAAATTCATTAGTTGGAGGTTTTGTTGTATTTAAACCCCTACTCAAACGCACAGCTTATTTAATGGTGGTTACATAGGTATCTAATCTAATTCAGATGTCTTGTTTTTTTTATTTTTATTGATTTCTTCATTTTTAATAATCATTTACCTCCGTGCATTGATGTTGTTATGAAAGGCGAAGGTTATTGGGGTCTGCCAACAGTATGACACCATAAAGATAAGTATGTGTACATCTACTTAATTGAAGGTGAATGTCACAATAGACCCACTTCGAGGTCTACGTGACCAGAGGCATAAGCCTATCAAAGCCCCCTTTTTTAAAATTGAAGGTGAAATATATGAAATTGAGTATGAGATGACACCGTTTTTGAAATATCTGAAATTATTATAATAAATTATTTATAAAAATGAAGATTAAAAATGATTTAATGGTATCTACACTTCTCACTTGTTTGATTTCTAGATTAGAAATGGATTTTGTGCATTTATGGACTTTTGAGTGTCGTGCTATACTGATGTGTGTCAATGGTGCAGGGAGTATTTTGACGGAAAGAGGACAATAACGGGATACGGTATGGGTTAGAGTAGATAAGGTATAAGGTTTGGGTAGACTGATGGTTAGATAGAACGATGTTGCAGTAGAGGTATAGTAGGAACTATGGATGGTAAACCATCAATGTTTAGTAATTTAGTATCTAGGGTATTGAGGGAATGTGCACTATCATTATTGTAGGCTCATTGTGTCTCCAATGCTCCCCGCGTGTTCAATGCTCCGCCATTCGGTTCCACCAAGCAACCGAGATGAGAAGAACGAACGGTACCAAGTATGTTTCCTGGACGTCACCAAACGCGTTTTTCAGGTATCCATACTTCGGTTCCTATTCACCTTGAAATTTGGTGTGGGTCTTCTTGAGGTATAATAGAAAGTCCTGAAAGTTTCAAGTCGCTATATCTGAAGGAAGCCGACCAGGCAGGCAAGGCTACAGCTTCTCCACCTTCACCGATTGACTCGACATTTTGCATAGAGCTTTGTTTCGGCTTCAGATAGAGCGTTTAACCCATTAAGTCAACCCAAAAAATATTAGAAAAAAAACACAGAAACTGTACTGTAGGGTAATATTGACCACTATGAAATTGAACTACCAGCCTGAATATCTGGACCAATCGACTTGAAATTTGGCACAGACCTTCTTTATCACAATACCCAATGGCATTTGAAAGATTTACCCCATTATCTCAACCCAAGAAAAGGTTAGGAACAAAAACTGAAATTTAGGCTCTTTTTGGCCGCTTTGACGGGTCCACAGTCGATCAATTTGAAATTTGGTAGATCCACCTCTTGATGAGGATTATAGAATAAAGTCCTGAAAGTTTCAAGTTGCTAGGTCTAAACGGAGCCAGGGCCCCCTTAAAGAGATGTCCTAACCACTTCCATAATATTTTATGTTTACATAATATACAAGCTAATATACAACCTACTGCAGTGTAATAGCTTTTTAAATTTGAGTTGAATCTTACAAAGCTATAACATTGAATGAGGTTTTTAAAACAATTTTAGGTTTAATAATTTTAATATGGTAAACGATCTTCTCGCCAGGGCGCAGGGGAGATTTCCAAACGGGAACGGTACTTGTGTTTAGGACATCTCTTTAGTTGGAAGGAAAAAGGCGGGCGGGGAAAGTGGCAATTAAAACTTTTTTCGGCTGCTGTACAATTATATTTGCGAGGCGGGGGATGATTTTTACACGTAGTGTCTTTTAGGGGACATGGATTAATTTTGGAATTATCTGGAATTAATTCGAAATATGGCTAAATTTCTCCCATTCCGAATCCTATTGTTCGACCACTTTTCCCTCTACAGTGTCAATCTTATATAGGAGGCATTACATTATAATTGCAATACAATTATAATTATTATACATCTGATTGTGTTGACATCGAGCGGGATCCGATCTTTATTGTGTCCTGTGACTTACATCTTGTTGTTTATTTATTCGTTATCTTTTTAATTTTAACTGATATGTTTTAACAATAAGTTTTAATACCTAATATGTTTTACAATGATTTGTGATTCATTGGTATAATTTTGACCTTGGTGTTGTTGAGATAACATATTGGGTTCCTTGTTTTTTCTTTATCAATTGATGAGTGCTCCATCCATTATATCCATATCCATTATAACTGGCAATATGTCCCCGTTGAATTATTTCATTTTGTGAGAAAGGAGCTTCTTCGCCATCACGGGATTAGCCGCTTATTACTCTTGGTTGATGTTATTGTTTATGAGCGGTCGTGTTGTGGGAACGAGGGGAGTGGGCCGTTAGGGGAGTCAAGCCATTGTATCGGTATAGGTTCCCTCTCGCCATCCCCCAAAACATCCGTAACTATATTATTCAAAATGGCGCTCTCTCAACCTGAGCAGCCATCATCCATCTATAGGTGCAGACCAAATCCCCCCTTCACATCAAGCTACTAAAATATTTTATATCTAACTCAGACTATACGCCTAAAGTCTATGTAACCATTCATGCTTATTGCGTCGTTATGCTGGAATTTGAATGATAATAACGAGAGCTATTAACGCAAATGTTCAACCGACATAATTAAATTATACTGAATTTTACTGAAAAGCTCTTCGTCGTGCCAATGAGGCGAAAAAAAAGTATTGTTTAAAGATGTTTTAAACTCATGTGTTGTGTAATAAGTAAGAAGTACCTATTGCGATGCAATTTTTGACAATCAAAACGTGAATAATCGGTAAGTATGGTAAATATGTTATTGGCAAGGCATAAAAAATACGAAGCAAATGAGTTTCTAACATCAACACAGCAGTCTGAGGTTTTTTTGTTGTACAAAAGTTTGGACAAGGGATTTGTCGTTAAACAAAAGCATGCCAATCAGAATGTAACGAGATTACTGCTAAAAGTGCGTTGTGAACAGCTCAACCTTAATTGTAAAATATGGAATCGCGGTACTCAAGAAGCTAAATGCTCTTTATGTAACAAATGTCAAGATGAGGATATATATCATTTTTTATGCGGCTGTCCAGTCTTGTCGGAATTCAGGTTCAAGTACTTTGGAAGGAGCACCTTTGAAGGCACTGAAATGCTAGCTATTCTCGGTGACTGACCGCCCCAGATGGCAATTTATAGTTTTATTAAGGAGGCTTGGATGTACAGGAATTCCCTAGTTCAAGAATTTAATTACTAAGTCGAGAAAAAAATGATGTACCTACTATTCTGTGTTTGAGTTGAAAGATAACAAGAAAGAGAGAAAAAAAATGATAATAAAAAAATAAATAAAATAAAATAAAATAAAATAAAATAAAAAAATGATGTAACTACCTACTATGTCGTATAAAATGATGTACCTATTATGTACTCTGTGCTTGAGTTATGAGGTAACCAATTTTATTTTGAATTAAGAGATAACAAATTCGCTAAGAGATAAAAAATTTTATTTTTATTTTTGGTACTTACTTCGAGCGGAAGTTAATTATGTATTTATTTATTTTTGAATGCCTATCTCTTTTCTTTCTACACCGGCAGACTCGGATTCATGGCCAAATTTGCCTATTTGTTTTATTTTAAATTATGTTTTTAAATTTTGTTTTCTGGTTTCAATAAAAGATTTTTCTTCTTCTTCTTCTTCTTCTAAATAAGAAGTACCTATTGCGATGCAATTTTTGACAATCAAAACGTGAATAATCGGTAAGTATGGAACGTGTAAAGTGCTGAGAGCGCTGACAGCATAAGTGACATCTGGTCGGGGTGCTACAATGAAGAACGGGAACTTTTTCGTGATTTCCTAATCCTCAGTTTCAGGCATCGTGAATGTCCGTCCTCCTTTGATTGGTGTATCAGTACAGTTGCAGGTTGTCAGCCCATAGTTTTTCATAGGATCGCCATAACCTCAAGAGAATGCCAAAGTAAAAGGAACGCTGTTTGAAAAATAAAAATAATGTACTAGAATTTATTTGAACCAACACTTAGGAATCCAGAGAATGTAATGACAAAATAAAATGTTGTCTAGCATATGAGAATTGAATGTAAGAGCTGCAATCAATAATGAGAGGCAAAAGGGTCACATTCCAGTGTCCATGGAACGAATTCAACAAAATGGACATCCGGTAATTGCTAGTCATCGACGACAAGAACTAGGAGGTGAATAAAAAGATCAGCACTAGTAGCGGAAAATGTGATTGAATTTAAACTTGCAACTCGTCAGAATGCTGTGCTGTACCGTATATCCTGCGAGTATAACGACTAGGAGTCAACAGTGGCGGATCTATGGAGAGGGGGGGCTAAGAAGGCTATAGCCCCCCCCCCCCCCCATCGAGTCTAAACTTACACTGGATAAAACGGGAAATTTCTGAGAATATAAAAATTGTAACATGTAATTTATAGGAGTTTGAAATAAACAAACAGAATCTGTTAAGTATCTGATAAGCAGAGGATTACAGACGATATCCAATGTTTGAACCTAGTTTACATGTCATGTAACCAAAGAAAATAAAATGTAATTTATTGAAATTAAAAGCTAACCCGGAGACGATTAATACTGCAAGAGCACAGCCGCAATTTCACACGAGAGACGGAAAACAGACGTGGCACGGGCGGGAGGGCGAATTTTATTCAAGGGTCCTTTCGGTGTGGCCACTTGCAGTGGAATTAGTGGAATAAGTCTAAATAAATCACACGACATTGTTCTGGCTGTTGGAAAAATTATAGATGAAAACTCTGCAAATTCTTGACACAACGGTTCATTATCTTCTTTGTACAGATCACCCTTCTGTCTAGATCACTAGGTCTAAATGTCCAGATCCTAAATGTTAGATTAATTATTATTATCAATTATCAATAATTATTAACAATTTTATCAAGTACCTAGTGAAAATTATTATAATTTATTGTTAGGTATTAATTATTATTAATAATAATTATTATTAATTATGATTAATTAATACGATATAATTCTGGGATTTTTAATACTACGTCGGTAATAATTTTTCTATAAAAGAAGTACCTACCAACAAACATTCGAAATTACCTTCATTTCCGTAGCACGAAACGCACCTCAGAACAACAAACTCGACATCACTTAAGCCATATGATGTTCCAAAGAGCTTGTTAGTATGAAAATGGACCTGTATTTCAACAGTTTGAGTCACGATCGTGTTGTGAGGCACAATCTTTGAGCCGTCATTGTGAACGAACGGCTGGTCGTACAAAGCTGCGGATGGTCTTAAAAAATTCTACGGAACAAACTCTATCTAAATATGAAATAAAAAACATACCGTTCTATATGAATTTTTCGAGATATGAGATTTTCAAATTTTCAAAATTCGTTTTGAACCCCTTCCCCTTGACCTAGGGTTATGAAAAGTTTCGAGGACCATTGTGGGGTTGGTCGAAACCCATAAAAAAAATTTCGTAATTTTAACTCAACGCTAATTGGGCAAAGTGGCGCGGACGGCGTACGGCGTACGGACGGACGGATTTTTTTTTATTCGATTTTCTGAATCTACGTATCTTGAAACGTAAACCAACAAATTTTGAGGGGGGGTTAAAAAAAATTTTTCTTTGGGCGATTCCAATGGTTCATTATCGAAGATAATAAACCAAAATGAAAAACTAAAATTTTTGACTCAAGACTTCCCTCATTTGGAATATAATTTCCTGACTAAATTTGAAGGCTAAAAAAATTAAAAATTCAGATGGAATGTTGGAACATCACGACTGGCTTGTCTATAGCGAGTACTTGCCTGGAGGATTTTGTGAAATATGCGTTCTTTTCGCTCCTGCTGAAGCAGGAGTAGGAGGTCAGGTGAGCTGATTTAAAACTATGCAAATTCTTGGCACAACGGTTTATCGTCTTCTTTGTGCAGATCACCCTTCTGTCTATATCACAAACTGGTAGATTGATTATCATTATTTAATGTACCCCAATTTTGTATGTATATTAGGTAGGTAAGAATGGGTCGTAAAGTACCCCGGGTACCCCATTCCCCCCTAACACTAGAGGGGACGGGAGTCTAAATTTTACGATTATAATCTACGAGCTCAAATGAAAGTTGTTGACGAGGAAATTTGAAAAATTATCTTTTTGGAACCGTAGGTACACCCCCCCCCCCCCTGGGTTTTTACTTCAGATGTTCTTCACGGTTCATCTGCTCTAATCTGATAACGGTAAGGGATATTGCAATTCTGACTTCACCATCGTGTTCAACAAAAAATCTATAAACCGAGGTGTTACTCGGCAGAAAAGGAGACGAAATTTGTTATAAATCCGGGAAAATTGTGACATTTTACATAAAACCAGTTATTTCTTCGGACATTCTCTCTTATAGCAATGCTGCATGACTGTGGATTTTTTTGCCATGGTGTTTGTCACCAAAATAATGCCATTTTTGACCCTTGAATTCCAAAAAAAAACTGGTGGAGCTCCCCTCCCCCCCTTTCCCACCGACCATTTACAGTTTATTGAACAGGACGTTCAGTAAATGAATATTTCATGCTGATTCATTAATACCAAATAAGTTTCGGGTTCACACGAAAGGGTTTTTAAAATTTTTTTTCTTTGGGCGATTCCAATGGTTCATTATCGAAGATAATAAACCAAAAGATTTAATTTTGATTTCAACACAAATGACAGAGTGAGATATACTCGTAATATCGGCTGACGGCTGAAGACTCGCGCAGACTTTATATCGACTCTGCTAAAGCTGAGTCGACATCTGATATGATTGCAAGAGGATATATATATATGCCTATAGGCATTATATCTTACCATAACATATATGTATTTCTCTGACCCTGATTGAACAATATGTTGCGTCGCCATACAGATATAGTCGCATATGTTGGTGGAAGGCTGAACCTTGATGATGATGAATGAAGAAGATCCGAAATTCTAACTTATCGCATTTGGTTGTTTGATTGAGCAATAACCATATCATTCTCAAACATCTCCCATTGTCACTTTGAAGTTACAATGTGACACGCTCCCAATACTTCTTCCAACTGTGTTGGTAAACTTCGGATGTTGCCCCAAAGCCACAGAGCTTGTTGCTTGAGAGTTGAATAGTCAGTCACTCAGTGGGCACCCTTACAAGTTTGCCCTAGCTTTGCCCGACGACAACCAGTTTGCTATGTTGTTTGGTTCGTGACCCCATCCAGCCGCTTCAGGCGATTTCGTCTACAAATTGAGCAGTCAAACTTAAACACTACAACCCATACTTTTGACCGTTGTGCGAATCTGGTTCCACCTCTGACGATCCCGGAACCACTACGATTCCGCATTCAAGATTCATCTGTTATCAGAGTAAAGGAGTTTTACCTCATAGTCACGGATTCCCATGAAAGTCCCTATCCACGAAACAAATTTCGTACTTCCTATTTCTGCTCATTTATAGTTGTGTGGAATCTAGAGCTCATTGGAAGTGGTTTGACGGATCATATCAGCGTTACTTTCAAGGTAAAAGAACGGTACATTAATATTGGCTATGCCAGTTATACGAGTAATATAGAAAGTTAAAAAAATAAAAAGTTATTTAAAAAGATAAGAAAATTCTAGAATGATGAAAAACTGTCGGGGGTAACATCCAGTGGGGAGGGGAGGGAGTCAAGGGTAGTTTGGTTATTCAAAATATTGCATAATTTTGTTGTAAGATAGAAGAAAATTCCATAAACTTCCAAGTAGACAGTGATCATGCGCGATTCATGTACTCGTAATTCAGTTTTGAACAAACGCGGAGAGGAAACGTTCGATAGTACGCCCTCCAAAAAAGTGTGCAGGTTCTAAAATGTATTTCAATTTATTCATTTTTATTTCTCTTGCTCTGAACCAAAAAAGTTCAACTCATATTCAAAAATATGAACATCGGAATTATAAAGCATCAAAACCACAATAGGAAGTAAAAGGAACATCAATGAACGAATTTCCAAAGGAACGTACATTAAAATTCTGTACTCAACCTACACTACATACATATAAATCTAGTTTGCGGGTGAGAATTCTCACCCGCAAACTACTCTACTCCTAGTAAAAAAAAAACCTCCACTACATATTACAATATTATACTAGAGTTACTTATATTATAAATTTATATATGTTTTCTCTGAACTCACAATTCCATACCATCTCAGATGGATTTTAGATACATTCACGATGATTTTTAGACTCAGTAATTCGAATTTAATGCATTTTTATCAATTTTTTTCAGATAGTGAAGTCAAGGTCAGATAGCGTCATCAAATATTTCGATTGTGTTGTATTTGAATCATCGTCTGGACTCCACCAGGGAACACAAGTTCAACTGAACTTAAACCTTGGTGGGCAAAGAATTTAATCTTGGATAAATGGTTTTTGTTGGAGGCTGTATTACCGACATGAAAATTTTTGTAATTTACTTCCATTCTATTTTGTTTTTTGTCAATAAATAAATAAATAAAATAAATAAAAATTGAGAAATGCCTCACGGAAGAACCAAGAAAAAATCTTCAGGCCACCCTCAGGGCGATCACCACCTAACTGCGTCTTTCATGAGAGCGGCTTCACATTCGGACCTACTTCACTCTGATCGAGGGCCCTTACGCCACCTTACACTTAGCTGCCACTTCTCACACTTGAAAGGTTTCTCCCTCGTTTTTCTGCCAAATTTATTGAGGTAACGGAAGCCATGTAATCACTTGTATCAATTTTTAAGTAACTCACAGCGTTCGGACCAGATATCAAACTTATCAATCGATGTGGTCCCCATGGAGTTGTAAGGGCTTCTGAATAGCTGCGGACGGCGCACAGTGGGGCCAAAGTGGTCAAAACGTGGTGGAAATTATTTATGGTGGGACTTAAACCACGCTTAACCACGCTTAATCACTTTTGACAGCTGTTTCCAATTTCACTGCTTAAAAGGTCTACAAGAGTTATCAAAAATTTGAAATGAACTAATAAACATTGTGAAAGCAAATTTTCCAGTCTTAGTATATTAGTATGAATGAGTTTCAGTAGTTGTTTCATACATTAGCTATCACCCGAACGAAGACACTGAAACTCCAATTCTTGCAAAAATGTCTAAACCCTAAAATGTCTAAACTTTCATCGTCTCTCCAGACTTTCTCCTTCCTATAAAAGTCTAAATAAATGATTGTTCCGTGTTCACATACATGTAGAGTAACACATCCACAAGAAATCAATCGATGAGATTTACAATTTTTGAATTTTCGCCAAGTTTTGGGCACTTTGGCCCCACTGTGCGGCGGACGGATGGATTTTCTTTTATTCGTTTTTCTGGTTCATGAAACGTATACCCACCAATTTTGAAAGGGAGGCTGAAATAATTTCTTACTTTCTCGATTTCAATGGATCATTATTGAGTATAATAAACCCAAATGATTGTTCAGAATCGTTGGGCCTTTTCCTCTTTTCGGCCTGTATTTTTGGTTGAGTATACATTTCAATGTAATTGGCGTTTGGTATTGACGGGCAACCCACTCGTTCAGAGGTTACTCCGTACGAATAACGGATCATTTGATACGACTTACTTACGACCAAGTGAGTTCATTGAACGGTACAAGGATAGTTCGTGGTGTGTGGACCGATGAGGGTGATAAGAGAGTGGTGGAAAAGAGACAGACTGACTGAAGGGAGTGGGGTGTGTAGTAGATGAGCACTGAGCAGATGTGTTGAGTGGAGGAGGCGAAGGCATCGCCAAAAGAGAAAAAAAAAGCTCCATCACACAACAATGGCCTAATTCAAATAATAAACGGTGGCAAGAGAGTTTCAAGAGCGGCAGGGGACCTATTGTACGAAGCTCGATGAGCCGCTTAGCTTCCTCCCTCGCAAATAGTACATACATCCAACAAAGGGCTTCATGTTTGGAACTGAGATTATTTTATATGGACCTCCCCCAGCCAGGGCAGTTCTCTTTCTCGTTCTCTCAGCTCCCGCTACACTTTGCACTATCCAGAACCACGACACTTAAATACCACTTAGTGAACTTCATCATCCCCCTTCTGATGCCCGCATTAGTATTTTATTGTGTTTGATTTAGATTTTGAAACGCCTCCCTCACCCCTCAAGGCTGAAGGAGTTACGACGGCTGTCTACCTATCACCTTTCAAGTCTTGCACCAAAACCAAAAATTTGCAGCATCAAATGTTGCCTTAAAACCAGGACAGTGTTACCACAAATGTACATCCCGCTCATTATTCCGTCGTAAGTTGATGGACAAGTAGGAGTGAAGGAGCGTCAGTAATGAAGAAACTAAAGAAACTACAATTGGTAAAATAAACCAGAATGACAAAAACGGCTTTGAGATACGAGCTGGAGTCCTTCAGGAGAGAGCCTTTATCTGTGCCTAGTTGACTCTCTCGGCTACCTAGAAAACAGCTTCATCAAGATTGTCCACTTCCCTGAAAATGTGGTTGCCCTTTCAAACACAATTAGCTATGTGGATTCCCAGGGGAACCTGCAGCGTTTTGCTCTGTTTGAGGGTTAGTCGTACTCCAGGGGCCCATTTCATGAAACGCCGAAGTTATTCATCAAAAGGGAAAGTAAAAGGGTAAAAAATCACAAAAGTACTGTAAATGTTCCAACTGAAGCGGACGAGTTGGATTGACGAGTCTTTGTTGTTGAGATAATTATTTCAACAATTTATAATTATTTCAACAAATTATAATTGACATTCTCGCTAATTCGGAGTACTTGAGTATGTGAATTGTTGAATCATTAGTTTGGTTTGTTGATTTAGTTAAATAAAATGTAATTAAATAAGATTTGAGTTACATAGTTAGAATGGGTGGAAAGGGAGAACTAAATAAACCAAAATGGGAAGTTAGCCCGTTCTGTTTGGTCCCTATTCGGGTTTCTCTTGTATTTTCTTCACCAAATAATTGATCAGTTATTTGGTGAAGAATTTTATGAATAAATTTTATGTGATTGATCAGACTGGTTGAAATAATTGATTTATAAATTCATTGCATTTCAAGCCTTTTTGTATGAGTAGGCCTTGTAGAGTATAATTTTTGTAAGAGACCTTTGTTTCCTTAATTTCCTTCAACGTTCTCTCAAACTCAACACGGAGAAAAATCGAGTTGGAATAAACGAAAGCATCCGCTCAATCGCTCCAAGGAGCTCCATCGACTTGAGTGGCACAACCATAACAGAACCCTCTAAGAAGACGACTTAGACTGGATTCGGAGCTTGCCTGTGCCGATGAGGCTTACGGCCAAAAATATCTGAGTGAAGAACATTTGAAATAACTTGGAGGGATGAAAATTCACCATTCAATATTCGAAGCCAGGAAAAACCTCTAATACCACTTATTAGTTTGATGAAAATGGTATCCTAAAAATTGAATTAGTATCGACGTCAATCGGCCGATGTGCGTGGAGATGTCGCCTAATCATCCCTTCGCTTAACTTTGTTTCAGATAAGTAATAACAAAATTACCAAATGTTCTGAGAATCCTTCAGAGTGAAAACGGTTCGCATTCGCATTGAATTTAGGATGTTCGAGGGTGCTCTGGTGAAATAATTAGGGGCCAAGGGAGGAGGGTAGGTACATTGACACCCCCCACCTGTCCATTTTCCCAGGGTACACGGGAAATCACTCTCCCTCCAGGCAGAATCATTTACAAATCTAACACGAGCCTTCTTTAAATATTTATCAGCCAACTCTATAAGCCCCGTACATCATCCCATTGCGGTCCCTGATTATTTTCCTTTGTCTTTCAAATGATGTCAGAGGAAACAAATTAATATACCGTCCTCGAATTGACTGATGTATGTGATGAATGATATTGCCGTAATTAATGAACTGGAATTGTTTTGGATCAAGTTGACGGTGTGAACCACCTTATTAGGAATGTAGGTGATAAATATACTCACAATATGTGATACGTAATGGTTGTACAAAAAAAAAAATTGCAAATGATCCGCAAATTTTGCCCCAAAAATGATTAATGGATGACATAAATGCCCTCGAGGTTGGGCATACCTAACAACATAGATATGTTTCAAGTTATACCTAAGCAAATCATCATGATTATTCGTATTTATCTATATAACTAAATTAAAGACGATTTTCGTGTTCCTTGGGTATTTTCGAAAAATTTCACTACAGTTATTCGTTTCGCGTGAAATGGAGTCGCCCCATGCCGATTTTGAATTTGGTGTCTGTCTGTTTGTTTGTCTGTCCTTCAATCACGCAAAAACGGCTCAATGGATCGAACACTTCTCCCGTATTTAAATGTTTCCGTGACTGGGGAAGGACATAGGGGGTTCACTTCCAGATCCAATGCATAGGGGTGGGGGTATATGTATAGGGAAGCCGAATTATGAAAATCTTAAATTCTTCCTTCCCGTGGGACAGATGAATATTATTTTTGGTATTTAAGATTATAAGGGTTTGTAAAATGACATGTAAGAGGTATAATCCGTAAAACGACAGGTAAAAGTGCCAGATGGATCCATCCCGAGTTCTGCCCGTCCAGGACAGGTAACAGAGGTAGATGGACACACCCCGAGTTCTGCCCGTCACAAATTAAATTTGTGAAACAAATCTATTGGTACAATAATGGTTAATTATTAATTTTATAAATTTTATTCTAATAAACTTTTATAAACTTGAACAATCGTCAAATTTTCAGTCTTTGGTAAGTAGACAAATTTATATAATATACTTCATTGACTTAGGTACTGAAAGTAGGTATGATTATCACAATGAAAGTTTAGGAAGTGGATATCATAACGTGAGAGTAATAGAAACATTAAATAAATTTTATTATCTAGTCAAACGTATCTAGTCGAACGTACCTACGTACTTACTTATATTATAAGTAATCTCTGGATTACTTATATTATAAGTAATCAAAATTCTACTAAACGAAACTAATTAGTAGGTTGGTAGTTCAAATGAACCATCGACAGGTACATATTATTTCAAAAAATGATTTCGTTAGTCTTCAAAATCTTGTTTATCCACATCTTTACATATGAGTTGATTTATGGGTTGAGAAACTCGCGATCGCTACTGATGGGAGCATCCAGGTTTTGGAGATTATTGGCCTCTTCCGCCATCACTTGCATTTTCTTCCTCCTCTGAGTCGAACTCTCCTTTGTCACCAACATCCTCGAGTAATCTTTGGATAATATCACCGATATGAGGGTCGTCCGTTCGAAAAATCTTGTTCTTTTCATCCATTGTGTCTCTCTGTGCCTGTAATTATAAAAGAAAAATTGTCTGTGCAAATATTGAAATAAGAATTCGCTCAAACTAAGGATGACGCATGATATGCCAGACTCGCAAGGAACCTGGGTGACACCAGGAGTGTGACATACTCACAAGGTTTTGAAAAGTCATGAGTTACCTTTAGATGGGGATTCCTTGGCAATGCGGGACCAACGGGACCATGCAGCAGACAAATTTGCCCGAATTTACATGGGTGCCACTCCCCCCCTCCCGCTGTGGGCGCGCAGAGTGGCCAACCCAACAACTCATGTGTAGCGCTATGAAAAATTCGTATTTTCACTGACGCTAAACCACTGTTTGCTGTTATTTGAAATAGAAAATCTCAAATATTCCTTTCATACTTAGAAAGTCTCCTTACGTATATACTACTTACGTATATACTAACAATTAGGCTAAATTAGGGATTTTTATCATGCTGCTGTGGACAGTTATTGCATAGAAGTACACATAATTATGTACATTGTTTTAAAAGTGCGATCTCGTGATGAATTCAGAATGCTCTCACACGCAAAATAATTGTATTTTCAAATTTACGAAAAACAAATTATGAAAAACGGCGCTGCAATATTGTTGGATTACTATTTTTACCTCACTCATTCCCACAGGTGAACCAGACGTTCGTTTACAACTAGAACTCGATGGTTGAACCAAATAAACATCATCAACATGACTGTGAATCAAAGAGTAGAATTTCGGGCCGATTTTCATACTGGGAACAGCTGATTGAAGCCTCACATGGTCCTGTGGTATTGAACTTCCTGTTAATAATAATTAATGATTTTCGTGACTTTATTACTTTTAATGATTTAGTTTAACGTATTTCTTGGTAAGCAGTTGGTAGAGATCGATCATGTTGGCTTGTACAAAACTGTAATAATTCGTGACTGTGAATCTTGGCTCGGAATTTCTTTGAGCCAGTTACCGGTGTAATTATAAGGCAGTATGTAATCACCGGCTTGAGTTTGTGCGATTACATCACATCGACTAACCCACCAAGTTCGTTCTGTATGGGATGTTTTAAATATTTTCATCAGGTATCGTACCACGCTAATATAACTGTCATAATTAATCCACACACCACAGATCCGGGTGACTGGTCATCCACTTATCTTCCTCCAGGTTGTTAATTGTCCAAATACTCTGATCTTGTGGCCTGTTTCAAGGTGCTCGTAAAGGCAACATTTTGTAATAATTTTGCTTCAATGGATAGTATCGGTGTTGTGATCGAGATCAAAATGGATATGCCTGTAAAAAAGAAACGCGTCAAAAAATAATGAGGTGCCTGAGCCCCGGGCGATGTAGGCCTTCAATACATGGAGGCGGGGTGTGGGGAAGGAAGATCTCATACACTCACTGCGGTCTTATATCACTAAAAATAGCGGAGAGAGCTCTTGAATTAGACGGAGAGTCGTTTATCTGGTGGCTCAAGGGAGTCTGTTGAGTTGTCATTAGTGCGTGTCACACTTGGCTTCCCAAAACCCCTTCTCACTAAATGAGCTCATGTGGCGAGTAAATGAATCCTAGTTAAGACATGTTTACAAAACACGGCTTCACCTGAGTTTGACATCTGATTCCCAAAAGCAATGTATATCTTGGCCCTGGCGCCTTCGCTCTTCGTTTATTTTCCCGATTTGAGTTGCCAAAAAACTTCTCTTGTGAACCTACGCAAATAGCATGGAAGATTCACATGATTGCAATCGATGAATATACGTTATAATTATATTCCTGATTCATTCCACGAAACTTTCTTAGTTCTTTTTCGATCCACGATATGCGATATTTCTGTTATTCTGAGAGAGATGTAGTACGAAATAGGAAGTTGAAAGTTGATATTCGGTACATACGATCATTAGATATATCTATTCCTTACCCACTACTAGCCTTTGCAAATAATTAAAAGTGTGTAAGTACACGTACTGAACTACACAGGTGTAATATGTGACATGATGGTTGAATATTTGAATGTTTACATATATGTAAACATTCAAATATTCAACCATCATGTCACATATTACACCTGTGTAGTTCAGTACGTGTACTTACACACTTTTAATTATTTGCAAAGGCTAGTAGTGGGTTGAAAATGGCAGCGATGAAACGGTTTGTGTATAATTCAAATCTTGAGTTTCATTTCTACTAGTATAAGAGCACAGTAGATTATTGTGACGTAGCAGCCGGGAGCGTTGTAGCGAGATTGGTTCTTCCACCTTCCCAACTACTTGAAACTTGAGCGATGATATAAGGTACATCTCTGGGTTCTGAGAGGGAAAATATTAATCTCATTACAATACATGAGAGCACAATTAGTCGTCTCGAGAGCTTCTCGTTCGATTGAAGAGACTCCGACTGAAAGAAAAGCCTTTGCACTCACTCCTTGTACCCAGTTCCATTTTCATCAACTTGCTCGTATCATCCGCAATACGATGGGATCGCTGCGAACATAAGTAGTAAGGTCATTATATATGGCTGTATGCAAATTGTTTGTAATGCCAAATAAATAAAATTTAAAAAAAAAAAAAAAAGAGCCCCATCACGTCAGAAAAACGAGATTTCAAGGTCATTTAGAGGTTACGGGGGGCGATCAAAAAGTAAAAAAACCGAGTGAATAATGAAATGTCATCCATTTCAGACCTATATTTAAAATTTCAAGTATCTAGCTCATCATCAACATTCAATTTGTTTAAACAAATAGGTATTATTTAAACAATTTTACAGACAAGAAACCGAGTGAATATTGCATTGTGATCCAGTTCTGACCTATTTTTAAAATTTCAAGTCAATAGCTCATCATCAAAATTTAATTTGTATTATTACAAAAAGGTATTATTTAAACAATTTTACAGATGAGAAACCGAGTAAATATTGCAATGTGGTCTATCCCCGACTCACGGTTCAAATTTCTAGACTGTAGTTTACCGGGAAGATAAAAAAAGGTAGTTTTATTCTGGGCGTCTGGGGGTTGGGTCACATAACGGCCGTTTTCGACGCGAAAGTTTAGTGTTTTTCCTAAACCTTTGCGCGGTCACTGTGAACGAACGGCTGGTCGCACAAAAATCCAATTGGTCTTAAAAGATTCGTAATTTTTCAGGTCATTCTAAGGCGAACTAAAAATTACACCTTTTCATGAGAATTTTTAGAGATATGACATTGTCGAGATTTCAAAGTTCGTTTTGAGCCCCTTCCCTTTGACCTAGGGTTATGAAAAGTTTCGAGGATCATTGTGGGGCTGGTCCAAACCCAGAAACCAAATTTCGTAATTTTAGCTCAACGCTAACTGGGCAAAGTGCCACGGACGGCGGACGGCGGACGGGGGACGACGTACGGCGTACGGCGTACGGCGTACGGGTGACGGACGGATTTTTTTTTATTCGATTTTCTGAATCTACGTATCTTGAAACGTAAACCAACAAATTTGGGGGGGGGGGGGGTTAAAAAAATTTTTTCTTTGGGCGATTCCAATGGTTCATTATTGAAGATAATAAACCAATACAAAACGTTTTGACCCGCGGAGTTGGCCGGAGCGTTCATGGAAGCGCACATTTCAAAATGCTCTCAAAAGCAAACTAACGGTCGCATTGAAACGCCGGACCTCTTGTTTTGTTCAGAGTGCTCCCGCCCATAACGCAGGGGGTTCCACAAATTTTCCTGCAGCGCGAAACGTTTTGTGTTCTTTCTTTTTGATCGTTCCTCGCAATCTCTAAATGACCTTGAAATCTGGATTCAGGACGCAAAAATACCTCGGAGTACCATGGGCCGGTCAAATAGTCCGGTTTTTTTTTTTTTTTTTTTTTTTTTTTTTTTTTTTTTTTTTTTTTTTAAGCACAAAATGGAGACTGAAAATTAATCCCATCAAGTCAGCATGTAGCCACGAATACTTGGGTATCACCCTGGGTCGTTGATTGACATTCAGAACTAGGTACGTTTCTAATCTAATCAGTAAAACTAAAATTAGAACTACCTACTCAACTTGAGCCACTACTCAACAACCGCAACCTATCTCTAGCCAATAAAATACTCATTTACAAAACCCTCATACGCCCCATTTGGACATATGCCTTGTCAATTTGGGGAACGTGTTCAGAGTCCAAATTCAGACGGCTTGAAGGGCAGCAAAACAGCATCCTACTGCGCAATATCATTCACACCCCACCCTTTGTTCGAAATTCATCCATATACAACCATCCGAATACCGGCTTTCCTCCATGCAAAAATTCAGCAATAACCACTCGACTCACATCAACCAACTCACAGCCGATGGATTCTCACCATTCCCCAACAGACGACTAGTCAGACCACGACACATCCTAGACTTCGATGATAGACAAACAGCTGATATTTGATAAATAAATAAGGTTTACAACCGCACTAAGCGCGCTTACACATTGTCAATAAGGTATGATACATTATATTGTAACTGACTTAAACAAATAAATATTTAAAAAAAAAAAAGGAGTTTCAGTGTTTTCGTTCGGGAGAACTGTGTGGTGATAGCTAATGTATGAAGCAACTACTGAAACTCATTCATACTAATGTACTAATACTGGAAAATTTGCTTTCACAATGTTTATTCTTTCATTTCAAATTTTTGATAACTCTTCTAGGCCTGGAAACAGCTGTCAAAATAGTAAGTGATTTAAGGTCGGATTCCAATTGAGGGGTGTTTTGTGGGTTCCCTAGAATACCATTTAACAAAAACATCGTGCGCAAACGGGCGCAAATTGAGAATCTTTATGGTTTTTACGTGAAATTTTTGCATTTCCGCTGTTTTGAGCCTTTTGGCCCCATTATGCGGCGTACGGCGGACGGACGGATTTATTTTCTTCGATTTTCTGAAACGTAAACCAATAAATTTTGAGGGGGGGGGGGGATTAATAAAAAGAAATTTTTTTTTTTTTAAATAGATTCCAATGGTTCATTATTGAAGATAATAAACCAAAAACAGAGGGAAATGAAAAATAAAACGATATCGAACTTCATTTTCGCCCTTTACTTTGCTATACACACCCATCCAAACCTTCACCTACCACTCAGATACCATAAATAATTTCCGCCACGTTTTGACCACTTTGGCCCCACTGTGTGACGGTGAAAATATCACGGATTGGGTCTTACACACAAAATGGTGAGCCATATTGACGATTAAGTTTAAGTGTACAATGATATGGAGGCGCTTGTTTGAGATTAAATGAGCCAGCCGCCTTTTGCCTAATAGTAGAGTTGAAAGTTTCTCTAATAACATTGGTTGTGATGTTTACTACTTGTTACTACTGATTTCGGTTGCTAGGAATATTCATTGCCTTCTTATCTTCTACTCTCTTTCATACTTGTTATGAACTGCATATTTCTGAGCTTGTACGAGCTCGTAGAACAATCAAGCAGCTCAATTCTTGTGTCATCATTTGTAAACATCATTGTGTCATCATTTCCGCATTTTTCTAGACTTTCGTATTCGGGCTCATTCTTCAATATCTAAATCCTCTTCAAAAAGTTTCATTTAGCAATAGTGAGATAAGGAATTTAACGCTCTTTCCAACGGTATAATCACATTTGAATTTTGACTGAACAATGCGGGAATTATGGCCATTTTAGTGACTTAAGGTCGAAAACTAGAAAAAAATCTTAAAAGTTAAAAAATTGGATTTCAACCGGTATATAAAAAATTTATAGGACACTTTTCATCAGAAATTAGTAGTAGAATCGATCCCTGGCCGGTGGTACCACCTTAAGGGTTACACCCTGTATATTATAACACCATATACTTTATAGAAAATCTCGTATTGTGGAAATGTTCGGATCTAACTCGGAGAAGCTGGCAAAATCCTAACAAAAAAAGTGGAAGGGAGTTTTAGATATGGCTAGCATGCTTGGCCCCTGACTTGACAATTTTTGTGCCACACTGACACAAGTTGTTTTTGGCCTGACAAACAAATACGTGTTAGATACTGTCCTTTATGTGTTTTGGAATGCTTAATCGAGTTCGCCCTTTATAACATACGTAAAGATGGTTGTAGATTCACGCTACTGGTATCGCTGACTATTGTTTTTAGACAGTATAATCGTGATGGCAGTGTACATTTGATTGGGGATACTTCATTGAGGTTACGTCAAAAATTTGCTCATTAGGTCATGTTGTACGAATGGAAAGTTTTTATTTAACCCCACTGCGCGCTGTCCCGGTTATTGTGGAATGCTCCATTTCCAAATGTTTATTAGATTTATTTAATATGTATATTGCACTATTGGCCTCCAATGAACTGAAAGTTGAGGCTGTTCATCTCAGCGAATATCCTGGGGGCTTCTTCCGCGAAGAGATGTTTCTAGATCCTTCCAAGGATTACCGACCAAACAAAAGTTACCACCAATGTAATAGGGAACATTGGATTCACTTTCGGAGCTGTCAACGCTGGAGTTGGGAAGTGAAGTTACCAACCGGGCACGAATAAAGAACCTAGGATGAGGAAGGTGCAGAGGCAAAAGGGGAATAGGATTCGGATAGCAAAAGATAGGCAGTGGGGTGAGGAGAGGGGTTGAAAGCCGGTAACAAAGTGTCTAAATATTGAAAGAAGAGTCTTATATAGCTGGTTAAAAGGAAAGAAGTATTTGGTGGTTAGGGGGAGCAACTTGAGGGCCCCTACATTGAAACACACTCTGCCTCGACCGTAAAAAAGTTCCCGTCATACATTATTTGTTGGGAGAAAGGTTCGGTGGGATAGAAGGAAGGAAGGTGGAGGAGAAGTGGTGTGAGAAGGCTAGTTGCTCTCGTATTTCGTTCGATAGATCACAACTCTTTCTGCGCACCTATTGGTTCTTCTTCCTTACTGCTATGTTTGTTGAGATAGGTACTAACCAGAAGATCAGAAGACGCATACAAAATAATTGATTCGCAATAGCTATCCCCCATGATATTTTAATAATATCTCAATTTGCAACATTCTCGTGATCACCAAGAGGTTCAAATCCGAAATGGAGTTACTTAGTCAACCCAGCCATCATCCAGCCACAATACTTGCGCTGAGTGAACCCGACGGTGAGCATCCACCTGAAAAACTGTCAAACATGTTGAACACATGAAGAAACAGTTCGAATAGCTCATGAATTCATCAACAGTGAATTGCCATGCAATGATCAGCAGTATATTATATTCTCCTTACCTTGTACATCCCAACATTATACTTTCTTGCTGTAAAATGTTCGTTTCATGTCAAACGTCCGGGTGACATAGTTTGAGCGGTAAACACGCTCAAGTGAATCAACTTTAAATTAAATCTACGGTCGAGATGAAACGGTCTGATGTGATCCGCTTAGAGGGTCGGTCGGCACTTGAATCACATTACAAGTTGGAGGAGCATTAAGTAATCCTCCCCTTCATTACTGATCATACAACCCTCAAGGACTAAAAAACCTCCAATATAAGCGCTTTTAAACTACCTCGTAAACGTCTACTTTTCACTTTAGAGTCGAGTGGCTGTTACCGCGATTAGCATTTCACGACGTGGCTCCATCACCGATTGTTAGAAAGAGCTTGGTGGAAAACCTGTGTGGCAGGAGAACCGTCCGTGTCTGTCGAGCATGAAAACCCCATACAGCTCCGAAAATATAAAATTGAATGAATATTCATCCCAAACTTCCGTCATGTAGGAACAGAATGTATTTTAATCAATTCCACTTACCAACATACACTCTACGGGGAATCGAAGTGTCTTCTATTTAGTCGATGCGTGACAAAAACCTGTTTATTCGGCACGGGATCTCTTAATAAGAAATACCAGAGCTTCTAATAGTGAGATATTTTCCCACTCAGCATAGTATCAGTAAAGAGTATTGGACCTGACTGCTCACGTGACAGCGGACCATCCCCGACCAAAACCCGACTTGTCACACATGTTTCCATGATAAAAAATCCGTCTTAGTGTAAAAAATTGTAGAAATTTCATCTCAATGGCTTCTAAATGTTCGAACAATATAAGTCCACCAGATGGTCAACCAATAACACGAGAAGCAAGGGAAACTCTGCAAACCATTACACTCCCACCTTAAAACAACACCTCGTATGCCAGGTTGTTGTTGATAGAAAAAAGGGGGGACTGAAAAGTAGTGTGGAGTGCCAACCCAGGAAGAACAACTGGAAAACTCCAAGGTATGGTTAACGTCCATCGTAATGGTACTATTGCAAATTTATTACTTGTGGGGAACTATGCTCCTACAAGCATGGATATTGGTAGGGGATAGAAAAAAGAAAATAGAAGAACCTAATGAATAATAGAGGCGTAGAAATAAGAAAATTGAAGGAGAGAAAGATTCAATATAAATGCCAATATACTCGTATATGCTTATACGCAAATGGGTATGATCACTAAATAGGAGTCCCTTCTAGGAAAACTCCTGAAAGAGCTCTTTAAAGCTCTAAAAATATGCGAGGCAAAGCCAGCACGTACCTACCAGCCATGCTCTGCTACCATGTAATGACTGGTTTGCTGAGTTGGGGGAAGCGGGAAGGTTAAGTAATTACGCCCGACCCAGAGGGATTCTCCTGGTCTGCTTACACAGACCAGGTATGCCCAGAGCAGTCAAACCAAAAACAAGAGAAGCAAGGGAAACTGAAAACCATTACAAGTTTATAATATAACGTCAACAATATGGAACAAGAAGAACTATTGTAAGATGGCGGGTACAAAAATGTATTATATGTATATCTCTATAGGAGAATCAACCGATTGTTTCAAATTTAACCTGAAGTACAAAAATATGTAAAGCTCATAGGAAAATTTGTAAACCAAAGTAGTGAATTCTGCTGTTTGAAGTAGTACTACATCAATCCGCCAACAGAACGTAGGCCCTCTAACTCGTAGTACGGATTTCCAATGCTGTTGCCACCTGTGGATTCCCTACGTGACTTGTAGTATAAGTTAAGTCACCGACGTCGTGTAGCATATATACAGGTTTCTGAGGTCGGATGCACTAGAGATTAGGTCGCAAGTCGCTGAGTACAAACGAATCCGACTAATAACTATTGTGCTTGTTGGGTAATCAGCGTTCCAGAAGCAATGATTTGGCCCTTTTATTCAATGAAAACCATATCAATCTATTTTCGGCAATTTTGTACTCGAATTTGAAGTAAAAACTCACGGTAAAATGTTGAGAACGTGCGCCCTAAATAATTCCTTGTGCTTTCCCTTTCTTGAGTGTGTACATTTTGTCAATATTCTCCTAAGCTGGTTTATCACGTGTCGTGGAAACGAAAGTGTGCGACGCTTTAGTTCTAGCTGTAATGCATCTGGCTGGATAAGACGGAACCACCAGCTCACACGAGGGAAGTTACAACGAAAACGTTTTAACGTCCGTTAACGTTTTCACAAGATAGGAAGAGGGAACCCCATCATACCCTAAGATAACCAAGAGTGAACCGAAGAAAACCATACCATCTTTCAGATTATCGAAAATATACCTTCGAAATATGCTCAAATTTATCATAAAAAATCATCATCATGAGGGGTTTTTCTAAAACATAATTTGACAACTTAATTTTAATACAAGATGAGTTGCGTCGCATGGATCGATCAAAGGAAGGCATATTCCCTCGCATAACGTTTTGCAGGCTATTGTTTAGTGACAGCCCCGGCTGATGATTCATATTCAATACGAACATAGATATAACAATACAGTAACTAGGATAACAATATAGGAAATATATAATAAATAATTTTTCTTTCTATATCAGTTCAAGATAGTTCTGAAATTAGCAGGTCTCTACGATTAACAGAATTTCTTAATTACCAAGATGCGCTCGAAACTACTCGAAATACTCTATTTTGAAATGTTGGGTGGATGTTTGGATTAGTCGTTGGAGTACATCAGAGATGGGAGCATCCCTGTCCGTTTTGCATCTACTGTGTAATAGTGCGAGTGATCAATAAACCTGGTATCCAAAGGCGATCAAAAGCCTTCTCTACGTCCAGGAATACTACGTGGCATACTTTCTTCTTTCCATTGGTATCCTCCACAGTATGAAATTATTAAACAGAAGAGTGTTGGAATCCGTTGGTGTAGCAATCCGCATGTTGGCCCCAACGCTATCAGTACTTTTGAAATGTTTTATAAATCGTGGTGAAAGACTGGTGGATCTGTAGGCTGCAGGATCAGTTCGTTCTTTCCCAGGTTTAGGAATCAAGGAACTCCATTCACGTATGTTTTATTTCACAACACAGCTTATGAGATATCAAATGTAGATTTGTAGTTAAGGGCGTCAGTGGTCTCATAACTTGGTAAACCACATGAATCCAAGTAATCCATGAATTATGATAGATTCCTTCAAGATGTTTTCTATCGCTATAAAAATGTCCCCAACATTAACTCGTATTATGAATAACCCAATCAGGTCTATTCGTTTCATTCCATCCAATAATTACCCGTCAATTGTTAACGACCTGAGGAAGGTTGGGATCTGGGCTGATGAACACCCAACTTAGCACAACTCCCCGAAATCTCGGCCATCTATCAACCTTCAGAAAACTAATCACATTCTCAACCTTCCTGGTCTCGTTTATGCAGCCGGTAGTTTTATAATTTCATTACAGCTTTTATAGCGGCTCTTTTCCATTATTACTCTCTTTATTATTAGGAGCAGTATCCAGTATTGGCTATCTCAATATTATTACCAGTATTATACTGTTAAGCGAATGCAATTATTTCAATGAATCAAATACCTACTTACCAATTCAATTATTTTCCCGTCCTTGAAAAACTATTCAAAATCATTATTCCACATCAAGACGCACATACCAAAAAATATCTGAAATCTTCTGTTGACACGAGAAGTGCCATAGAACGAGAAACTCGAGTGTTCCTGAGTGTTGAAATCACTCTAAAGTAATACATCCAAATTTATGTGGGCCAGTTGAACAGTATTCAAATTTTAGATGCAAGTGCGCTGTAATTTTTTCAAATTTAATTCCCTGTTCAACTGCCTAGTGACTGCCTCTCATTTCCCCCTTTTCCTAGTGTTTCGTCAATTTCCATCGTTCATTTGAAATCTCTCCCTTATGTATCTTTCCCGTAATCTTATGAATCTTTCCCGTATGTAATGAATCTTTCCCGTATGTAACGGTAACAGAGTTGAGATGGTGTGGTAAACAGATTTCCAATAATGAGCTCATAACTCGTACTGGAATCCCTCGTCAACCCACGTGACCTCGTACAGCAAAAAGCACAACAAAGTGCATCTAAGGAGGGTGCATGGGCGCTGGGGAATGGAAGGTGATGAAAAAGCAGATGTTCTCGTAGAAATGGTAGCAAATACACCTTTTACCGTCCCCGAGGCTCCCTTACTAGGAATTACCAAATCCGAAATAGATAGGAATATAGTACGTATATAAGTAGTTATGATTATCGTCAAGAAGACACGGGACATCGCTGGAGCCTACTGCGTGGACATAAACACAGGCAGCGTGCATGGTTACAGAAATTAACCCAAATTTCAATCATAACTTACTCTACCACAACCGCGAAGACATCTGGGAGGTGATAGGCGTCATCACAAGCAACTGTCTTATTTGCGAATCCATATGCCGAATTGAGGTCCAACACCGACGGCACATTATGTCCGAGGCCGTGGTACATGGGACTTCGAACCCCTTTCCGTGGCCATGACAATATAATATAAACCGTGCATCTCAATTTTTTGCCTCTGGAGAAAATCTTGCTCCCGCGATAAAATAATCGAGTTGTCTCGTCAACAATAAATGCAATACAGATGTAAACTTCCTTGGAAAAGAACAGCTCCAACTTTTGTTGAATCATCACTTCTGAATTAATAAAAAGTTATGCAACAAACTGAGCCAAGGCAAACATCCCCTCTCGATCCTCTTATTCGTCCAGCGTTCCTAACTTTCTGGGCTTCTCATGTTTTCCTAACAACTTTGGTTGCTATCTGTCCAACCCCTCGCTGTCTCACCCTCAGAAAGTTTGTCAGGTGGGTGGTGAGCATCCTAGTAAAACATCATCATCTCATTAGGTCTTCGCGCTCCCGATCTTATACGTACCTACGTACTTGTACAAAATATTTAATTTAATTAAATATTTAGACAACGTGATATACCATATTTTTGAGAGAATTTGGTTCCTGCAGATATGATTCTTATATTATAAACTCAACTTCTTGAGCAATTATATATTTGGATCAGAAGGATTTGATTGAAGTTCTGTGGAACCTATTGATATTTTTTCAAAATAAACACTAGGCATCTGTTACGAATGCTACACAACACTACCAACATAAAGTTTAAAATATATGATAACATCATTTTGTATAATATACTCTTTAATTGTTGTCACTTCACTACTTTTTTTTATATTTTTTCAATATTTTTTATAAAGGCAGGAAAGATTTTGGGAGTGTAGAACGAAGCGCAACACTCCGGTTGTACAGTCTGGTGAGTCCCTTGTCCCATTTCTTGAACAAGTAAGCTTTTTGGGGATTTACCCCGCTGCATTCCATTATTCCAATGGTCTCTTCTTCGGCACAGAGACCACTTCTCTCGTTGATGTTGTACTGTTGACGTTGTTTGATTTGATGTTGGTTTCTCCGCTGCTTCAAAAGTATCGCTTTATTGTGGGCGCTGCACAATACTGAATTGTATTAAAATTTTGTATTGTAAAATTGTATTTAATATTGATCATTGTTCTGTTGCCGAAACCCTTGTTAAGCTCTATAACTACGAATTAATTGGATTAACGAGCTAAATCATTGTTCGAGTCTTTGAAAAGGACAAAGGTTATCTAACTTGAAATCAATTGAAATTCTCATTAAAAACTATACAAGTTCATTTAAAATGTCCAAGATATGGCGTTTTGGAAATGCAACTGCTATTTCGCACCCATTTTTATTTATCTGGGGTTGTAAGAACGTTCAAGGATCATCCTTTGCCCACATGCTGGATTTCATGATTTGCAGTTCATTCAAGAACAAAGTGCCGCGTATGGCGGACGGATGGATTGGTCTTCCATTTTTGGTTTATTATCTTCGATAATGAACCATTAGAATCGCCCAAAGAAAAAAATTTTTAACCCCTCCTCAAAATTTTTTGGTTCACGTTTCAAGATACGTAGATTCAGAAAATCGAATAAAATAAAAAAATTCGTCCGTCCGCCGTACGCTGTCCCTTGTACGCCGTCCGCGCCGTTTTGCCCAGTTAGCGTTGAGCTAAAATTGCGAAATTTGGTTTCCGGGTTCGGACCAGCCCCACAATGACCCTTGAAACTTTTCATAACCCTAGGTCAATGGGAAGGGGTTCAAAACGATCTTTAAAATTTCGACAATGTCATATCTGAAAAAATTTAACTGGAAGGTGTAATTTTTAGTTCACTTTTGAATGACCTGAACAATTACGCATTTTTTAAGACCAATTGGATTTTTGTACAACCCGCCGTTCGTTCACAGTGAGCGCGCAAAGGTTTAGGAGAAACACTAAACTTCGCCTCTAAACAGCCGTTAGTTGGGTCAACCCCCCAGCCACCCAACATACTCGTAAAACTACCTTTTTTTCATCTGGAAATTTTAACCGTGAGTCGGGGATTGACCACATTGCAATATTCACTCGGTTTCTTGTTTGTAAAATGTTTTAATCAATATTCTGGTTCTACGTACCTTGAAACGTAGACCCACCGATTTTGAGGAGGTGAAAAGGAGGATTGAAAACAACATACCGAACTAGTTCCGAGTTGGTCACTGTAGGATCTACGAGCATATCAAGGTTAAGATGCTATTTTGGGGCACATGACACTTTTGATGGACAAGCTGCATGCCATTCCTGCCATTGAATGAAGGGCTACTTTCTAAACGAGCTGTGGCGGTCGGAGTCTGTGTTGATGGACTTAATCAATCGTAGAGTCAATTATATGCTTGCATCCTGCGAGGCTCGATTTGCAGATGAGCTCTAGAACATCCCCTTCAATAGAATAGATTCGTTGGTTGGACGAGCAGCTTTCTCTTACCATTCATATTATCGATCAGAATCAGCACCTTTGTTCTTCTTTGTACACTGCAGAGCTTCTTGCTAACTATCATTTCGGTAATATATTTTCCCCGACGTTTAAACATTTAGAAAGGTATTTTCAAGACTCGAATGCACATACCACACTAACTTCCAAAATTAATACTTCATCTCTAAACTTTGGTAAGTCTCATTCGACGCTTTTCCTTTTTCCTTCTAGCGATATAACACTATAAATTAGCATTAGTAAAATAATTTGCTATATTAATAATACCGTTTCACACGTAAATGAATACGAGTAGTAATCGAATAGTAATGAATTGGAGATCGAATAGTAATTGATTAACACTAATTTAATACCTTAATAACCACTCATCCGTTTTTAGTGTCATGTAATATCGGATTAATAATGAACCACCAGCAAAAAAGCAGAGTGATAAAAAGTGGATAGAGTATCCTTTTGCCGGGCCATTTTTTCGTATGAATGGGCAAGCGATCAACCTCCACGTCGGAAGGAAGTGCCCGCATATTTTGAGGGAAAAGGACAACAACGGGGGACCAGAGATAATAATTTCCCACAGCCCTAGAAAACGCTTCTGAGGCGAGTGGGGCTGGTGAGGTGTGAAGAGAGATTTTTTCACGGGTTCTTCACACCTTCACAAACCCCAGGACCCTCTTTGTGAAACACACATACGGCGAAATCTCGCCTTTGACGTCCAGTTACCTCTTGCAATAACGATATGAGGGAGTACGAGGGGAGAAAGAGGAACGCGGCTGGGAAATGGCAGGGACAAGGGATACGGAAGAATGGAAAGGAAAGGAATTGAAATATCACGGTTTACTAGGTTTTGAAGTTATCGTACTATGTAACATAACACTTTGCCTGTTTTCAACATAGGTTGTTGGTATGTAATACTCGTACAACACGAGCTGCCTAAAAAATTTGCAGGGACCTACAGAGCGCAGGAAACTCTAGTTATTCATGATGTTTTTCTGAAACTTTGGTAATTATTTTGTTCACAAGATATCACTTTGGCATATAGAATCCACCTAATTTCATTTCTAGCTTGTCGAGAAGTTAACATCAGTGGAGGAAATCATTGATCGCTCTCCAGTCTATCCCACAGGTTTCGATTATATTAAGTGTTGACGTTACAATTTACCAACTGGCGTTGAAGAAGAATTTCTAAAGTACATGGACATAGAATGCAACGAATCAATAAGTGGATTTCAAATAATTTATGAAATAATCATAATTTTGTGTTCCTAAACGACCAGTTCCGAAATGCAATTAGTTACTTGCATAGGCAGTACATACTTCAACCCGGAGGACCAATTTATTGAGTCGAATGCCCAATCATGTGTACGCCAAGCCTTCAAGACCTACAAGTCATGAGGGTAGGGTTGGTCCTGCCCCTGTTTATGATCCGCCATGTGTAACAACTTGCTTACATACACACACTGGCTTTGCATTTATTCAGAGCTACTTCATAGAGTCAACTTGCTTCATAGGAGAACTATTATGAGGTTTTAGGTGTGAGTTAGAATCGTCAGCATCTAGTAATTGACATGGTTAGATCCAATGGTATGACTGTTTACATCCAACAGCCCACATGAATAAAATGAAGAGGCAAATGTGAGGCGTAATGGTACAGGTGTGCACCGACAAACAACCTCGACTTTAGAGACGATTCTGCGTTAAGGTGATTTCGAAAGTGATTTCGTTCAAGATAAGCATATTTTGTCAGAGTTCAAACAAATGTATTTGCAAATATGCCAGGAACAATGACGTTGGAGATGTTATTTTCTTCATGCGTTTTTACAACTATAGTAGTGTATATGACAGGTATTTATAACACGGTAGATAATGTCAGCAATCCACATATGGGGGAAAGTTGTGTCAGACCATTTTGCTTTATGGCGGACCCAATATGGCGGACAAAAGTTTCTAAAGTCAACCGATTTGAGCCGAATTCGGTATAGAGGGGTTTTCCGGATCGCTGATCACAAATCGGAAGTCAGATTTGCAAAATTCAAAATGGTGGATCAATATGGTGGACCAAAACCCGAAAACCCCTATACTTACCTGAAATCTCACTTGTAAAATTCAATATGGCAGATCCAATATGGTGGACAAAACTTTCGAAAGTCAACCGATTTGATCCAAATTTGGCATAGAGGGGTTTTTCGGATTTTGGTCCGCCATAGTGGATCCGCCATCTTGAATTTTGCTAATCTGACTTCGGATTCGTGTTCAATGTCCCAAAAAACCCCTCTTTACCGAATTTGGCTCAAATCGATTGAATGTTAAAAACTCTGCAAATTCTTGACACAACGGTTTATTATCTTCCTTGTGCAGATCACCCTTCTGTCTATACCAGACTGTGTTGCAAATCGGCACCATACCATATTCTCACCGTACTCATACCATACCATACGAATTTCTTTCCTATCATACGATACTGTACTATACCAAATAATACATACAATAATATACCATACCATACTCATACCATGTCATACAAACCGAGTGAATATTGAAATGTCATCCATTTCTGACCTATATTTAAAATTTCAAGTATCTAGCTCATCATCAAAATTTAATTTGTTTAAACAAATAGGTATTATTTAAACAAGTTTACAGACAAGAAACCGAGTGAATATTGCATTGTGATCCGGTTCTGAACTATTTTTAAAATTTCAAGTCAATAGCTCATCATCAAAATTTAATTTGTATTATTACAAAAAGGTATTATTTAAACAATTTTACACATGAGAAACCGAGTGAATATTGCAATGTGGTCTATATCCGACTCACGGTTAAAATTTGTAGACTGTAGTTTACCGGGAAAATGAAAAAAGGTAGTTTTATTCTGGGCGTCTGGGGGTTGGGTCACATAACGGCCGTTTTCGACGCGAAAGTTTAGTGTTTTTCCTAAACCTTTGCGCGGTCACTGTGAACGAACGGCTGGTCGCCCAAAAATCCAATTGGTCTTAAAAGATTCGTAATTTTTCAGGTCATTCAAAAGTGAACTAAGAGTTACACCGTTTCATGAGAATTTTTAGAGATATGACATTGTCGAAATTTCAAAGTTCGTTTTGAACCCCTTCCCCTTGACCTAGGGTTATGAAAAGTTTCGAGGATCATTGTGGGGCTGGTCCAAACCCAGAAACCAAATTTCGTAATTTTAGCTCAACGCTAACTGGGCAAAGTGCCACGGACGGCGGACGGCGGACGGGGGACGGCGTACGGCGTACGGGGGAAGGCGTACGGCGTACGGCGTACGGGGGACGGCGTACGGCGTACGGCGTACGGGTGACGGACGGATTTTTTTTTATTCGATTTTCTGAATCTACGTATCTTGAAACGTAAACCAACAAATTTTGAGGGGGGGTTAAAAAAATTTTTTCTTTGAGCGATTCCAATGGTTCATTATCGAAGATAATAAACCAAAATGATGAGGTTAGAAAAAATCAAAATGGTTAACACAATTCTAGCGGTGGATTTTAGGTGAATGGGCCCATAGACACGTATGATACGTATGATAACTAGACACAGATATGAAAATTAATTTTTTTTTATATTCAGGACTGAATTTTCCTCAATTTCCACTCATGTTCACCCATTTTTTGAAGTGAGAAAAAAACTGTGACGTGATGGCCAAATTTTGATAGCAAATTCGTTCTCGGGAGGCGAAATTACTACGGATAACATACATTGTAGAAATGGCGTACCTACATCACTCTTTTTTTTGTGGGGCTGTGTTATTTGCATATATAAATTGTGGATATGATTATTGCACAAATGATAAATTATTATTAATTCGTCTGTATATAATTCCGGAGATTTCATTTGTACCTACCACCGTTGGCAATAAATGAGATCGGGAGCCGATAATATTGTAATTTGCCGAGGATAATCCTTGGAACTACTCATAACCCTAGGTCAGTAGAAACGGTAGCCAAATACTGTTTGAAACGAACACAAATATTTCAGCTCATTATTTAAATGATTACACTTATAGATATGGGACTTACTAGGATATTGTACCCAGAACAGCGATCCGTACAGAAAATAATGAACCATTGAGGTAAAATTTGCAGCGGTTTTTCTCTTGGTCGATCCCAATGGTTCATTATTGAAAATAATAAACCAAAACTTTCAAATGCAGGGGCTGATAAGTGTCGTTGATGCAGCAAAAATAAATTAAAATTACGATATGAAGACCCTTAGGAAAATTACCAGGAGGCCAACATATACTAATGACGAGATCCCCCTTCAAGCTACAGCTGGATGACGTTGTGGCGAAATCAATGAAGGTACCTACATAGTAAACGCCCGCAGAATAGCATTGAATTCGTCGAGATCCACTCGCTTATGATTAAGGGGATATAATCATCATCATTTAAACACGTGGTTAAATTTTATAAATTAACTGGCATCAAAGAATGTGAATAACAGAAGTACACCAGGAATGTATACATTACGGCCGAACGTTCTAAAATCAGTACTTTGTTTGCATCAGAAATCCATGAAAAACTCATGTCTGCAACTCATGGAACATGGAAACTTCAACGCAATCCATGGAGCGGGAAACGCGATACAAATTATCATATCTACAAGAGAGAGAAAAACAATAATTGTATTATTAATTATTAATAATACTAATTCCATATAAAGTATGGCTGGTTTTAAAATTTGAGTTGTTCAGTGTATTGTGCCTCGATAAACAATGGAATGAGTGAATGGTAAGCCGGAAATACAGTTGGGCTTAAACACAACCTTAGAGATTGTTGAACGTAGACGCGTGGGTTTTGATTCTTGTTCTTGTATGTAGCGTCAAGTACGAGTATACGTTTAAAACTTCAAATCTACTAGTAGGTAACAATCGGGAGTCCCTTGAAAGTTCATTCAGCCAATTGAAAATAAAAGTGATATTTACCCTAAAGTTACTGGTGTGTGTTTGCTGGGTGGAGCAGGTACCACAGCTGTAGGTTCCACTTAGTAGTGAAACCATGCATCTTCAATGAGGACGCTGTATGATGTGTTGCTCGCCTACAGGCTATAGCCACGCACAAAAGATAGTTACGACGGCTCTAATGGACCGGACAATCGGAAGACCATGCTTTTATTTCAACGAGAAGCTATTCTGCTTTGTTCTCGCATAATATAAGGTCAACGGCTTGCTTTGACTCGAGCAATAATAATGTAAACAAAGTACGCTAAGCCCGAAAGGGCCACTCAAAGGGACCGTTATATTAAACTTTGCTCAGCCATGTGTACTCACGGGATTCCGTCCTTGTGCTCGATTCCCCTCCTATCTTTTGAGAAAGGGGAAAAAAGGAGTTGGTATTTATAAGAAGATGACGAGAAGATATCATGTTCACGTTTGAAAACTGAAGAGGGGGCAAACAGTGGAAAACTAATTAAGAAGATCAACGGGGCCGACTGAGCGCCGCATCTTGCAGTTCTCGGGTGGCTGTCATCGCTCCGACCTCCTTGACTTGAGGTGATCTCCAATTTTGGTTTACCATCTCGAATAATGACACATTGGAATCGACAAAAAAAATTCAACCCGTTCTCAGAATGTGTGTGTCTACGTTTCAAGATACGTGGAATCGGAAAATCAAATTTAAAAAAAAAACATCTCATGGCTATAAGAGCGAAATTTCGAAGAAATAGCTGGTTTTATGTAAAATGTCTCCATTTTACACCTCAGATTATAGATTTGTCCACGCTGAACACGATGGTGAAGTCAGAATTGCAATATTTCATTCCGTTATCAGATTGGAGCAGATAGACCTTGAATAACCACGTTTCTTCATCTTTAAAGTGCTCGAGTTTGAGAACAGAATAAGATATCGCAATTCTGACTTAACCATCGTGTTTAGCGTAACAGAACCTTTAAAATGAGGTGTCACTTATTATACTGTTTCATTCTCGGGATTTATGGTCAATTTTTCCCCCTAACCCCAAACCCCCTATATGTAGAGTGGCCGGAACTTAGCCTTTCGATTGCAAAGACAGCTTTTTTGGCAAATCTGAACTTTATATCTCAATTCTATCGAGTTACCGTGTGGAATATCACAGAATGTATATTTAATATACATAAATATATAAATATTTAATAGTGTTATGATCTTGATGACTAGTGGAAGTATATGGATGCGTTGAATGACCAAATACTAGTCGGTGGTGAGACGGTTTTTTATTCCACGACGTTTCTGCCCAGGAACTGGGCCCTATTCATGTGGATATCTACAAGGAAAGTAGAATTAATATTATTTTGAACAACAATGTGGAGAACAGCAGAGATGGAATGCTTATTATGTATGTTACGACTAATGCCATTTGTTGTAATAACATTGTACTAAGTGGGTACTTACATTATGAGATGAGGTAAATGTCACATCGGGGATTTTGAACAGGGGATAGCACACGGTAACAACAGAAGGTTAAGGGATGCAAGGTTACAAATACAGAGTCACAATTTCGGTGTCTTGGCCGAACCACGACCGACAACAGTTGTTGACATTATAATATAATAAATGTACGTAATTATATAAAAAAGTAGGGTAAGATTAGAAGTTTAACATTTATGCTAGTGGTCTAAGTAGGTAGGTAGGTAGTAAGTAGGTAATACAGTTACAAAAATTGTTGGCAAAAGTAGGTAGGTAATACAAACATTGTCAAAAATTGTTATGGAGAATAGTTGTTCTAAGTAGGTAGGTAATGTTGAATTGGAGGGGGGAATTGATTGTAGGTAGGTACTGTCTATTGAGAAACATGGAAGGACTAGAGAAATTACTTACTGTTGGCGATGTGTTAAAAGTTTTTGATAAATTGTTGCTAGACCGTTGGTGTCTTTTTTGAAGTTCATAGTTCTATCCTTATTTTTCAAAATGAAACCTACTTCTTTGATTTTTCGTTTTTTAGTATTAGTTTCTGAGCAACAAAACTGCCAATTATCAGTATTGGGATTATGTTTAGTTACAGCTATGTGTTTGGCTAAGGCTGTTGGGAACTGTAGATCCGGCTCATTACCAGTCATATTACGAGCTTTCTTGTTGTCGTTTTTGTGGCCTGTCATCCGTTTTTTTGTCAATTGCCTAGTTTCACCTATATATTTTAGATTACAGTCAGAGCAGTCAATGGAGTAAACTATGTCACTGATTTCGTCTCTTTGTTTTGGGTCCTTAAGTTGTGAGAACAGTCTCTTATTGGTAAATGCAATTTTTGTATTTGGGCTGTGTTTTTGAATTTTTTTCTTTATTTGTTGTGAAATTGGACCAACATATTTGAGAGATGCAAATTTTACATTATTAGTACCTGTAGTTTGTTGAGGGTTGGAACTGTTTAAAGGATTTTGGTTATGGTGATTCAATTGTGAGGGAGTACTGGCTTGTTGAGGGAGATTGTTAGTAGTGGGATTAGAAGAGGTGCGTTGTTGAGTTTGAGTAACTAAATAAATTATTTTCTTTATAAGTTAATTATTTATTAATAATAAGTAATAAGTATAAATAATAATATACTAAGTATAATATATAATAAGTATAATTATTATTATAATTATAATTATATTATTATTATAATATATAATAAGTATAATTATTTTCTTTACAAATGACTAGTATTTGGTCATTCAACGCATCTAAATATTTAATATACATAAATACCTATATAAATATTTAATATATATAAATATAATAATTAATATATAAATATTTAATATACCTACATAAATATATTGATTAATATATAAGTATATTTATATACATATGATTTTTGGTGTCTTTTGGCAGTGAATTCAGGATGGTCTTTGGTAAGGAAATGTTTCGAAAATTCGAGATTTAAACATTTTGAATCGAAAACAGTAGATTCCTTTTCTTCGAAAATTTGCTAAAAATCCGTCTGACCGCCGTATGCCGTCCGCTCCAGTTGAAGTTGTCCTAAAATGATGAACAGGATGATGATGAGAAATTTTTCATAGCCAGAGGTAAATGGGTAGTCGTTATTAATGAAATTTTTAAAACGTCATATCTCAAAAATTTCCAATAATACGGTAAGTTTACCGTATTATTGGAAGCTTACCTAGTTTTCTGTACAAATTCTGTGGATAGAGTTGAGTTCTCAGAAGTTGTGAAAACCATCGACAGCTTTTGTGATATCGAGTTTGTTGTTTTGGTCATTTTATGACTACGGAAAGAAGATTGTAATTGCAAATATTCGTTGGTAGGTACTTCTTCTTAAAAACTATTGCCAATGTAGGTACAAGTAAAAAACCCCAGAATTATGTGAATTGATAAATTCATCAAATTAAATGTTGAATTTATCATTTACATAGATGATAACCCTTTTCTACATAAGGAGAGGACCACCTGGTCACCCTTCTGACTATTGTTTACCGTAGAGTACGTCGAAAGTTCCGTTTTATTAATTTTAAACTCATATTAGTCTTTATCAAAACCTTTCGTACCCTCCTTTTTTTATTTATTTATTTATTAATTTTTTTATTGAAATTCTTTATTGGCATGGTTGTCAACATACAGCCACAATTAAAACATAATTAATCATAACCACAATCGTAGGGTATCAATGAAAACAAATATAGCTTTTTGATACATACTTCAAACCAGTTGTTAAAGTTAGTTGAGGGTATTTACAGAGGGTAAATCCCCCTACCAGTTTTGTTAGTTTTCCCTCTAATAATAGACTCTGAAAGCTGATTCGTTCAGGAACTGAGCACTGCAATATGAATTTCATTACATTGCCTCTGGGGGAACACCTCTAAAGGTACACAAACCTAGAGATAAAGGAATCAAATGCAAATCCGTTTCCGAACAATATATGTAAAATCGACACAAACTCCTCAATTTCCAAGAATACGTTGTGTGATAATAGGACTTTAAGCTCATTATACACAATATTTGGTAGAGTTATAGCACTCACAAGGATATTGTACGTAGAAAATACAGAAAATAATAAGCCATTGGAAAAAAAATGTGTACTGCTTTTGCGGTGGATATTGCATGTGCCATCTCCGACTTGACTATTCAAGGGTAATGGGGCAGAGGGTCAGTGTGTTTGTCTTGGTAATTATAAAGTTGGGCCCAAGGTGAAACCTGCAAAGTTGACGGAGGTAGGTAAACTAAGAAGATTTGGGTTAAGAAACCTTTCAAAACAGTCTAGTTAAAGACTGGTTGTCTACTATCTGGAACGGCTCAAATAAACGTGTTGCTTGAAACCGTATTAGTACAGTTGAGATTTCAATTCATAAAGAAAAACGCTGCACATTTTTCCATAACGGTTCATTGTATTCAGTACAGATCACTCATCTGTCTAGATCACACTGTCAGGGGTATATTTTCATTTTATTTTTTCTTGGTCAATTCCATTGGATCATTATTGAATATATGGAGCAAATGAACAAGGAAGATTTTATGGCTACCTATTCAGTATTAGTTATATAGTGAAACTAGGTTTATATGATCATTTGGTTCATACTACTTACGAAAAATTCAAGTTAGTGTAACTGTGACGCAAATTTATTCATGTACAATAGCCACTAGCTACCGATGAAGAAGACTCTTTTTTCATTTGTAAATGTGATAAAATTATAGGAGAATACAATAAAAATATAAAGTAAGAACGAGACCGGAATTTCCATAATTGTTCAAAGTGTACAGACCACTTTCCTATGTTTATATGAGTACTCCTACTGATAACATTAGTGTTCTGGTTCTACTAACAAATTGTGCCTTATCGCCGACAACACGCAAACTAGACAATCTTCCGGTAAATACAATTCCGGAGTTGTACGTAATATCCAATTGTTTTTCTCTATTTGACTGACTTGTTTAATTAGCCTACGCCGTCCTAATTTAAGACAATTTGCGTCAGATTAGGTAAATAAAAAAGTTAAATTCACGCGAGTTAGCTAATTTAAAAAACGAAGAATATCATGCACAAGGTGATTCCTTGTACATTTTGGACACATGTAAATGCTCAAATTTTGACATCGCATCACATCGCTGTGGGATTGAATGGTTATTGTACGAGTACTGTAGATGGCAAACGTCAAGAGGGAGGGGTGTAATGAGTGCGTTGTTGTTTACTTCTTCATTCCTTCAATGATTTTTCAGGGTTCAACAACGTGAACTCTTTTGTAGTTTTAAGCTTCTATTGTATATTTACGTAACATGGTTCCTACCTATCATACACCTAGTGCTAGAATAATTCGATCTAAATATACCATTGGCACTTCACATTCAAATCAACAGGAAAACCACGGGAATGTAAAATAACACAACTCCAATGGAACCTCATCCATGTTCGCTGTTATCCTGGGGTATCCTTTGACTATATACAGTTATAAAAACCATCAGGGAGTCCCTCTCATGTTTGTGAGTGGGGTTTTGACTAAAATAACTATATAGCGTCCATAATCCAAAGAGGTGCAAATAGGGTTTGCAAATAGGATTTGCAGTTTTCAAAACGTCATGTCTCAGCAATTTCAAGTCGATTGGTATAGCGTTAACTACCAATTTTAATAGATTTTGGTTCAGAGAATGTTTTAGGTTTGCACGGCCAGTCGTTCGTTTACCATGAGGGCTCGAAAATCGTAAACATAAGCGTGAACCAAGAACTTTGGGTCAATTTTCACACTGGGGAACCGCTGATTAAAACAAGATATGATTTTGTGATGTCGAGTTTGTTGCTAAGACACAGTTTATATTAAATATTTAATATATATAAATATATAAATATTAAATATTAAATATAAATATAAATATTAAATATAAATATTAATTATTAAATTATAAATTATAAATATAAATATTAAATATTTAATATACATAAATATATAAATATTTAACATCAAGTTTTTCTAAATTTACGTAAGTGTTTGCTATAATTTTCATCCCCCTGTACATTCATTCAAGTTCATATTTCACGCGATTGTCTTTAGTTTCACCAATCCATCGTATATATTAAATATTTATATATTTATGTATATTAAATATACATTCTGTGTTATTCCACACGGTAACTCGATAGAATTGAGATATAAAGTTCAAATTTGCCCAAAAAAGCTGTTTTTGCAATCGAAAGGCTAAGTTCCGGCCACTCTACATATAGGGGGTTTGGGTTTAGGGGGAAAAAATTGACCATAAATCCCGAGAATGAAACAGTATAATAAGTGACACCTCATTTTAAAGGTTCTGTTACGCTAAACACGATGGTTAAGTCAGAATTGCGATATCTCAAACTCGAGCACTTTAAAGATGAAGAAACGTGGTTATTCAAGGTCTATCTGCTCCAATCTGATAACGGAATCGCCTTAGCTGCAAATAATCAATTGATTTGCGAGCTTTTTTTCACCGTTGAATTGGTTACAGTTAACTGACATCAAAGGTTTCAGTGAAAAACTTTGAGGCGAATTTCTGCCATGTTTTGAATTTTGAGTTGAGGCGTTTTACGGCGAGTTGAGGGCAGAATAGCAGTGGAGGGAAACCGTGGGTTTCGGGTCAATTTTTATGTGATTTCACGAGGTATTTCATGGTGAAGTTGTAAAAAACCAAGTTGCGTTCAGAACGTATATGAACCGCCCTCTTCCCTACACTTTTTCTTAGTATCATGAGCCCAAAATATTCGCGCACCGATTAAGTAAGCGCGAGGGTGGGGATTGTAAATTTACCTCTCCATGCTTCACAACTGGGATGTCATTCTATCATGATTTTGCTGTAGGTTTAAAAATTCAAAACAAGTAGGTACCTACACGTCTTATTGAAGGCTTATGTTGGCAACACAGCGGAAAAGGCCTCTCAAAATAGATGACAAATTAAATGAGAAAAATTCATCGCGTTCAGGGGGTGAAAGAGGTCAAACGAATTTTGCGGGTCTACGATTTATGAATGAAAAGTGCGGTTCGTAAGCAAAAGCAACTAAAGATGGATGGCGGGAGAGTGGTGAGAGGTGGAAGAGAATGAGGGTAAAATATAAACAGGGATAGCAGGGTGGGAGTGTAGGAGCTGCGCAGTTGTATTACAATCCCACCCACAGCACCGATGCGCTCCCTTTCGCAAGCCAAACCTACTTCAAAGTCCTCATTTCAGCATCTTAACCGGTGGAAACCATCCAACTGCATCCTTCGAACGCCCCATAACCATAGCAACTCGTTTACAGAGGGTTGGAAAACATGAGGTTGACAGAATATTTACTGACTCGGGTGGTGTCCGTCTGCAGAGTGAGACTGTCCCACAGAGAGGGGGAGAGAGTGAGAGAGAGTGAGAGAATATAGTTTATTGACAATCAATTAAATACACATATAAAAAAAATTTCACTTCTGGTACAACAATTATTTGAAACCAATGAACATAGGTTATTTTGGAACTAAAGTACTGAAATATAATAATCATACGAGTATATCTGGCGTCAATGTCCCCACAACGTTGCTGTGGGAGAGTGTTGCTAGGTCACAATATTGGTACACACCGTCTCAGATAGGTAAATTGACACGACGCTTATTATTGCTTGAATGTATTATACGTCTATATTTTATGATAATTATATATATAAATGCTTTTTTTATGAATGTTAATCAGTCACGATACAAAATAAATATTAACTGGAACACTTCTGATAACTGGGACACCTGTTCCTATAACAATTTGACCTCCTAGACCAGGGGTGCTCAAACTTGAACTGCTGGCGATCTACCTCAATATTTTTAGACTACTTACGATCGACTCTGAGAGACTGCTAGTGTGTGTGATGCAGGGTTGTCGTACATACACGATACACCCTACCACACACACGGCTTTTCTTTGACAAGTGCCGTGCGTTCCTTTGATAAAGCCACCTTTTGCCGCAAATAGTGTTATTTTATTACGTAATACATTTTTGTAGTTTAGTTACCTACCTACTTATTAAAAATTTTTTTCTTCTCGAGATCTACCCAAAAAGCACTCGCGATCGACCAGTCGATCGCGATCGACCGTTTGAGCACCCCTGTCCTAGACATAATTGCTTATCATTATCTTTTCAATTTGTTGAGGCCCATTTTTTATTAGGAATTCGAAAATGTTCCTTTTGTAATTCGCTCTAGAGAAATGTTGTGGATGTTTTAAGTCACCATTCAAACTCCTATGCTTTATGCCCATTACGTAGGTGGGACTACAAGTTGTGAGTTGTAGCCGAGGGCGGGGATTTACCACATTTCCCTCCATTCGGAACCTCGTGAGGTGACTATGTAGAGGGGCGGAATTTATTACTTCACGGGGCTTGTGCAAGTATAGAAGGAGGTTCTTAAAGAACAGTTGTTTTATGGTGAAAGTTTTGGTTTCCAGGTGTAGCTCATTTGATGGGAATCTGCGGGGCAAATTGAAACGGACTTTCAATACAGATTTTTGTACCATTGTAACTTTGGAAATTGAATTATTGCGAGCAGCCCCCCATGTATGGATACCATACTGGAGCACAGATTTGAACATAGCATCATAGATCAGTTTCGAATTTACCTCTGGTAGTACGCTCCTTATCCTATAAAAAATACCAGTGAATTTTTTGAGTTTGAGCACCGCGGTATGCATATCCCATCGGAGATTGTTATCGATCGTAATCCCTAGGTATTTATGACTACTTCCGGACACGATGGGCTGACACGAGCAGTTACTCTTGTCTACGCAGTTGTGGATCACTACTTTCTTCTGAGTTAATAAGTTGCTATCGAACCATGACTGGAGGTTATCAATCGTTGAGTTGGCAGTATCGAAAACCTCATCCCACGACGTTCCTTCAAACAGCAGAGTCGTGTCGTCAGCAAATAGATAAGTTAGACAATTTCGGGCTCTATTTGCAACGTGGTTGATCTAGATGAGAAATAACGTGCTGCTTAGGGTGCTCCCTTGAATAATCCCATAATCGCTTGATGCCTCACCACTCCTGATTAACTCTATTTCGACAATTTGTTTCCTATCCAGTAGATAATGCTCGAACCATTTCACGTTCTTCGTGTCGACTCCGATCTCTTCTAATTTTTTTATCATGATTTTTTCATCTATTGAGTCGAACCATGTCGAGGAAGAAAAGTAAACCTTTTTTATGTTGATCCCTTATTCGATACAAATCTTCTGATTATTTTGATCAGGGTCGTCGATGATCTCCTAGAATTGTCTTTATCTACATTTCTCCCGATCGCCGGCCCCCCGCTGATGTACCGAGATAATGCTGATCAGTCATCTAGGGACGCGGGAGCGTCCCGCCCGCCAAGAAAACCGAAGCCCTGAAAACCGAAGCGACTGAGACACTGATTACGCGACGGAACAAGTTGGGGTTTTCACCCTACCATAGCTCGGTCCCCTGAGTGTCTCGAGAGTTGATTTTTTGTACACCAACTCTCCAGGGGCACGTGAGGAAGTAAAACAAACCCCCCAAAAACAACTCCGTTGTAAAAACTGGCCCGCCAAAAAACCTCAGCCGCAAAAAGGAATGATATCCATTTTGCCCGCCAGCCACATATATAGGATGCTCGGTGCTTAGCACCTCGCTGTTGAGTGTGCATATAGAAACCTGATCCTCCTACCCCTAACCTCCACCGTCAATGTTTTCCTGTTCCCTGTCTCCTTCCCACAACCCCCTCTCACCCTTAGTCACCCTCGGTTTCACCTAATATGTTTCCTCTGTTACACCAGCAGGGACCTTTACGCTTCTTTCAATGCTGTTGGCGGGAGCTTTTTGCCAGATGAACAAGCCTGAATTGAAGCATTACTTCATTACAGTTGTACCACCGCTGATTACTCGTGACCACCAGTAATACTTATGTTAGCTTGTTCATCTGGCAAAAAGCTCCCGCCAACAGCATTGAAAGAAGCGTAAAGCTCCCTGCCGGTGTAACAGAGGAAACATATTAGGTGAAACCGAGGGTGACTAAGGGTGAGAGGGGGTTGTGGGAAGGAGACAGGGATCAGGAAAACATTGACGGTGGAGGTTAGGGGTAGGAGGATCAGGTTTCTATATGCACACTCAACAGCGAGGTGCGAAGCACTGAGCATCCTATATATGTGGCTGGCGGGCAAAATGGATATCATTCCTTTTTGCGGCTGAGGTTTTTTGGCGGGCCAGTTTTTACAACGGAGTTGTTTTTGGGGGGATATCACATCTTTTTGCATGGCTAGTTTTCGAGTGGTACTTATACAATACGGTTCAACAACTTATACAATACAAAAGTACCTACGAGGTAACTAGTACATGTTTTCCTAAATGAAGTTTTATCCAAGTCAAAATTTAGTAAAACTCGGCGCTTCGCGCCTCGCCAGGGGGGCAAGCCCCCCTGGACCCCCCGGATCTTCTCTCTTCTATACTTTGTATAGGACGAGGTATTTGCTATGCAAAACATGAATAATGTTTTTGCGTCCCGTTTCCCCTTTTCCTTATCCCTTTTCTTTTTCTGTATGGAAAATATTAAGAAATGTGCGGAAAATTTATTAGTTTTTTTATTTACTCAGGGCTGTATCTCAGCTTCTTCGATATTTACAGCGGTTTTGGCAGTATATAATTTATGCATAAATTAAAGGCTTTCCAACGAATGGAGAACGATTTTTGTCCGTTGAAAACTAAAGAAGTTTCATTTCCCAAGAAACGGCTCGGTTGTACGTGGAAATCATTAAAAATCTTCGTGACATAATTTCGTGACTTAAACTTCGTTACGCTTTTCAACTCTGGTAGGCCACCGCAAAATCATTATTCATGTTAAAATTAGTACGCCTACTAATTTGCCTTTTTGTTTCTTGTTTTTGTGACAAGAATAATTATTTTTTGGAAATTATTGTTTGTTATGTGAAATGTGTTTGAAAAATAAGTAGTTTTAAAATTTTTGCGAATTGGTTAAATATTAGTTTTAAAATTTTCGATTAATTAAAACAATCAACAATTTGAAAACAATTATTAAAACTTAGTACAATTATTCTTATTATTAAATTTAAAAAAATAGATCGAATTAGAAATTTGAATAAATTTGAATTAGAAATTTTTTGAAAATTGGTTGCATTTTTTCTTGGGGATTGTGCAAATTTTTGTTGTTGAGAATCATTACAATAATTGTAATTATTGGTGTCGAAGAGAAAGAGGAAAGAGAAAGTTTGCAAAAGGTAAAACGCACGTTTTTATCTAGGGACGCGGGAGCGTCCCGCCCGCCAAGAAAACCGAAGCCCTGAAAACCGAAGCGACTGAGACACTGATTACGCGACGGAACAAGTTCGGGTTTTCACCATCCCGTAGCTCGGTCCCCTGAGTGTCTCGAGAGTTGATTTTTGGTTTATTATCTTCGATAATGAACCATTGGAATCGCCCAAAGAAAAAAAAATTTTAACCCCCCCTCAAAATTTGTTGGTTTACGTTTCAAGATACGTAGATTCAGAAAATCGAATAAAAAAAAATCCGTCCGTCCGCCGTACGCCGTACGCCGTCCGCCGTACGCCGTCCGCCGTACGCCGTCCGCCGTCCGCCGTCCGCCGTCCGAGGCACTTTGCCCAGTTAGCGTTGAGTTAAAATTACGAAATTTGGTTTCTGGGTTTGGACCAGCCCCACAATGATCCACGAAACTTTTCATAACCCTAGGTCAAGGGGAAGGGGTTCAAAACGAATTTTGAAATTTTTAAAATTCCATATCTCGAAAAATTCCCATCAAACGGTATGTTTTTTATTTCATATTTAGATAGAGTTTGTTCCGTAGAATTTTTTAAGACCATCCGCAGCTTTGTACGACCAGCCGTTCGTTCACAATGACGGCTCAAAGATTGTGCCTCACAACCCGATCGTGAATCAAACTGTTGAAATACGGGTCCATTTTCATACTAACAAGCTCTTTGGAACATCATATGGCTTAAGTGATGTCGAGTTTGTTGTTCTGAGGTGCGTTTCGTGCTACGGAAATGAAGGTAATTTCGAATGTTTGTTGGTAGGTACTTCTTTTATAGAAAAATTATTACCGACGTAGTATTAAAAACCCCAGAATTATATCGTATTAATTAATCATAATTAATAATAATAATTATTAATAATACGAAATATCAATACCTAACAATAAATTATAATAATTTTCAGTAGGTACTTGATAAAATTGTTAATAATTAGTGATAATTGACAATAATAATTAATCTAACATTTAGGATCTAGACATTTAGACCTAGTGATCTAGACAGAAGGGTGATCTGTACAAAGAAGATAATGAACCGTTGTGTCAAGAATTTGCAGAGTTTTTGTACACCAACTCTCCAGGGTGACGTTCTATCTAAACTTGTATAGACCATACATCCTCTAAATTTTTTATGTATGTGTCGACCCATCCCTTCGACCTCTAATCGTTCAAATTGGTGCAAGGGGGTCGGCAAGTCCTCAATAACCATTTTCGGGTGGAAGGATTCGGTCCTTTACTTTTTCTGACATTTTCCGCAGAACCTTTACTTAGAAAATGCATTGAACGTTGTTTGCTGATGTTGTGCATACTGGTGTGGACGTTGCTGGTTGACCGATACGATGAATTGACACATACAGAACAGATTTAGTGATTCCATGGTGTGAACAAAAAAAACCTCTCTTCCAATTCCTGTGATCCATACCTACCTACTCTATAGAATTATTTGACATTCGCACCATTCCTCTCTGTATCTGCGGAATTATTATGTTTAAAGTACAAGAGTTCCACAGATAACATTTATAATATTTATATAATTTGCTTTACAAGAGGCACACTTTACCTTCACAAACCAGTATATCAGAATGTGAAGTAGTTCAAAACGAATTGTGAAATTTTGACAAATTCGTATCTCAAAAAATGCAAATGAAACGGTTTAGGGCTTGGAGTTGGAGCAGATAAAAGCCGTCAACATGAGGGTGAATCATGCGGCAGCCTGTCTTGTCAATGTTCATACTGGCCCAGCTGATTCAAACAGCTAATTAATAGCTAACTAACAATAATTATTAATCATTATTAATTATTATTAATTATTATTAATAATGAATGACACTCCATGATAATAATAATTCAACTATCTTTTAGTGATCTAGACAGGAGGGTGATCTGCACAAAAAAGAGACTAAACCGTTGTCAAGAATTTGAAGTTTTTCCTTTGTGGAGTTCTACACCATATCAATCATAATAATCAATTTTTTTTTTATATTTGGTATATGAAGAATGTGACAGGTTCCAAGAACCAGTAGAAATATGACATGACAGAAAGTGTGATGATAAATTTTGTGTGGTACAATTTTCTAGTGGACGCAGATACCTATTTGTGATCTCATTTTTTCTATCATTGTGTATATTTTTACCTATTGTGGATAATCGTTGATTTGGCTCATCATGGATTCTGTTACATTAACAGAGTGTGATCAAGTTTGTAAATGGGAAATTTCCCATTCAAGTGAACTTGTTTACCCGAAGTCGGAAAATCTGAGCTCAGTTATATCTGCAAGAAGTCATCGAGTTTTTGAATAAATACACGTTACTTACCACATCGTCTTCACACATTCAACAAATATATAATTTCTTACAGATAACCCAATTAGTGGAGGAACGTGATTGGTATAGAAGCGATGGAAAAGTATAAACATGAGTAACATCTCTGCTTTCTAATTGTTTGTAGTTCTTATTACCAGTAGTTCTTAGTCTTTGTAGTTAGATTGTTGTACTTATATTTTATCAAGGCAGCATGCTAACATTGAATAAAGTGTTACCTACCATTTATTACCACATGATTCATTGGAAAAACAACAGCCGAAGCTGAAAATGATGATCATAATACGTGAAAGCAAGACATTTTGAGACGATTTTTCTCATTTTCTGAATTTTTCTCATTGTTACTTTCTGGCTACCAAACTTGTAAGCATTCTTCAATTAGACATTTTTCTTATTCTTCATATTCTACTTTACAGGACACAGGCGAAGCAGAAAAGCAGTAGTTTTTTCGGTCCTACCTTCCAGTTTTCATTGAGAAACGAACGGCTGGTCTTCTAAACTACTCTAAATCAAAATTCATTCAAGTTTGTGTGAAAAACTCCACCGTTCAATTTCATGTTTGAACAGGGCGTTTTGATATTGTCAACCCTTATTTTGAACGCCTTCCTATTGACTTAGGGCGAGGAAAGGTTTTCGAAGGGGCCAAACCAAAATAAGTCAAAAAACAACATCCTACCACATAATGGTGATGGATGTAAACTTTTCCCGTGAAATCAAATTTTCGTCGTGTATTTACATTGGTCCGGCTCTCAGTGTATCAGCAACATGAAGAATCAGCAACACCACCGAGCTCGTTTTTCACAACTTTTCAGGAGAGAGAAAAAACCGATTTTTTCGTCCATCAAGGCCAAATTGACTGAAGTTTTATCTCGATATCCATGATGAATGATATCTATTCATCATAGATATCGAGATAAAACTTCAGTCAATTTGGCCTTGATGGACGAAAAAATCGGGTTTTTTCTCTCTCCTGAAAAGTTGTGAAAAACGAGCTAGGTGGTGTTGCTGATTCCTCGACGATTTGTAATGCTAACTTTTTCTGATCTTAGGACATTGTCAGGTCTAAGGACATTGTCAGGTCTTACGACATTGTCTGATCTTAGGAACAGAGTGACTGGACCAGTTTTCGACCGAGTTTTAATAATTACAGGACAAATAATTCATCAGAGCAGCTACAACAGATTATAGAGCACAATAATTGTCTTAATATGATTATTCTTGTTAAAAAGAAAAATAAAAAAATAGAGACTCAAATCTACGCGGCAAAAAAAAAAAAAATCTCGAAAACAACAAATTAGATGACAACAACAAAATTGGATGATGCAGGTAATTATACAGTTTTTTTCCTATTTTTTTTATCCAGGTCTTCTACACGACTTGGATCCTATTGAAGATGATTAATTTATTGGCGAAATTCAAAACTTCGTTAAACGCGCAGGGAGAAATAACTGAGTTTTCATAAAGTCTGGAACGTATGAAAATATAACAATCTTCAGCATAGTTTCTAGTACGCTAACACGTATTTGTGCAGTTAGTTTTTAAAAAATTTCACCTACAATCCATATTTGAGGCGTTCATGTACAAAAGCATATTAATAATAATTAATAGTTATCAACTAACTATTAATTATTATTTATAAGGCTTTACTGAACTTCCCAAAACTGTGAACAAATAAATTTTTGAGATTTTGGAGTTATCCGCTTTTGATCATGAACGCCTCATTTGAACTATTGCAATGGTTCTTCCCTTCTGGAGGTTCCCCTGACGTCAATTGTTCCATTTCATCTTCCCACTGATTCTGCGACTCTACGTCTTCAATCGACGGTGAATGTTATAGTCCACATCTGATCGTCAGCTAAAATTAATCAAGCCGTGTCAACAGGCCACTAACAAGAAACTCGATATTGTTTCATTAAACTCTTTTGGTTCACGCTCATGTTGACTTTTTTTATTAATTTATTATTTTTTTTAAAGGAAAAACTTGTATGATATATTTGTCCGTCGAGAATCCCTTCCACTGTGCGCTCGGTCACCGATATTTTTCGGGGCCAAGTAGTATTTTGGTCGTTGGCTTCGATTGAACAAACGATGAACGGCTATTTCTAATATTTCATCGTATTCTGTTCACCTTGGGATGTTAATCGTGACATTTAGGGGTTAGTCAACTCATCTTTCATTCTTGAACAATTAGAAAATGTAATTTATTGAAATAACACACCATAGAAGTCGCCGGCTCTATTGGAATTATTTTCTGAATCAGTTGCAACTACATCAACAGCAATTCTCACGTTCTATAAACAATTCGGGTTGATGCCCTAAGTATTCCTATTGCACACATGTTGTAAATACAAACAATGAAATGTGAGTTACTCACGGTAGTTTTAAATACGTCAAGCACAATAAGGTCTTCGATAATAATAAATGCGAAGAGCGTTAGCCCAAATTTACTTGCAGACCTAATATTTTCGAATAGAAGTTTAATAAAGTTAGAACCCTTTCAATACTTCTTGCCTCTTGGGGCTCCTCCAAAAATATGTCAAAATGTTTGATTGTACAATTTATCAACGCGATATGAATGATTCAATTCATGAATGATTCAATTTTGATTGAGGAGAACAATGGCAAAGTGAATCCACCTATGTAACTTGATGAATTATGAATTCATGATATATGTACCTAATTTTTCACTGTAACGCCACATTAATTTTGATAAATCCAACTATACTTCTGTTGGCAACAACAGATTAACCTGCAATAAATGTCATCGACCTTTTTTGTTATTTTGGTTTATAGGTAACCTTCGATAATAAACCATTGGAATCGACCAAGAAAAAACTTTATTCGCCCCATGTTAGTCACATAATTAAACGAAATAATTAGTGGGGTAGGGTAAAATGTTGTTAGAATAGGTGACGAGGTCAAGGGACGAACAGAGGTTGTTAGAGACGGTTAAAGATGGTTAGAGATGGTTGACTTGACTAGGTAGACTTGATTCTACCTCTAGAAAACTAAAATGTAGTATTTAATACAACGTTCAGGTTACACATCTGCCGCTTTTTCACTGATTTCCACCCGAATAGCACAATTTTAACTCATAAGTAGCAATGTGGGATTTAATTGTAAGGTTAGTAGTGCAGGGTTAAACATTTTAATTATTGTGTATTTGTAGAAATTAATTGTCAGTGACATATTGATATCGTTACTAACTCGCCAAAAGCGCCAATCTGTTTTTGGTTGTAATTTTCGTTATAGTGCACTTTTGGGTATTTGGAGTAGGGTACTACTGAGTTGAGTACACCATACCAGAGCCGACATGCGTAATTCTCAGTAGATCTTTTGGACAAAAAGAATTCCGTTTCGCGTATCTGTAGATGCACTAAAACGAAAATAACCAAGAAAGCGTGGTAATACAGTAATGATATTACAATATACTAGGTATATAGTAATAGTGTTGGCCCTACGCGCTACATATTCTTGTTTTGAACTTGACGAAACTAAGAGGAAAATCCCAAAATAATTTTACCCCACCGGAGTCTGGACGTACCGACAAATCACGGAAGTACAATTACATGAAGTGCACCTGAGAAGTTAACAATTATAACAAGTCAACAAATTGCCAATTATTTGGAAAAACAAGAACCGATTTCTTCAGGTGTGAAAAATGCTCAATACTTCTGTGCAATGGTACCATGATTTCCCTTGGCTGCGTTGGTTCATTGTCTGTAACCCACACCACCACAACTTCATGGAGATAATAATTAACATGCAGATATAATTTACATGAACTGTATCATCCGTGAGTTCAAACGTGTAGGTCTCCACACGAGATGACTGATTGAATACATGAATCAAAATTGATTAAGTAATTAAATTTTTGCCTAGTCATCGTAAAAAAAAAAAAAAAAACTGAAACAAATTGATACGTTCATATTTGTCCAATTCAAGTACGAGATCAAATAACAATTTGTACGAGTATGGTCGATCAAGCGAGTATTACATTTAATAATCATTATAGTGACTGATATAAGCTTGATAGGGGCATGGGGCAATAAACTAACGTTTTCCCAGTGAGCTTCTCATATGAATGTCGGGAACGTCTACAAACAACTACTATTCATTAATGCGCACGTACTGGTTTGTTCCATGAAGCCGTTATGCTTGTCCAAGTGTACAACGACTGTATATGGATACTATAAGAAAGTTGAAGAGGTTAATAAAGAAGATAAGTTGTCATCCCATTTAAATAATCAGATTATATTGTTATTAATAATATTCTATCACATCAATCAATCTATACACACAACAGAAGTTTTGTCTTCTAATTTACATAATCAATTTTCGCTAGCCCCTACATTACATATCGATAAACATTGACTCGAAATGAATTAATTTCTTAGTGTATTACAGCGCTTCTTTTATTATTATTTTTTTTTTTAATAACCACGATTGCTCAATGTAGGTAAGTACATTTATAATAGGAATAAATAACACAATATAGGTTAGTACTTGACTATCATGATTGCTATATTGCAATTTTAGTACTACTGACGTAGAACACACATATCTGGTAACGTTCGATAGTAGATCTAATACAACTTCAGTCGTTAATAGATAAATACGGAAAAATAAGGAACCCTTAAACTAATAATTCAAAAACAATACGTAATAATTTATATACAAATAATGTACAGTTAACTACTATTTAGCATAATAGTGTATGGAAATGTACACATTATGGTCATTGGACAACGCAAAGAAGCATTTCAAAAAACCGACGAAAACGAGTAGGTACGAACAATGAGAAATGTACAGTGAAATTATAATAGGGATCGCGGTGATGCCATGGATTTTATGTACAGTTGCAATATGTTTGTGTAGTACGGTTAAGAAAGACTTTGTACACTAGTGGAAAGGTTGTTCTCACCTGGCCCAAGCAGCAGCCGTATGAAGCGGAGTGAATGCTGAATCGAAGCTTCGAGTCACAGGAGGCGGAGATGCGGCTTCCGACCTTCCGATCAGAGATTCAATTGTGAAGGCCGGCGGTGGTCGAGGAGCCGCCGCCGGAGTCGGTGCGACGGCAACGGGTTTACAAGGAAGTTGAACGGTACCGCCCGACGACGTCAAAAGTCCGAGGGATAAACGCGCGAGTTCCGTCGGCGGCAGGAGCGGCACGTGAGGCGGCAAAGGTGCCGTTGGTAAATATGAATAATGATGATGAAGTGCGGCCGACGGCGGCAAAAAACCTTGTTGTTCTCTCAACATGAATTCAGGCGGTTGCCGTTTGTATCGTTTCCGTCTTCGTAGGAACGAACCGTTGTCGAACATGTCTTCCGCCATCGGGTCCAGTGTCCAGTAATTACCTTTACCCGGATTACCCGGTTCACGCGGGATTTTGATGAAGCAGTCGTTCAACGACAAATTGTGTCTTATCGAATTTTGCCAGGCGGGAAATTTTTCCCTGTAATACGGAAATCTCGTCATGATAAATTCGCATATCCCGCTTAGCGTCAACTTCTTATGAGGCGATTGGAGGATGGCCATTGTTATCAAAGCTATGTAGGAATAAGGCGGTTTGACTAATGTGGTGGTGTTAGTTGATTTTTTTGTCTCCTCACCCGGCGATGATTGTGACGACTGTTGTTGGGCGGGTGATGTCGTCAAATGATCGTCGTCAGAATCAACGTTGACGTCTTGGTCCGAGTCCGGTGATACCCTGTCCCTGAGGTCTAGCGGTGTGTCGTACTCCATCACCACTCGGTATCCCACAATCATCAGGTCACACTTACAACTAGCTCTGTCGTCTCTCTACCGACTCTCCCCATACGTTCGCGTCCCATCCCCTACCCAACCATCACCAACCCTCCAACCACCCCATCCGAGAGGGCGTGGCCTCAACCTCTCATCCTATTGGTCAAACTCTTACCCCCACTACTAACAAGTTCGTGGACCACCCCTTCCCCTCAACCACTGCGACTCCCCACTCCGACGTCTCTAATTAATAGTTGATCACGTATAACCAAGAGCTCTCGGCTTACCAATTCAAAACACTCTACAACCGTTTTATTTTTATCTCGCCTAAATCATCCTTTGGATACTAATAAGTCAACATTTTCCCCACCAGACCTCTTAATTACCTTATCTTTTTCCGCTCTGCTACTCAACTACTTTGATTCACACTTTTCGCTCGCATTAACTCCGTTATCATATTCTTGTTGTAATTGTCACTTGGACTACGCTTTTTGGTCAACGTGATGTTCATCCTCAATGGCATATCTAGCCGTATTGCTGCGGTGGATCGCTGTTTGATGCTTATGCCCGTTTTGTATATTAGTTCATAAACCACCAAATTAGAAAGATAATAAATAGTTTATACAACTACTGGCTGACTAGGAGGTTCTCAATTCCCTGTGCCCTCACAGATATAATAAAACTATAAATCAGTTGTTAGCAAGCCGATCTTGAATACTGCCCCGCACGTTTTAGCTCCGGAGTAAGGTTTCTGTAAATAGATAGATAGATAAATAGTTTATTTACAAAAGAACGTGACAAGAAACCTCCAAGTATATGGAAAGAAAAATAATAAACAATACGGCATGGTTATTGTAACCGTCTACCGGAAGTCTTGTTCAACATTAATTATGTTACAATGAAGCCTATGTTTGCAATAAAAAGAAGAACGAAAAAAATGAACATGAATAAATAAACGAAATAATAATCACACAACTGCCTATTAGTGGAGAGGGGAGAAAAATGAACATGAATAAATAAACGAAATAATAATTACACAACTGCCTATTATAGGTACTATCTATTTACAGAAACCTTACTCCGGAGCTATAATAGATCTATAATAGGTCTATAATAGATCTATAATAGGTCTATAATAGATCTATTATAGATATAATAGATCTATAATAGATCTATAATAGAGCTATAATAGACCCGTTGTATACAACAGATTTTTTTGTAGATAAATGGAGGCGTGGGCGCGGATTGACGACATTACCTTCTGGCATATATCGTGTTGGGTAATGGTACACTGTTTCCGCACCAAAGACTTATTACAACAGATGAATTCTTTAATGGAGTTAGAGCTCGATCAGCACAATATCATACTGTTTATCAGCTTCTGGGAGCACCGGGATATATGAAGGAGAAAGCCCTGAGCCATCATTTGAACGGTAGAGATTGGTCAGCTCTTGGGTGGTATTTAGTGGGTGGCTCTTGGGTGGCTGTACGGTGCAGGAGTATATTGGTAGAGGATTCAACTTTTGAAAATATGAATGGCATAGACCGTAGGTTGTTTTAGTTATGCATGTAACGCTAATTTGTTTTCCGATCTTGTGATTTGCAAAAACTGAGCACCGGTTCATAGCTTTGTACTGCGCCCGTGTCAGGTTTTGTTGTTTGTTTCTTTTTTATATTAGAATTCGGTGATAGGTTCTGTGATATAAATATAATTTACAAATAATTGTGATTAGAAGCTACCGATGTGATTTAAATTTAATGAAAATTATATGTGATTTAATATAATGGATAAATAAGGAATGGCGCTGTAATTTTAGGATACCTAATAATGGCGGAAACCGATCTCCGGCTCATAGCCTAGTGCTTCAGCCGTAAAAAAAAAAATATATAATAATAAATAAAATAAAATAAATAAAAAATAAATAAATATATTTGTATCATTATGACATAAACCACATTGTGGTTTATAATATCTTTATTAAAAATAAATATTTCATTCATTCATTCACTGTTTCCGCAGCAATTATCGAGGGATGCTTGTGATAATACAATAATACGTTTTTACAGAATAATTGTTTGATGGACTCTTTGTGAAAGCGTGGAGCGTATTGGATGAAAATCGACGGGGGCATTAAAAAACGAGAGCATTTTGGGGAGACCAATAGACCGCAAAATCGCAGTTAAAACATGTAAAATGAGCGAGCAGGATCTCAAATACATTTCGATTTTTTTCTCGATTTTTCGATAAGTGTTTCGTAACCTTTTTCTTATTGGATGTCCTGGCGCTGCAACAGTGGCGGAAAACTCTCCCGCATTTCAAAACTGCAAGTCAATCACATCCTAAGATCTCCTTCAAAAACCTTCCAACCTAGGTCCTGCAGGTACTAGGTCCTGTGGATTTGTAAGCATTACATCTAACCCTCCACTTATTGCTCCATGCATGGATTTGTTGGAGGCTGTCTTGTAAGGCACTGTGAGCGTTTTCAAATGTTTCTTCCACGTGCAGGATTGCGACATCGTCAGCATAAATAGCTGATGTTGACTGGGTGGGAAGGGGCAGATCCTGTGTGTATATTAGGCTAGAAGAGGCCTTGGGGTACTCCTGCGTGCCTTAGTGTGACATCTAGGAACGCGGTAGCGTTCCGCCCCGCCAAGCAAAGAAGTTGAGAAAACGAACGCTGTCGAGTGTATGTTTACCGGACGTCACGAAACGCGTTTTCGAAGTATCCATATCTCGGCTCCTATTTGACCGATCAACTTGAAAATTAGTGTGGGTCTTCTTTGAGTGTATATTAGAAAGCCCTGAAAGTTTCAAATCGATAGGTCTAAAGGGAGCCGAGCTACATAACTTCAAAAACCCGGGTTTTCGGCCTTAGATTGTTCTTCTCCTTCTCCTTCTTCTTCTCCTTCTCCTTCTTCTCCTTGTTCAGACAGGCAAGGCTGGAGCCTCTCCACGTTGACCGATTGACTTGAAATTTTGCACAGAGCTTCATTTAACCTTGAGACAGAGCCTTATATAAGATTTAACCCATTATCTCAACCCAAAAAAGTTTTAGAAACAAAAGAACAGAAACCTTAGGAAAATTCTGTCCACTTTGACGAGTCTACAGCCTGGGTAAAAGGACCAATCGACTTGAATTTTTTTACATATCTTCTTTATAGCATGTTTCAGTGCCATTTGAACGAAATAAGCAATTATCTCAACCCAAAAAAAATTAGGGACAAGAAAACTGAAATTTAGGGTAATTAAGGCTAATTATGGCCATATCTCGGCTCCTAGTTGACCGATCAACTTAAAATTTGGTATGGATCTTTTTGGTGTGGATAATAGAAAGCCCTGAAAGTTTCAAGTCGCTAGGTCTAAAGGGAGCCGAGTTATATAACTTCAAAAACCAATTACCATGTTTTTCTACTTTTTTCAGTCGGTCAAGGCTACAGCCTCTCCACCTTCGCCGATTGACTTGAAATTTTGCACGGAGCTTCGTTTCAAGTGTAGCAAGTGCCTTTTGAAAGATTCAAGTCGATATCTTTAAAGGGAGCCGAGTTATATAACTTCAAAAACCCGGTTTTTCATCCTTACCGGTTCTTCTTCTCCTTAATCAGTTAGGCATTTCCACCTTCACGGATTGACTTGAAATTTTGCACAGAGCTTCGTTTCAACATCAGACAGTGCCATTTGAAAGGTTTAACCCATTATCTCAACCCAAAAACTTTTAGAAACAAAAAACTGAAATTTAGGCTAATTTTGGCAACTTTGACGAGTCAACAGCCTGGGTAACCGGACCAATCGACTTGAAATTTTGCATAGACCTTTTTTATAAAATGACCCACTTCAACAGCAAAAAGATGTGATATCCCCCCAAAAAACACTCCGTGTAAAAATCACCCCGCCTCGCAAATATCATTCTTCAGAGGCCGGAAAAAGTTATGATATCCACTTTCCCCGCCCGCCCTTTTCCTCATTAAGGAGCTAAGTATGATGAAAAGCTTAACCACTTCACAAGCGCCGTACCCCTTTCGAAATCTCCCCTTGGCGCTATTGCGAGACGTTTTTATTACTTCCACAAGCAACTAATACTTGTATAAAACGTTAACCACCATCAAGTATTAGTTGCTTGTGGAAGTAATAAAAACGTCTCGCAATAGCGCCAAGGGGAGATTTCGAAAGGGGTACGGTGCTTGTGAAGTGGTTAAGCTTTTCATTATACTTAGCTCCTTAATGAGGAAAAGGGCGGGGGGGGGGAAAGTGGATATCATAACTTTTTCCGGCCTCTGAAGAATGATATTTGCGAGGCGGGGTGATTTTTACACGGAGTGTTTTTTGGGGGGATTTTACTTTCCTCAGACAACCTACGTGGTGCACTTTGTCGGAGGCTCCAAGACACAGGTACCTTTTTCTGTTCAAAACACACACAACACAATGACATCAATCACGCAATGAAGCTGATGAGAGCAAGAATGGCGTGGAGGGAATGGTTTGTCCGACCCATTTTTTTCTGTAATTTTTTCCTTTTCAAGATCAATGCATCAGTATTACTCAGAAATATTTACAGAACATTGGGCCATACACCTAGGGAGCTTTGGAATCAGTTACGACATTTCTTTATATTTCCCTATCACAACTTCTACCATAAAAAATCACGTAATTATTTTTTTGTTGGGCATTTAATATAGGTTTGGTTGACGAAAACCAACAAGATATTATGTAAGACTCTTCAGGCTGGTATCACATGAAATAACGCATTTACAAATCTTGCCGCTCATGACGTAAGAATCGGCCAGACAATCTTTTTCAATTTTACTATATTGACTATTCAAACGTTCTGGATTCTGCACCTTCAAAAATTGCCAGCTCCCCGACTACATTTGATCATGTAACAGTAACTAGCAAACACGTAGTAGGGAATTGCACATTTCTGTATACTTCGGTCGATGAGGGAGCTCTCGGATTTTCAGTGATTTTACATGGCATGCAACAACACAATTGTACATAGGTAAATACAATTTAATTCCTCGAAGAAGGGAAATTGTGGATCCGCAAAATGCACGTCGATTGAACCCAACATGATTCAATATAGTACCGCAAAAATATAGCGTCATGTTATTAAATATTTAATCCAACATTGCATTCATGTTTTTGCAATCCATAACTTTCTCTGAACCTAACAATTTTCTTCTTTGTTCAGTTCACGTTGGTTCCCAGAAAAAGGAATTTCCGTCCGATCTGAGCAATTTCGCGACTCCGCGTACACAGTGGGAGACCGAAACTCTAAAGTAGTGGTTAAAGATTCAACCAATTGAAACTGTATGTACAGTTTCAGATCAATCTGTGGATCTCACGGTGTGATTCCACTATAACGTGAACTCGTAGTGAACCAAAACTCCATTCGAGAAAGTGAATTTGGAGATTTGGTTTTCTATTAGTATACTAACGGCAGAATTTCCTAAGTCAGCGAAAAATGTCCTACCTGAATATTCCATGAAATAATTATGTCCGGACAGAATCGTACTTATCCCACTGCGATGGTGGTAAAAAATGGAGCAGTATCAAACTAAACACTCTCGAAACACACAGATGTTCTTAAGAAACGAGGACGGATGGTGACTTTACACAAGGATTTTGTGTGTTGTTTGTTTATTCAAAAACGCACATACTGTTTATTCAACGTCACGTCGCTACGTTGGAATCATAGCGTAGTTAGTAGGACTTGAGTAACGAAGGTTCGTGAGCACGTTGTGCACCTAAAGGAACGAACCAAGTGTCGAGGTCTCACTGATAAGCAGTTTATTTGAGTAGGTCTCACCTACTGCTCTCTATCAGACAGATATATTACCGAGGTTAAACATACCAGCACACACAATCACTGTATGTACACGAAGATTGTGATAATAATTTACAGAAGAAGCTTAACTAGATATCAAGTTTGAGTTTAAAATGATGACCTCTCTCACCTGGTACACGTCTCGAAACAAAGGGCAGCTCTTGGTGTCGAATAGTTAGAACGGTTCCAATCCCGCCACAAAATATACCGCAGTAGGTATATAGAAATTTCCCTACTTCATTTTCGACGTGAGGGAGTTCCAGCAGGCGCATTGTGTCCTCGTGAGAGGAACACAATATACAGCTGGTTTTTTCGGTTCCTGATGATACCCAAAATCTATACAACTAAATTTATAGACGATTTTCGTGTTCCTTGAGTGTTTTCGAAAAATTTCACTGCAGTTATTCGTTTCGCGGGAAATGGAGTCGAAACATGCCGATTTCGAATTTGGTGTCTGTCTGTTTGTTTGTCTGTTTGTCCTTCAATCACGCAAAAACCGCTCAATGGATCGAACTCATTTCCCGTATTGAGATGTTTCCGTTATCGGGGAAGGACATCCATAGGGGGGTTCACTTCCGGACCCGATGCATAAGGGTGGGGGTTTATGGGGTGCCGAACTATAAAAATTTTAAATTCTCGAAAACGGCTCAATGGATCGAACTTTTCTCCCGTATTTAAATTTTTCAGTGACCGGGGATTCACATACGGGGGTTCACTTTCGAATCTGATGCATAGGGGTGGGGGTTGATAGGGAAGCCTTAATATGAAAATCTTAAATTCTTCCTTCCCGTGAGACAGATGAATATTATTTTTGGTATTTAAGATTATAAGGGTTTGTAAAGGGACATGTAAGAGGTTTAATCCGTAAAGCGACAGGTAAGAGTGGCAGCAGGATCCATCCCGAGTTCTGCCCGCCAGCGACGGGCCCGACAGCTTGTAAAACACCAAGTTTGGCAGGGATTCAAAAACATTCTGCCGAATGGGTGAGCAGTGTAATTCCCGCACATCATGAAATCCAGTGATCTGATACTACCATCCGATCGCATCGGAATTCAGAGGGATCAGGGACGCCACCTCTGATTCCCGAGAATTTCAACATGATCAGTCGAATGGAATCCGAGTTACGAAGGAGTGAGGAGTTTCGTATTCATTTGCGCTGACGAAAGTAACAGCCAGTATTGTGAAATAGAAACCTCTAAATAAATATATATGGATATATTATATTCATATATATTATATATACTATATATTATATAGTAATATAAATAAATATACAAAGACATCCACACTCATCGACACAGCAAACAGCAGTGGGAAGGCAAAACAAAGGCTCCCTTTTCGATGAGTGGAGAAGAAAAAATTTATTCGAATCAAAAGACATAATAAAAATAAAATAAATACAGTTTGAATGATATAACGCGATATAATAATATTACATATTATATCTCGTTATGTTCTCTAAACTGTATATTGACGGGTTAGAGTTGCTACATTAATTTAATGATTGCATTACGTTAGTTATTATACCTACTTTATTGTATTGTGGCTTCCTCCAGCCACATAAAAATAAATAGATGAACAGTACTTTAAAGCTTTAATACACAAAAATACTTCGGAGGAAAGCGTCCTCATTTTCTGGCTCCAAATTAATTAGCCAGGTACATAAAATCAACTTCTTGGCAGAGCGGGTTAAATTACTAGGTCCCCTAAGATCAGTTGGCGGGGGATTATAAACAAAGTATTTATCGAGTACTGAGGGCTTCTTGAAGTGAGAATTAAGTTTAGTCTGGGTTATACGGCATTTGTAAGCAACTGGAAACGGGTAAAGTGAATATGCATATTAGGGCTAGAGACCAGTGGCGGATTCAAGGGAGTGGAGACGTCCATGACCCCCCACCGAAAGGCAAAAATCGGCAATAGCATAGCAGATGTCTGGGCGAATGCCATCCTTGTTGCCCAATGACCGCTAACTTTTCGGCAGGTTTTTTTTTTTTTTTTAAATTCAAGATAACTCTTTAGTAACAAATTACTTTACAGTTTTGATTATTACAATAACTTTTATCTGTACTTACTTATGGGGAGTACAATGGCACTTGGATGAAGGTTGTTGCTCACTAGCAGTCCTTCTTATTTTGTATTGTTAATGTGGAATAGGACTGGTATGATAACATAATTAATAAGTTAAGGATAGTACAATAAATTAATTAGCATAATACCACAGTTGTTGCTTTATGAATCGTTAGTTGTCTTTTTAGGGATCGTTCAGAAGGTCGACTGGCCTTCTTCTTTTTAGTCTTCTCCCGGTTCGTTGGTTTAGTAGCTGGTCTGTGAATCCTTGAAATACTGGATTAGGGTGAGTTGAGATTGAGTCAAACTGTCGTTGGAATGTTGAGGCAATTACCTCTCTCACCATTGGTATCCCCAAGTCTCGATGTATGACTGAATTCCTCACGTACCATTCTGCATTTGTGATTAGGCGGAGGACTCGGTTTTGCTGAACTTGTATTTTATTGATTTGAGTGGCGCTAGCAGATCCCCATATGCAACATCCATACTGCCATATGGGTCTGATCATAGTTAAGTATATAAGTTTCTTGTTGCACAGAGAGAGAGGGGAATATGGTCCGATCAATGGTTTGAGGAAGTTTATACGACTTCTTAGTCTTTTGGTCAAGTCACCAATGTGATCACCGAATGTTAGCTTTTTGTCGAGTTTTATACCGAGATACCTCACACTTCCACTTTCGGGTACAATAGTGTGGTTTAGGGTGATGGGGTCAACGTGAAAATTCCTCTTGTAGGTGAATGTAACTACGTTCGATTTCTGAGCATTCATTGTTGTGCGCCATTTTCGGTTCCATTCTTCAATCTCACTAATATGCTGCTGGAGGTTTCTTGACGAATCATTGCCGCAAGAAGACCGCGATAATATGGTCTGGTCGTCCGCGAACATTGCCAGGGTGGTATTGGGCGAAGTGGGTATGTCGCTTACATAAATCAGGTAGAGAATTGGCCCCCACACACTCCCTTGAGGCACCGATGATGTTATACTTTTGCTAGCCGAGACAGCATAATCGCATTTTACATGGAATGTTCTATTGGTGATAAATGATTGGATAATTCGGTAATATGTATCACACACGAGTGGTTTCAGCTTATGTAGGAGTCCAGGGTGCCAAACCTTATCAAAGGCTTTTTCAGTATCGAGGAAAATTCCTTGGCAAATTTCTTGTTTCTCATAGGTGTCCAGAATTTCCTCAACGAGCCTGTGGAGCTGCTGCTGACAAGAATGAAATTGCCTGAATCCAAATTGGAATGACGGTATAACATTCATCAAGTGTGGTATCAGTTTTGTTAGCATCAGTCGTTCAAAGATCTTTGAAAATATTGATAGCAGACTGATGGGTCTGTAGTTCCTGGGGTCTCGCACATCTTTTTGGGGTTTCAAAATCATGATGATTTGAGCATGTTTCCATTTCGACGGAAAGTAGGTTGTTCTAAGAATCGCATTATATATTTGCGTTAGTAGTACTAGTGTTTTTCTAGGCATATTTCTCAGTAGCGGTTGAGTTATTCTGTCATTTCCTGGTGATTTTTTGGTAGGCGAGCATTGGATAGCATTCTTCACCTGTGCAGGACTAAAAAACTCATCAAATTTGGTCAGCATGAGAGGTTGGGACATTTGTTCTTCAATATGAGCATGAAATTGAGGAGATTCACTTGGATTCGGAGAGAATTGCTTGACCAGTTGTTCTGCGAACAGAGAGGCCTTTTCTTCGGGTGTGGAGTACCAAGTATTATTTGCTTTGAGGGGAGGGGAGGTCTGAGGTTTCCGTGTCAATAATTTTGCTTTACGCCAGAGAGACCCGTTCTGTGCGTCCAGCGTAAGTAAGGAATTCCGCTTTTCGTCTGTTTCGAGTTCTATTAGTGCTTGTTTGAGATCAGAAGTAGCCTTGGTAATCGAGTCTCAAGATCGAATCTCAAGATAGTGACACCTCCGATACATCGAGGGGTTGCTCAATAGATCCATACTAAGGTTGAGTTCGAATATGGACGTATTTGGCGTGCGAAAAGTGTTTTATCCAACAAATGCCAAGAGGCAAATAGCTCAAAAAACTAATTTGGCTACGTAAAATAGTGGAGTAACCAGAGGGGGCGGGTCCGGACACCCGCCGAAATATTAAGACATATTAAAAAATATTGAAAAACCGTGGATTTAAAAAAGATTTCTTTGAAAAATGAAGTTGTTTTTGATTATGAAAAGCGTTATAATTAGTACCCTATTTATCGGTTATTGTCAATGATTTCCTATACGTTCTATCTGCAATAGGAAGAATTAAATCTCTAAAACTTAGGGTAGCAGCGCATGCGCCTCGAGAGAAGATGCATCATTCAAGGTTCTGTCAATTAACCAATCTACAAGATGCGACGGTCTTCTTGAATTCCGAGGATATGAAATTACGGTAATAAAGTGTCAATACTGACAATTGTAATGGAATGCCAAATCAGAAAAATGAATTTATCAAGATGGTTATGGATTTGAAGTAGTTTAATATGTATAAAATGAAAATTTTTAAGCTTGAATGAGCATGTGTTATCTGTTAGGGAGCAGGAAGGAGCATGAAATTGCTCAAATTTATCAGTGTCTCAGTCGCTTCGGTTTTCTTGGCGGGCGGGACGCTCCCGCGTCCCTAGATATTCTTACAGCCCGGCGTCACGTAAGGGGGAACAATTTTTTACTAGTTTGCTACAAGTTGTTTGTACAAGCGCACAGCAACAAATGTTCCATTTTAGTTGTCAACTGTCTTTGAACTTTACCGACATTTCGCGAGAAATCAAAATTTAGTGGAAGATTTGTCTCTCCACATGTGGAAGTCAGAAAAAGTTGCTGTATTTTGTTGAAAAAGCGACGATTGCCGACACTTGTGGAAAACTTAGTGGAAGACTTTGGTGTAAATGCGGCTTATGAGGCGGAATAATGTCGTGGATAGTTCGACTCAGAATCCGCGACCAAGCGCTCACCTGTTGCTTAATATTCAGGTCCCTCTCAGCCGACTTCCGTGCTGCGTCTCGAACATCAGCTGGAGTCACGATATCCACTTTGTGCCTGTCGGATCTTGATATTGTGGACATCGATTTTAGTGTCGGCGAACCGTCGTTTGAAGGGAGTTCAGTAATCACCGATAAGTCTCAATATGACTTTTGATACGTTTTTCGCCAGTCAAGTGAAGGAAACGGTCAAGTTATTGACTAAGTCCCAGGGTTTTGTCCTAAGAAGCTGCCGATTGACGTTGCTGTTGTCGAGGAGGCGAAGACCTTCAGGCATTTATAATTTTCCTCAATACATTATTCAGGGAAGTTTGAACTCCCAGAAACATTCAATGTAAAAATAGTCTACAATTATTCTACAGCAGCCAAAAAAAGTTATGATATCGACTTTCCCCGCCCACCTCAAAGAGATATCCGAAACTTTTCACAAGCACCGAACCCGTTTCTAATTCTCGGCGGGACATTGAACAATAAGAAATTATCCCCCTCCCCCACTCAAAACTTTGTCTTTTACGTTTCAATATACTAAAAAAAACTCAAAAAAAAAATAATAATAAAAATAAAAAAGCGTTGTGCTGAAATAATGAAATTTGGTTTACAGGTTCGGACCAACCCCACAATGACAAATCCTAACATTTCACAACCCTAGGTCAAGAGGAAGGGGTTCAAAGCGAATTTTGCAATTTGGAAAAATGAATGACTCGAAAAATTCAGAAGGAACGGTATAGTTTTTAGTTCACATTTAAGAAGTGAAGAATTTTTAGAATTTTGTAAAACCATCCATCCAGAGGTGTGTACGACCAGCCGTTCTCATTCACAATGAAGGCTCAAGCTTCAATGTTTGGGTCAATATTCATACTGGCCCAGCTGATTTGAACAGGACAAGGTTTTCAGATTTCGAGTTAATAATAAATAATTAGTAGATAATAAGGATTATTAACTACACATAATCATCAATAATCACCAGCTAATATTAACTAATGATAATTATTAATAATTACCTACTAATAATAATTGATTATATAATTATCTACCATTTAGTGATCTAGACAGAATGTAGACAGGGTGATCTGCACAAAGAAGACAATAAACCGTTGAGTCACGAATTTGCAGAGGTTTTGTTATTGAAGTTGAAAAGACCTGTAGAGGCAACATGCAAGAATAATTTCGGTAGAATAATCCACAAGTGTGTTTGATCAGTTCCCAATGTGAAGATAGTGGCATCAAATAGCATATGTAGCGAAATAATTGAGCCAGCCTACGGTGGCATACAGCAAGGTCACTCATGAACCTACCCGGCCGGCTCACAGAACTACACTGGATGAGGGCCGAGCGGCTTTACCCCAACTGAACTGTCTCACAAGGATGTTACTCGCTGTCATGTGATAGAAAAGGTCTGTGCAAAATTTCAAGTCGATTGGTCCCGTTATCCAAGCTGTAGACGTTAGGACCCACTAAATTTCAAGTTGATTGATTGGTTGATTTCAAGAAGGAGATAATGATACCTCATAATCTTGATGTTCGACTTTTTCGTAGAGCCCCAGGGATGAATACCACAATTCCATACAGGTTTCAAGAATTTCTTGAGTACTGATGATGGTGTGACAGCCGAACCCCCCCCCCCCCCCCTTTTTTTGCATTGAGCCCGTTTAGTCTCTCAAGTCACTCATATTGTTCTTCAAATTAGCACTTCTCTATGACGAGTACCTAGATTTGCAGATGTATATGATCACGCTCATGCTATGCTGGGATGATCAAGTCCATGACGTGACGCGGCCGTACCAGTCGCTGTACATCCGGTCGTCTAAAGCCTTCAGTAACTAGTGGGTTTCCGTGAGCTTGGTTTCGTTGCGAAAGAGCGTCTAGCCCGAAGTCATGGTATACTGTCTCATTTCTCACGAAATCAGGAGTTTGGATAATCCGCTTTTGTAGAATACCATTTTGTTGCTTTTCCAGCCTTCTGAATTGTGAACGCGAACAAGTGCCCCAAATGTTTATTGAATATGTCCAAATTGGTACAATAAGCGTCTTATATATGATTATTTTGTTCTGCACTGTAACATTCGTACTATCCAACAGCGACCTCCCCAAGCAGCACAACGACGTCGGTCCGACGTCGTAAGAGGTTGGGAAATCCGACCTGACTTCGGGCGACGACGTCGTACCGACCTCACCACGACCACATGCCGACCAATGTGGGGAATGATTTCTTGGTTGTACCGACGTCGCCGCCCGACCTCAGGTCGGGCGACGACGTCGTGCCGACCTCACCACGACCAAATGCCGACCAATGTGGGGAATGATTTCTTGGTTGTACCGACGTCGCCGCCCGACCTCAACTGACTCAATACAAAACCGACATCTTCCGACGAGGAAGGTTATCTCTCTCCACGGAAATCATTAAGATGGCGGATGGTGAAATACTTGGTGTGAATATTACACGGTACCTACCAACTCCCGTATGTAAGTTCATGTCTCTTCAAATCATCCGCGGAGAAAAATTTAACGTGAAATGCTCGATTCTATCTCTCAAAAACCAGTGCCCTCCGAATTTGAGACGTTGTAAATATTTTTTTCAATTTGGTAACTATTGTGAAAATGTTATGACGACTTATTATTTCGCTGGTTTCACTATTAAACTGCTGTATTTCCTTGGTAACTATCAGAGTTATTATTACATTTGAATTTCAGAAATAAATATATTGGAAAATTATTTAAATTAATATCTAACCTCAACCTAACCTGTAATGGAAATGGAAAAAGATGGCGAACTAGGGATGTTCCGATATTGTTACACGATTGTGTAACAAATCTGTAGAGGATCTGACGAGGTCTACCTCTCGTCGGCTGATGTACAAAACATGTACAGAAATATATAGTAACGTAGTTCCCAAACGGTACAACAGAATGAGCGCCTGTAGCGTCCCACCTGCGTGTTTTCGCCATCGCCATTTCACTATAGATATCCGACGTTGTGGCGACCTCGTCTATCTTTACTACAGATATCCGACGTCGCGGCGACCTCAGCGTTATATAGTGCAGATATATGACGTTGTGGCCACCTCGTCAACCTGTAATACAAATATCCGACGTCGTAGCGACCTCGTCTATCTGTACTATAGATTTCCGACGAATCTCTAAGTCGTACCGACGTCGTGATGACGTTAATATTTGACATACAGATTTCCGACGTCGGATATACTACAGATTAGGTAGCAAGTCGTGAAATCCGACCAATTGTGCTGCTTGGGTCAGGCAAGACACTCGGTTGCGAACCTTCCTAATGAGTTTGGTAATATGGTTATTGAACGTCAACCACGTATCTAAGTATACTCCTAGATATTTAAGGCCTTTCGCATTTGGTATGGGTTGTCCATCATAGTATAAATGTGGTTCTTCATATTTAAGGTTATACGTATGTGTCAATACACTGGACTTGAATGAGTTTATTTTAATTTTCCATTTTGTACACCATTGTCCAAGTACCATTATGAGCTCTTGTAGTTTTCTTGTTGCCTGTAGTGGGTCTGCATGACATACGGCATAAACTAGGTCATCCGCATACATTCCCGAAAAGGCTTCTTCGACTGATGGTAGTGGGATATCATGACAGTATAATGAGTAAAGGTAGGGAGCCCATACACTGCCTTGTGGGACTGAAGCCCTCATCTCTCTCGCAGTGGAGTGCTCATTTTGAATTGTGACCACGAATGATCGGTCCGTTGAGTAGTGACGAACCATTGAGTACAGATTATGGGGGAGATGGGGCTGCAGTTTCAAACGAAACCCCTCTACAGTGTATTATTTACCTTCGTGGAAATATACTTTTCGATCACTTTCATGAACCATTAATCGACCCAAGAAACAACAACAAAAAGTATACCCTCCCCCCCCCCCCCCCCACCACAGAATGTGCGATGTTACCGATTACTACCGAGGGCAACACAGGAGCGTCTTTCCTTTGAAAATTGGTTGAAAATTCGACGTTTTAACGCGGTAAGTTGAAAACCAGTTTTTCACTCCAAAGTGCAACTCTTCACTCAAAAACTTGATAATTTCCACCGTCGAGGTGAAGGAAAGAGAGCGAATCTTCCAGTTGAGATTAAATGGTTTTTAATCGTGAGGATTCCTCGGGGCATTTCCCAATAAAACATCGAAAATAAGTTGAGCGTGTTGAGTGTGAAAAGTATTAGGACAAGCGAGTGGGCCTAAGTGTGAGGGTCGTGAGGTGGTGGTGGCGGCGGGGGGGAGGGTAGAGCAATCAGGGCCTGTAACCTAATTGAAGAGGGTGGTAGACGAGAGCAGAGGGAGCGAGAGAGAGTGAGCTAGTGGGGTGAGTGAGACTTGAGTTGGGCCTTAATCAAGTTGGTAAGACTGGAATGGTTTGTGAAGGGCGGTGGGGATGGTGGGGGGTTCTAGGAGAGGGGATGGATAACAATTTGTTGGAGAAAGGCAACGAGACGGGGGGCGGTAGAGAGAAAGGCAATGAGACGGGGGTGAGATGCGAAGGGAAGCGATGGCGAAGGGCGGGAGGTCGGTTTGGTAGAGTTTTTGTGCCGGCCGCCCCACAACTTTGTGTCTAGTGAGAAGGAGGATCTTCCAATTTATCACGCCTTCCCCCCTTTTGTAGCAACTATCGCGCGATCCATCAACTTGTTACACTAAACCTTTCTTCCCTCTCCCTCCCACACCATCACTAGCCCCTCGCTCTATCTCTCTCATCCCCCCTTCCCACACCGCCACCTTTCACACCTCCCCCGTCAGCATTCCGCTCAATCCCTTTTAACCCCCACACGACCCAATCATGACTCCCAATGCCAACGTAGAGGACGTTCCAAGCCGGTTTTCTTTGCCACCACATTTTTTAGCGGTGAAGTTGACAAACTCTTCCCGCTATTCACCCGACTCGCTATTCACCTCAGTAATCGAAGCCAAAAGATTTATCCAAGAAATAAATAAATACCGGTATAAGACGGTAAAATGCTACTCGCGAGGCCATTGAACGACTACTAGTAGCTCTGATCATGACTGAAGCTTGATTCACATGGATGCGGAACCACCGACTGCGGAATGCGTAAAACTCAGGGAGGGGGTGCGGAAAGTCCGCGCAGATCTGCTTTCCCGCTCTTTTTATTTTTAGGAGACCGGTATCTCATCTGATCTGAACTGAAGAAGGACGTGATGCCCTACCTAAAATAAAGTAAATTCTAATTGACATCTATCCATAATATATTAGGTATATAGGTACCCTGAATATAGGCTTCTGCAAGCAACAGCGTTGACACAAAAGGTGCGTACGTACCAGTTGCGTACTATTTCAAATGAAGATGATTCTTTCGTAAAACAGCAAGAACTGAAATAAATACAACGTACTAAAAAATGCTTGAACGAGAGACGTGACTTCATTTCAATATTGCGATTCTTGATTTGGATTCTAGCTCCTTGAAACGTAAAATGACCAAGTATGAGGGAGGGTTATAAAAATGTTTCGCATTTCGATTATGCGCTTTTATTAGGCTTTCGATTAGGCTTTTGGTGGGAAACAATAAACCGAACTTGATGTTGTGTGTGGTATGGATGACCATATTGTTGAAGAAAAAGTAGTCTTTCTCAAAGTCGATTTTATCTACTAAAAACTCTGCAAATTCTTGACACAACGGTTTATTATCTTCTTTGTACAGATCACCCTTCTGTCTAGATTACTGAATGATGGATTAATTATTATAATGAATTATCATTAATTATTAATAACTTTATCTGGTCGTGAAAAGTATTAATATTTATTGTTGGTTATTAATAATTTTCATGCTTCATTATTAATAATTATTATTAAATATTATTCATAACGCGGTTCCGCATCCATGTGAATCAAGCTTTACTCGTAGCTAGACGTCAAACACGCTGACAAACTCTTCCCTCTATTCACCCGAGTCGCTATTCACCTCAGTAACCGAAGCCGAAGCCAGTAACCAAAGCCTTGAATTTCGCCGAACACCTCTCGCACGAAGAAAGAAGAAGGACCATACTGGTTGAATGCAACCAACGCAATAAGAACGCCAAGCAGCAGCAGTGGAATACCGTCGACTCCAATCTCACGACAACTTTGCAATGTACTCGTACCTACCTATAAACTAAAACATGAAAATTATCAAAAAATAGTAAGTAAAAGTAAAAGATAACTGGAAATCCTACTGCGCAACTTGACCCCTTTCGAGGAAATTTGGACAAAATAAAATGTATGAAGAATAGAAAAACAACCAACACTACACAGTTGAAGAAGGAGAATGGGTAGAAGATCTCTTGGAGGCCTATGCACTCGCTTGGGTCCCAACATACGAGTACATCCCTGATGAAGCAGACAGCGTTCTTTAGGTATCGCCATTTTCACTGAAAGAAATTCTCTATTATAGAAGCAAATTTTAAGAAAACGGTTAACAAAGCTCCAGGAATGAACGTTGTGGTGTACCCCATAGTTCACAATCTTCGTTATATCATGTAAGCAGTATTGGTAAAGTTATTGACTTAATACATTTTGGACCAGAGGAACTTCATAGACAGTCATTTCTGCGACATCGTGTGCTAGCTCCCAGGACTCTTCATCTATTACAATAGCTATATCATCCGCAAAGGCTACAAATTCGCACCTCAATTCCAGTTTTGTCAAGTCCAATTCTTTCAAGTTTAAGGACCAATCTCGTACGTTCTCCATGGTTCTTCATAGTCTGCCTTAATCTGATGACGGAATCCGATATCGCAATTCTGACCTCACCGTCGTGTTCAGCGTCGAAATGTCCAACAGCTGGGGGGGGGGGGGGGGGTGAGGTTCACCCATAAATTCCAAAACTGAAACGGTCTGTGAGGTGACACCTAATTTTAAAAGTTTTCACACGCTGATTAAGATGGTGAGGTCAGAATTGCTATATCTTATTCCGCTCTCAAACTGGAGCACTTTGAAGATGAAGAAACGTGGTTGATACTGGAGATGTACACGGAGAAGTGATGTAGACAGAAGAGCGATCTTCACGGAGTATAATACGCCTGGTAATGTGAAAAACTATGCATTTTTTTTTTTTTTTTTTATTTTTTTTTTTCTTCTTCTTTTGTTGTATGCAGCGTGACATGGCGTTGAGCTTATTGCAATATCAAAGAATATTCCGTGGGGCAGGTACGAGAAAACCGTAGGGGTGAGTATAATCGTGGAATGGAACGTCGGATGGTTATTTTGATTCGCGAGCACTTGTGCCAGAGGGTGGAGGGTGTGTTTGAGCTCATTGTTAGTGAACAAGTTTAATCCAGCATCGAGCGCCGGCGGATGTGTGGGACAAGAGGCGTGAAGGAAATGTAATAAAATTTGTTAATAAGGGCTCGAGACACAATGGTACGCCCTTCGAAACTATGAGACTCCGACACGTGCGGATCATTCGACGGTGGCTTGTAAATACTCAAGAGCGGGGCGAACGGTCGGATGCTCAACTCTCTGATCACTTTCATCACTTAAAAGGCGCCTTCTTTTAATCGATAACCTTTGGAGGCGTTTGTTGGATCCCGTCCCTTGTTTGTCATGATTTTCCTTCTGTCACGAGCTCTCGCCTTTGCTCGCTCACGGTTCCACAGTTCATGAGAGTTTTGTATCCCACGCTTTTTTTATTTTATTTTTTTAAATCATACAGGTACGATATATACATTTATTTATGTTAATGACATTAATTTAGCTTCTAAAACATATACCTTAATCTATGTATGTATAGCTTTTCCGAGTCAAATTAAAGGTTTTCCGAAACAAAATAAAGGTTTTCCGAAACGAAATAAAGGTTTTCCATTTCAAAAAAAGGTCGTTATGATAAGTTCACTGTAGCGGACTGAAACACTGAATGTAAACAAGACAAGGACAGCCTGCATGTCCATTCTCTATCGAGTTTCATATGGACTATTCCTTATGCATGATCAGGGAGATTTCTGCCGCGTGCGTGCATCCCTTCTTTATGTAGCGTATTCAACATGAACTCGGACTTCCGCCGTCCGCCGTCCGCGCCACCTTGCCCAGTTAACGTTGAGCTAAAATTACGAAATTTGGTTTCTGGGTTTGGACCAGCCCCACAATGATCCTCGAAACTTTTCATAACCCTAGGTCAAGGGGAATGGGTTCAAAACGAATTTTGAAAATTTGAAAATCTCATATCTCGAAAAATTCATATAGAACGGTATGTTTTTTATTTCATATTTAGATAGAGTTTGTTCCGTAGAATTTTTTAAGACCATCCGCAGCTTTGTACGACCAGCCGTTCGTTTACAATGACGGCTCAAAGATTGTGCCTCACAACACGATCGTGAATCAAACTGTTGAAATACAGGTCCATTTTCATACTAACAAGCTCTTTGGAACATCATATGTGATGTCGAGTTTGTTGTTCTGAGGTGTGTTTCGTGCTACGGAAATGAAGGTAATTTCGAATGTTTGTTGGTAGGTACTTCTTTTATAGAAAAATTATTACCGACGTAGTATTAAAAACCCCAGAATAATAATTATTATTAATAATAAATACGAATTATTAATACCTAACAATAAATTATAATAATTTTCACTAGGTACTTGATAAAATTGTTAATAATTAGTGATTATTGATAATAATAATTAATCTAACATTTAGGGTCTAGACATTTAGACCTAGTGATCTAGACAGAAGGGTGATCTGTACAAAGAAGATAATGAACCGTTGTGTCAAGAATTTGCAGAGTTTTTTGGTTTATTATCTTCGATAATGAAACATTGGAATCGCCCAAAGAAAAAAAGTTGTTAACCCCCCCTCAAAATTTGTTGGTTTACGTTTCAAGACACGTAGATTCAGAAAATCGAATAAAAAAAAAAATCCGTCCGTCCGCCGTACGCCGTCCCCCGTACGCCGTCCCCCGTACGCCGTCCCCCGGCCGCCGTAAGCGCCACTTTGCCCAGTTAGCGTTGAGCTAAAATTACGAAATTTGGTTTCTGGGTTTGGACCAGCCCCACAATGATCCTCGAAACTTTTCATAACCGTAGGTCAAGGGGAAGGGGTTCAAAACGAACTTTGAAATTTCGACGATGTCATATCTCTAAAAATTCTCAAGAAACGGTGTAATTTTTAGTTCACTTTTGAATGACCTGAAAAAATAACGAATCTTTTAAGACCAATTGGATTTTTGTGCGATCAGCCGTTCGTTCACAGTGAGCGCGCAAAGGTTTAGGAAAAACACTAAACTTCGCGTCGAAAACGGCCGTTAGGTGGGTCCCGGGTAGCCGCCCAGAATAAAACTGCCTTTTTTCATCTTCCCGGTAAACTACAGTCTAGAAATTTTAACCGTCAGTCGGGGATAGACCACATTGCAATATTCACTCGGTTTCTCATCTTTAAAATTGTTTAAATAATACCTTTTTGTAATAATAGAAATTAAATTTTGATGCTGATCTATTGACTTGAAATTTTAAAAATAGGTCAGAACTGGATCACAATGCAATATTCACTCGGTTTCTTGTCTGTAAAATTGTTTAAATAATACCTATTTGTTTAAACAAATTAAATTTTGATGATGAGCTAGATACTTGAAATTTTAAATATATTATTTATTTATTTATTTAGGTCAGAAATGGATGACATTTCAATATTCACTCGGTTTTTTCTCATTGCAAACCTGTTCATTGTGTACCCAAGATCCTTCCCTAAAAGACCTGGCAGCGGGAAATATTATTCAACATGGTTTGAAAAGGGAAAAACAAGTTTTGTAAAAAATCCCAATGCTCTAGGTAGTAGTCGATACCAGTGACCAACATTTTCTTCAGTAGTCGACATGGTTTTGCACTAGTAGTCGACCTACATGTGTTAGAAGTCGACAGTATCACTTGAGTCAGTAGTCGACAGGTTTCGTCATTCCATCGTTTTCGAATTTTACGACATCTAAATAAAATACATTCAACTGTGAATCGGAACTTGAAAATTGATTAATAAGATGTAATAAAGTATTTATCAGATTTTTTATTTGCAAACAGCTCATTATCAGTCTCAAATTGCAATAAGTACTTAAGTAAAAAGGTATGAAAACTATAGTCGCAAACTCATTGTCAGAAAATTGACATTACAGTTGGGCTTAGGTACCTATTTACATATTTTTTTGACATTTTCATGTCTTTGCTTTGGCACTTAACCCACTGCGCGACATCATGCTGAACACACACCCTGGTGACATGTGAGTCTGTCAGACTCCTCGCTTCTCAGTTCGTCTTGGTGGACTGTGTTGGGCTAAATTAATGATTGTTTGAGGTAATACGAGGGTACTAAGTTTAAATAATATATAAGTAAGAAAACAATCAATGCAGAAAAATCTTTTTGTAATAATAAACGAAACGAATAAACGAACTTTATGAACGAAATAAACTCTGGAGTACAAATTAAATTTCCATCACAGTAAGTCCCGTAATGAGCTAGATAATCATAGGAAAAAATTGTTGGAAAATAATTCTTACTGCTTGAGATAATAAATTATTATCATCAATGGAAAAGAAAATTCCCCGACAATATGAGAAAGAAACAAAACGCCAATAAAAATTACAAATAACTTCTCAGACTACAAATAACTTCTCTCACTCAGTTTCACGTCTTTTGTCCACTCCAAGACAAGCCAAACACAGTTTTCTTGAACATTCGAGACATATAGGATTAGCACATTTCACGCACTTATAGGCAGTTTGTCGGTGGTTTTTGTAGGAACACAGTGAGCAGTATTTCTTCTTTTCCAGCCTGTCATCAAAACTTGGTGCGGAAGGTCTTTGAGAAGGTTGAGGAGCAATTCCAAGAACTCTCTTGGTCAAGTTCTTGACTTCCTGCTTTATGTGAGGATTTTGTATTCTGTCCCTCATATGCGGTTCAGCTAGCTGCTGGCCCAATTTCTCGACGAAGTTGAATCTCGGTTCGAAAATGTTGTTAGCAAAGCACTTATGCAATATAAATGCATTTACCATTGCCATGTTTAGCATCCCACTGAAAACGCACATTGGCCATCTTGAGTCTTTCCGTTGGGTTGAATACAGGCTGCACTTGTAATCAAGTGCATCCACACCTCCCTTGGTTTTGTTATAAAAACTGTTGATCTCGGAAAGTCCGCTTTCATGGTTAGTTTCTACTGAATGATGCATAGAAGATATTATATTGACAACTTTGGTACTCTTGACTTTTGACGAGAATAGAGTAGTTTTTCCATCAGCAGAAAACCCGTACATTGCGTCTTTGAGGGCTCTTCCTTTGGGAGAGGTGAACTGTGGAGGTAGTTCTCGTTTGTTCTTTTTCATAGTTCCCACGTATGTTAGGCCTCTTTTTCTCAATTCTGTTACACCCTCCATCGAACTAAACCAGTTGTCCGCGGTGATGTTGCGGTTGCTCTTTTGGATAGGCGTCGTTAGTGTGATGAGGGCTTGTGTAGGAACCAATAGCTTCTTTTCATCTGATGTGAGAGAACGTCCATCTGAGCCTTTCCCTGTATATATGTACGAATTGTAGAAATATGAAGTTCGAGCATCACACAAAGTCATCAACTTGATTCCATATTTGGCTGGTTTATTGGGCATGTATACCCTGAATGAGACACGTCCTCTGAATGGAAGAAGAGTCTCGTCGATCGTGCAATGACCACCCACATTATACAAACGTTGTGAGTTCATCACCAGCTGTGAAAACAAACCCGATATTGGAGCTGCAGGATCCGTTTTCTTTCTTTCTGCCCTGGTGGAAGCATCATCAAATCTCAAGGCTTCTTTGATAGCAGTAAATCGGCGATAAGACATGATGGCCCTAAACAGAGGGCGTCCCTTGTCTCCAGATGAAAAAAGCGATTTCGTGCTTTCCTTATTTGACTTGTATATGGATGTCAACAGCAGAACACCAATAAATGCTTTCAACTCATTTTCGGACATTTCATATAGGTTATTTACGTTCGAGGCACTTGTCCTTTGCCTAGTATGTTCCAAGTGAATATTGGTGAACCTGAGAATTTCACTGGTCATATTTGCATCAAAAAATTGATTCCAGACTTGCAGCTCTGTTGGGGAGTCTCCCAAGCATTGCATTGCATTCCTTGTCGGCCCTGGAAGCGCAATTTTCAAAATATTATGTGCCAATGGTCGGCCTCTTCGTTCAGGGGGTGTTGAAGTCCATTTCATGCCATTTTTAGCTGTGAAAACTGTGCGGCTTGTTGAAGTCTGCACTGACTCATCATTTTCATAGTCTGGTTCACTTACAGATTCCTCGGTACTGCTATTTCTTTCCAGTTCGGATAATGTAGGTGAAAAATCGTCATCTTCCGATTCAGGGCTTGATGTTCTATGCAAATGTGGTACGCCCTGAGGTATGTGTTGTACTGAGAGGGAGGGATGTCTGCTAACACTGGCAGCACTATCTTCGCTATCATCTTCTTCAGACAGATCAAATTGTAGCAAGTTGGAAACCTTGGATGCGAAGTCAGGATCATCTGTTCTCAGAATTTTTTTTGATGTACCAGAATCCATCTAGGAAAGAAACAATGCCATTTCAAATGAGAATGGAATTTGGTACTGTAAAATGCACATTCTGTAGAAAAACTGGCTTTTTGAAGTGGGGAAATCCCCCCTTGTGACAGGTGAGTTTGGTGGATTCACACAATCAGTGGGACGTACCGTGACATGTGAGTTCACCAAACTCCCCATGTTTTGGATCAAAGGTGACTTACCTTCTTTTGAGCAGATGGCCTGCAGGCACCTTCTTGGCAGATGTTCACTGATAACTGATAAGAATTTACATGGGTTTCACATTCCGGTAGGTGAAGCAGTGCTGCCACCACGGCAATAAGAAAAATTGATGTGAGTTTCGTGGACTCACATGTCGCGCTATGGGTTAAACTGAAACGGGAAAAATTTGTTCCCTTGATTCACCCTTTCCCTCAGATCACGTCAGAACACAAGCGACCGGCGGGCCATTACGTCAGAGCCTATGACGCAGGAGCGTATGACGTATGACGGCTGGCAGGAGGCCAACTAGTACGTCAGAGCCTATGACGCACGAGCGAATAAGGTAAGACGGCTGGCAGGAGGCCAACAAGTACGTCAGAGCCTATGACGCACGAGCGTATGACGTAAGACGGCTGGCAGGAGGCCATTAAGTACGTCAGAGCCTATGAAGCACGAGCATATGACGTTAGACGGCTGGCAGGAGGCCAACAAGTACGTCAGAGCCTATGACGCACAAACGTATGACGTAAGACGGCTGGCAGGAGGCCAACAAGTGCGTCAGAGCCAATGACGCACGAGCGTATGACGTAAGACGTCTGGCAGGAGGCTAACTAGTGCGTCAGAGCCTATGACACACGAGCGAATGACGTAAGACGGCTTGCAGGTGGCCAACAAGTACGTCAGAGCCTATGACGCACGAGCGTATGACGTAAGACGGCTGGCAGGAGACCAACTAGTGCGTCAGAGCCTATGACGCACGAGCGTATGACGTAAGACGGCTGGCAGGAGGCCAACAAGTACGTCAGAGCCTATGACGCACGAACGTATGACGTAATACGGCTGGCAGGAGGCCAACTAGTGCGTCATACGACGAGACCTTTTATGTCTCTGCGCCCCCTCCCACACCCACACCGCGTACCTCGTACTTCATTTTGGTTTATTATCTTCGATAATGAACCATTGGAATCGCCCAAAGAAAAAAAATTTTAACCCCCCCTCAAAATTTGTTGGTTTACGTTTCAAGATACGTAGATTCAGAAAATTCGAATTAAAAAAAAATCCGTCTGTCCGCCGTACGCCGTACGCCGTCCGCGGCACTTTGCCCAGTTAGCGTTGAATTAAAATTACGAAATTTTTTTTATGGGTTTCGACCAACCCCACAATGGTCCTCGAAACATTTCATAACCCTAGGTCAAGGGGAAGGGGTTCAAAACGAATTTTGAAAATTGGAAAATCTCATATCTCGAAAAATTCATATAGAACGGTATGTTTTTTATTTCATATTTAGATAGAGTTTGTTCCGTAGAATTTTTTAAGACCATCCGCAGCTTTGTACGACCAGCCGTTCGTTTACAATGACGGCTCAAAGATTGTGCCTCACAACACGATCGTGAATCAAACTGTTGAAATACAGGTCCATTTTCATACTAACAAGCTCTTTGGAACATCATATGTGATGTCGAGTTTGTTGTTCTGAGGTGCGTTTCGTGCTACGGAAATGGAGGTAATTTCGAATGTTTGTTGGTAGGTACTTATTTTATAGAAAAATTATTACCGACGTAGTATTAAAAACCCCAGAATTATATCGTATTAATTAATCATAATTAATCATAATTATTATTAATAGTAAATACGAATTATTAATACCTACCTAACAATAAATTATTATAATTTTCACTAGGTACTTGATAAAATTGTTAATAATTAGTGATAATTAATAATAATAATTAATCTAACATTTAGGATCTAGACATTTAGACCTAGTGATCTAGACAGAAGGGTGATCTGAACAAAGAAGATAATGAACCGTTGTGTCAAGAATTTGCAGAGTTTTTTTCTGTTGCATTTAATCTTCTCTTAGATTCAATGTCCTTAAATCAGCGGGAACAGTTAATCAGCTTGTGTGACAGTGTCAAAAGAAGAGACTATTGTCTTCTGGTGGGCTTCCCAGGTGCTCGCCCCAACCGTCCTCTTAAACTTAACTATCCCTGATGATTTAAAATAATAATAAACTTAATAAAATTTAATAAGCTTATTTAATTATTAAATAAGCTTATTAATTTGTTGTTCAAGTTTTCATTGATAAAAAAATGCTTGAATGGTCGAAAAACACCCCATTTTTCGACCCAAAACACAAATTTAACAAAACATGGTGCCTGATAGAGTTTTCTGACTTCAGATTCGTGTTCGGCACATTTCAAACATAATAAAACAACATTTTTGTCCAAGGGAATATTTTGATGCGGAACAGTGTTAAAATTAATGATAAATAACAAATAATAAATAAATTATTTGCATTTACAACAATCATGTGTTATTACTTGTACTTACGTTCCTCATTAGTAAGAAGTAGTACGAGGTAATATTCAAAATTACCTTCTTTCTTTCTGCACAAAAAGCAACATGAATCTCAACACCAAATCCAAGTGATGATTCCCCAGTATCAAAATAGCCCCGAAGTTTCACATTTTGATTCACGTTCATGTTGGTTGACGATTATTCTTCGGTTCTATTCCAATTTATATGAAGAACTATACCGTTCTATCTAATGTTCCCGGTGTATATATGGCGTATTGCGATTTCAAAAGCCAATTTTGCAAGCCTTCCTATTAGCCCAGGGTTATGATAGGTTTTGTGGATTACCAAGCCTAGTCGGAGCCTATATGCCAAATGCCAAATTTTCCGTTCAATATTGATACAAAGAGAGGGGGAACGGCCAATGGACTGATTTTTTCCTCACTTAATTGTCGGATCCTACTTATCTTGAAACGTAAACCTAGAATACATTTTTGTTTTTTTAATTTTTCATCGGTTTATAATTAAAATAATACAGCAAAGATGAACTTTCCATACAAACTTTACCCAGTCTCTACCATTCCGTTACCATCAGAGGTTGAAGCTTCCATTGAGCTTTTTGAAGCCATTTGGAACGTAATTATAGAGCCATTTGCTCGGGAGCTTGGCAAACTACCGTTGACAACGTGCAGGGTGAAGGTTGCGGGGGTATGAAAGCAAAGTCGGGTGAGCGACAGAGAACTCGACGACAAAAAGACGAGTAATTATATTGGGGGTGGCAAAAGATTAGACCTCTGGATTTCATTTGCTGGGATAACTGAGGCATGAGAGCAAACGGCAGGACGGAACCTTTTGATCCTTCTACCTTGGTTTAGCTGGGTTCTTCCAGGGGGGTTCTCTCTTCACCTCATAATGAAAGAGCTTGCGGGGTTGTAAGTAACACAAGAGCTGTACTAGAGATATAGAGAACTCAGCCTCCAAAAGAGTTGTGACGTCAGTTTGCCAAATGTATCATTACTCGAGCAGTTAATCAAATACGTTCGTTCAATCGGGTTTACGCTTTGGGATTATTCAATAATTATCCGGTGAAATTGTGTATTACCCTCAAAACAACTTAACCCCTCAATTAAAATTTATTTTTCACATTTCATATTGTGAACGTAGAAACTGGATAGAATCTTTCAACACCAATCACGTGTGAGAGGAATAAAATACTAGGCGGGATTTGGACGATTGAATACTGTGTTGGAGGTCTAACCTTCTGGTTCAAGAGAAAACTAGATATACCTAGCTTATGCATTTTATAGGGACTTCAGACTTTCCATGCGACAGGCAAAGTCTACCATCGTAGTAAAAAATGCCCAAAACCTGATCAGAAGTCTACAAGTGGTTGAATGAATAGTAAATTTAGCTTCTAGGGGTTGTCTGGGACGCCGAACACAAATCTGTGATCTGTATAGCGCCAGGATATGAATCGGATATAATTCAGTGTTTCGGCAATCCATTCCATGAGCTCATTAGAATAAAACCAATTCTTCTCTTTCAATGATTACTGTCTTCCGAGTGATCTGATTGATGTTGGCCATTTCTTTCTGTACAATTTCAAAAAGAACCATTCATGGAATACCAATATAATATTATTACCGGAAAGTAGTCTGAAAATGTGAAAGAAAATTGCCCGGACTTTGATTAAGAGAATGGTCATGATTTTAAATATTTCGTCTCCACCACAAAATTGACCCTGCCATTTAAATAGCAGACGCTAGCACGTTTGAACTGGTCGAAATTGATTCAGCACTAAACATTCAATTTAAAATCTCAGATTAAGACCTCCTTATCATATGACACATAAATTATGTGAACTCAGGGAAAACAGGTAACCAACACATGTGTCACTATTCGAAGGACATCTCGTCACAGCTTGTTTATTATGGATCGTAATCCACACATATGCGCTTACTCGTGCTGTCAGAGAAAAATGTCTGGAATTCTCTCCTGAGGGGGAATAAGACATCAAGGAAATTAGAAATTTAGGTGAAACAACGACACATTGCAAAAATATTGATTCACCTCTTGAGAAACTCTTTGATGCATGACAAAAAATAATTTGTTCACTATTATAGTGAAGAAATTATTTTTTGTCCTACATCAATCAATATCATTCATGTATGTCCTACATGAATCAATATTTTTGCAATAATAGGATTGGTCTATTCGTCCATCCAAGGATTGTATGACTACATTTTCAGCAATCTCTTCACAGTCAGATATGATTCTCGAACGTGTCAAGACAAGTGGACCCGGCATCCAAGTCAATTGGATTTACAATCATTGATCAAATAATGTAATAGCTCAGCTAATATAAATTATATTTCAATAATCTGTCCGTATTACTAAAATCCTCCCCCCCCCCCCCCCCCCGTACGCTCTAGCGGCATTTATCGTCCAGTAGAAATCCTCCTTTAATATCTTTTGGAACGTCATCAAGAGAAATTATAAATTTCTCCTAATTTTCCTCATGTATGAAAAAAAGCTTCATTTTTTACAATGAATTTGAATATCTCATTCCCTCACTTTGCGCATGCGCAGAAACATGCGCAATTGACACCAACTTCGGCTTTTCAAATGGGTACCCGAAATTTTTATTGCAGATTCAGATTCTACGTAAATTTTCATGAACATTTGACCTCTCAATCAATGAATTTGAGTGCGCAGAACCTGTTCTGCGAGCGTGCAAAGTTGCTCAGATGCCAAATGTCGCAAAACATAACGTCTAGTAATCCCCAAGTGTAGCAGATGATTTTTCATTGTTTTTCAACGCTGATTCACATGGTGCTATCCGTTTTTTGATTTGACTCGATTTGAACAAAATTATGGCCGAAAGTCGTTTAATAGTCCGGAGAACTGGACGGTGATCAATTGGAGGTTGATCCGGGTGTAAGGCGTAATAAACCCTGGCTGCTCTCCGAGCACGACTGCCCTCTTGGTAGTATACCTCGACGATCTCGGTCATTTGAGTTGCGTTGAATCGGGAAGGCATCTTGATAGAAACTGAGAAAAATAGTTTGCACGAGAAGCAGATTAAACCTAACGATTGGGCCTCCCAGAGTGCAAATAACTTGATCTGAGTGATAATAATATTATATTATGAGACTTGCAGTCACTTGCTCGCATATCGGCCATATTTCGTTCAAATCGAGTCCAATCAAAAAACTCTGCAAATTCTTGACACAACGGTTCATTATCTTCTTTGTACAGATCACCCTTGTGTCTAGATCACTAGGTCTAAATGTCTAGATCCTAAATGTTAGATTAATCATTATTATCAATTATCACTAATTATTAACAATTTTATCAAGTACCTAGTGAAAATTATTATAATTTATTGTTAGGTATTAATAATTTGTATTTATTATTAATAATAATTATTATTAATTATGATTAATTAATACGATATAATTCTGGGGTTTTTAATACTACGTCGGTAATAATTTTTCTATAAAAGAAGTACCTACCAACAAACATTCGAAATTACCTTCATTTCCGTAGCACGAAACGCACCTCAGAACAACAAACTCGACATCACTTAAGCCATATGATGTTCCAAAGAGCTTGTTAGTATGAAAATGGACCTGTATTTCAAAAGTTTGATTCATGATCGTGTTGTGAGGCACAATCTTTGAGCCGTTATTGTGAACGAACGGCTGGTCGTACAAAGCTGCGGATGGTCTTAAAAAATTCTACGGAACAAACTCTATCTAAATATGAAATAAAAAACATACCGTTCTATATGAATTTTTCGAGATATGGAATTTTCAAAATTTCAAAATTCGTTTTGAACCCCTTCCCCTTGACCTAGGGTTATGAAAAGTTTCGAGGATCATTGTGGGGCTGGTCCAAACCCAGAAACCAAATTTCGTAATTTTAGCTCAACGTTAACTGGGCAAAGTGGCGCGGACGGCGGACGGCGGACGGCGGACGGCGGACGGCGTACGGCGGACGGACGGATTTTTTTTTATTCGATTTTCTGAATCTACGTATCTTGAAACGTAAACCAACAAATTTTGAGGGGGGGTTAAAAAAATTTTTTCTTTGGGCGATTCCAATGGTTCATTATCGAAGATAATAAACCAAAACGGATAGTACCATGTGAATCAGCGTTGAAAAACAATGAAAAATCATCTGCTACACTTGGGGATTACTAGACGTTATGTTTTGTGACATTCGGCATCTGAGCAACTTTGCACGCTCGCAGAACAGGTTCTGCGCACTCAAATTCATCGATTGAGGGGTCAAATGTTCATGAAAATTTACGTAGAATCTGAATCTACAATAAAAAATTCGGGTACCCGTTTGAAAAGCCGAAGTTGGTGTCAATTGCGCATGTTTCTGCGCATGCGCAAAGTGAGGGAATGAGATATTCGAATTCATTGTAAAAAATGAAGGGGGGTTACTGTAGAAGCTTTTTTCATTTTCCTCAAAATAACGGAGTTAGAAAGGGTGGTCCACTACTTAAGAAACACCCTGTATATGTATTGTACTACGTACCTATAAACTTTTACTAACATAAAATCCCGATTGTACAAGGGAATTAAATATTAGTAAGTGTCCACCACTTGTTACAAACTTCATGTAACAACAGCCGGGCTTTGAATTTGTCCAATTTCGGCCTGGATTTAATTTAATTATTTATTTTAGTTTATTTTAATTATTTATTTTAGTTTATTTTATTTATTTATTTTTATTGTTTATTTATTTTTTTTTCATTTTTGACTGCTTTCTGGTTGTCGAAAAACCTGAACGCACAACATAATTATATTGACCCTCACTTCGGATGTTTGTCGGTGTTTGTTGTGGGGGTCGTTAGTATGACATGGTACATAAGGAAAACAGATGGGAGTCGGTCGAGTTTGACCTACCGCTTGTTAACAAACATACCCTCAAAGAGATGAGGAGAACGAAGAGGAAGAAGATTAAGTAAGTTGCCAACACCTGTGGGCCAGCCGGATCGGCAAAGGGTGTTCTTTCCCTCGCCAGGAAATAGGAGTGGCAGACGGTATGCCGCCTTTGCTCGTCCTCCTCAACTGACAAATTATGCAACACGGCTCCCCACTCAACCACAACCACCACCATCCTTCGAAGGGTATCGTGTGTGGTCCGTAGAACCCACCAATATACTCGTACATTGTACCAGCTTACCACGACCGCCTCCCTCAAAACAGATTTATAGATCTTTATTTCCGGAGGTGCTGTTAGCTTTTCATTCCAGCCTCCTCACTAGTTGGTGTGAACATCATCTCCCATTCCTGCTTCCTTTCCATTTTTTGTCACTTTTTTTCTCCATTTCGTCATATTTTTCGAACGTAGCAACACGTGTTAGTGTTGCCTCGTAATAACACTGTGGCTGGGAGGTGCTGTATGAGATGATTTACAGCGCTTCCTCGCACAAACAAATCCTTTCCGTCTTGTGGACACTGGGTGATGAGGGCAACCTTATCAGCTCAACTACTTTCTAAATATTATGCGTAGCTCTTCACTACGACGGCTTCCCACACGCATTATCATGGATCCGAATTAATCCTAAATGCATTCGTGATGGAGAACTCCTCATGTGGCTTTTATCCTGTACATTTATTTTTCATGCAGCAGAATTGCTCGAACGAGTAGAAATTCGAAATAAAACCTCCTGAAAATACATCAGTTGATGTACTCGTACTATGCATGATCGGTAGTGATTGGTACAGTCCTGTGCAGTTATACGGTTTTAATCATGTCGACGATTACGAGTTTGGATGTTGGTAGTTTATTATTGAATTATAAACTCTCGAATCCACCCGTTAACTGTCTCCACTGCTTTTCAAACCATTAGGGACAAATTTGGTTACCAATCACCAATAAATACCAGAAAATGGTCAGAAGAAAGGTCAGGTATAACTGAGAGCATAATATCCAAGAAGAGGGAGATATCAAACTTCATCTGGAGTGACGTTGTTTGGATTGGATCATGACTTTTAGGTATTGTTTGAACTTGAAAATGAACTTGAAGCTAAATTGGACATTTGAAATACGTCTGTCGAGTGGATCGGTAGTATAGCTTCATGACACATCATAACGTGGACGTATGCATGCAGCATATCAGTAGGTAGGTTTCACGCAGATTTCACGCATACTCATGAATATAAGCCCTGATAAACAAATTGTACACGAGTTAACAGAACACAAATATACTCACGTTAAAGTCAGTGTGTGAAAATGAAGATATTTCATCGATTGACTGGGCGTTTTATGTAATGGCTAAAGGGTCATAGTCACTGTGTGATATGCCATTCTTTCGGCCTTTCATTTCTACCAGATCGTGTCATTTTATGTTCGTTCATGCTCACTCAATTTTTTAAATCATTCTCCATGACGTTTATTTCCTATACAATTAGCAGACACGGTATTACAAAAGTTGTTATTTCAAAATAAAGTACGTAGTTGTGCTTAATACTTTCAAATTAGAATCTTTCTAGCATTTATATCTGAATAAAAATGTGGGGCCAATCAATCGCGAAACCATTCCAATCAATTATTCCTACTAAGCTCTAATCATCTTAGCCATTATACACAATGCCTTGTGAGGGTCATCCAGTCATGCCTGAATTGTTTTTTTTTTTTTTTTTTCTTTTTTTTTCTTTTTCAAGTTTGTGAGAAGGAATTGATACGAAATAAATAAAATAGAATAATTCTGCTGTAAAGTATAATTATTATACCTACTTTACAGCAGAATTTTAATACACTAGTAATTTCAGATTTCGACTGTTATGTCCACCTAACACAGGATCAAGGTCAGATATCCGACACGGAGGAGGTGGTGTGTTATACTTACTATGACTTACCACGAATGAACTTCACCAATGAGCAAGATACAAGTGTAAGTAGGTACTCGTAGCTTAAAAGCCATGATATCCCTTCATCTGGGTCGCCCCTAACCCTCATCAAAATTAAATGATGGAGGCAAGTAGAGTTTTCTAACAGTAAATAGGGCTCCCTAAGTACCTCTTATTTTATAGGGAGAGGGATAATGACTTTCGTTAGTTTACGACGCCCTAACTACTAACTACTCCGTCAGTGTCTTCCAGATCCATGTTTTCGTCGACTATTTCAGGACTATTGAAGAATTGCAACTATAAATTTGCAAACGATTCAAATTCTTATAGGTCAGATGACCTGACTAACAACCAGGGGGGACGTTCCGGAGACAAACGTGAACAAGTATTTGCAGCAAATTTGATGGAGCGAAAAAGGCAATCTGGTGTGGGGCACAATGTTTCATTGAACAACTACTTGACTTCAGTAATTATTAAACCATCTAGACATGTAGCACAAAACGAATCATAACCTCAATATTGCACAACGGTTGTTCCAGCAAGGCGTATTCCTTCTGCTCCAAAATCTATGAAAACCAGAGTTTCATAGATTTGAACTCTTGTTGAAAAGAATAGATACTATTCTTTTCAACAAGAGTTCAAGTCATTTCGGTCTGAGATTGGGTTATTCTTTTTGCCCTTGCTTTAAGACCCATATCGACGCATTCCAACCGAAATATTGGGATGATCCCAACATCGATTCCCATATTATAGTTAACACAATTCTAGTATGCTCCATTTGACTGCACAAAATTCAGCTCAAAGATAGCTGATATGAACCACTAGAAACTTGTGATTCTAGATTTTTCTACCAAAATGATACCTATTACAATCGCGCCGGTATTGACCAACAACTAACATTCCAGCTTGTTAGTTGAATTAAAAATCAAAAAGTCATGCAGCATGGCGAATGTTTGAAGAAATAACTGGTTTTATGTAAAATGTTTCCATTTTACTGGTTTTATAACAAATGTTGTCTCCGTTTTTTGCCGACTAACATCTCAGTTCATAGATTGTTCAATGCTGAGTCAGAACTGCAGTATCTCATTCCGTCATCAGATTAGAGCAGATGATACGTGGAGAACATCTCAAGTAACAACCACGTTTCTTCATCTTCGAAGTGCGAAGTTTGAGAACTGAATAAGAAATCGCAATTCTGACTTAACCATCGTGTTCTGCGTTGAACAATCTTTAAAATGAGTTGTCAACTGTTCATCTTAATTATATCGAGAGTTATCGTCTGGAATGACACATAGGTACATGGATGGTCTGAACATTTTTAGGAAATAAGAGATTTAAAAATTGTGGACCAAGAACAGTAGCTTCCTTTTCTTCGAAAATTCGATTAAACGAAAGGTTTCCTTTTGCTTCCGAACGGTACTCATGTACGAGGAGAACAAGGAGTAGTAATTACAAACTAACCTCTAACTAACCTCTGTCCTTAATAGAACTAAAATAACTGAATAATATTATGTAAAAATCCTGAAATTTTTAGACGAATCCCATATTGTTTTGTAAATTATTCATATAGATTGGTATAAGTATATTAATTAAGTTTTGTATTTGTGTAAATGTATAATCAAGTATAAGTTGATGGCAAATGGGTCAAGCACCTAAGCCAAATAAAGCACCAAAAAAAATTACATACTTCAGCGAAATATTATCAAACAAAAGAGCAACTACTGTGCTGTGCAAGAAGGGAACGGTTAGCTGTACCTAATTTATAGAATCAGTAGTTCAGCGCATTCCTCCGTCCCGACGGTCAGCTTGCTCGCCGGTTTGGAATTCTGGGCCTTCATTCTTGAGGGAATCTTGAATCCAGAGCCAAAAATACGGCGAATATGGAGATTAAATGTATTATTGCAGCTCAAGTATATAATACTGTATACAGTTGAGCAAGATGCGTCGTATGGTGAAAGTGAACAGGCTGGTAGAAGTAGACATTGTCCAGCCAGGTGACTAGCTAAGATGACGGGAGGGGCCTATCCATTGCTGCCTAACGTCATATTGTAATTATTTATAGGTTTTAGAGGTTCTTGTTTACTTAAGATATCATAAGTCATTCGTTATTGAACTGTGAGGCAAAATACAAAGTTTGATCAACTTATCAACTGTTATCACTTACAATACTCAATAATAATTTTATTATTTTTGATATAACAATATTTATATTCAAGTTGAGATCGTAGATACATAATCCATTACAGTTCATGGATATAATATGTAGATACAAATTGGCTCTTTGAGCGGCCATTGCGGCGCATTTCAATCGAAAATTTGAAGTTTGGTTTCCTTTACTTAACTTGGCATGTTCATTGCGGATCTCGTGGATAACCCTCTCGTGAAGAGAAAGCCTGTTGTAGCTCTGAAAATGATGCTCTTTTGTCTCAAAGAGTTGTCATAAGCGTTGAATTAGTTGGTGAAAGGGCCCCAAAAAGGGGAGGAGTTGGAGCGCCGTTCCAGCCCGCTCCAACAATTCTTGACAAAGGCCGCCTCCAACAACACTGATTGCTTCAGGTCCTTGTACTTTATCCTCTGTGAAGATCGATAAACTTTACGGAAGGAGCTTCTCAACAGTCGCCCCCATCCGCTGAAGGAGAAAACGGTTTACAAGGTTCCCAGTTCTCTCCTTCTTTATCTTCGACTTTTCAACTGGAACTGGATGTCGCGCTAAAATACCTACGCTATTCGGAACTCGCAAAAATAGCACAGGAATTTAACTGAAAATTGAAATGATATGATGTCATCTATGATGATATGATCTCTTCTTTTACTTCAACAATAATAATTAATGTTATTGAGGACCAAGCGTTTGATTGAGCTACAAAGGGTTACTGAGAAACAGGCGGAACTCCTTTCAAAAGTTGTCTCATTCAAGAGTCTTGTATCATTTTTCATCACCGGGAAGGCCACTTATTTTTATTGGAGGAGTTAGCAGTGTCAACCATAAATTTATATGAAACTGGATGACATCAAGTTTATGCAGAGTGTCCGAGCTGATGTGGTCAGCTTGTTCTTCATCATACGAGATTCAGAAAAGAATCAGGCTATGGAAAATCATCTCAACCTGGTTGTAAAATTGTTGTCACATTGAAATGGGAAAAGTGCCGTGGATGGCGTTTTCCTTCGATTTTGGGATATAAATATTTTAAAACGTAAATTGGGACGGGGAAGGGACTGAAAATTGGATTTTGTGGCCGATTCCAATAGTTCATCATTGAGAATAATAGTAAGAAAGCGGCGTGTAACGGGATGCCGTATCCGGGTAACAATTCTATCAAAACCCCAACCCCATCAAATTACATGTAAACAGAAATTCGTCGAGGCTATGTCCCGGTTTTAGTTCTTAGAGTCACCGATTCGTAGGAAGCACTTTGAAATTATCAAATTTTACTTTTCAATGAGAGCAATCCGGATTTTCAGGCTATAAACGTCATTCAGCAGGTTTCGGTAATATAATGTAACCAAATACCTTCGGGTTCGTTTAATATGAGGCGTTCAGGATCAAAAGCGGATAACTCCAACTTTTCAAAAATTGATTTTTTCACATTTTATCCGCTTGCCAAAATTACTGACGACAATGGGTTGTGAAGAGAAAAAAAAACACAAATTCCACCGAACGAAAATTATAAGTCTCTTTTATTGTAACTAATGAACGTGTTGACAACAATATTGAGGCGTTAAACATCTCAACAGTTCCCACACTTCAGCACTAGGTTGCTCCCCACAATTCGAGGCTTTCAGCAAAGTGACTTTATTTCCAGCCGACTCCAAATTTGGCATTACTGATAATGATTTATGCCAAAAAACCCCCTTATCACCAGTAGAACAAAAAACCTACAATGAGCGTATGAAGGAACATTTTGATCAAAGACACGCCAAGCATATACCAAAATTCGTAGAAGGAGGAATAATCCTGCTTCAAGCTGGATTTAAGGACAAGGAACCGATTGTTAAAGGTCCGTTCACTTTGGAGGAAATAATATGGATGGATAACTACCCAAAGACGTTGTTGTACCAAGACGAAAAACTCTGCAAATTCTTGACAGAACGGTTTATTAACTTCTTCGTACAGATCACCCTTTTGTCTCGATTACTGAATGATAGATTAATTATTATTATGAATTATCATTAATTATTAATAATTATTATCAAGTAGTGTAAATTATTAATATTTATTGTTGGTTATTATTAATTTTTATGCTTCATTATTAATAATTATTATTAAATATTTTATTCATTAACTCGATATTTGAAAACCATGTGCTGTTTGAATCAGCTGAGCCAGTTTGAAAATGGACCCGACAGGCTGCCTTACGATTCACTCTCATGTTGACGATTTTCGATCTGCTCAAAATTTGAGCCGCCATTGTGAACGAACGGCTGGACGTAAAAGGTTGTGAATGGTCTTAAAAAATTCTAAGAAATAAACTCTATCTAAATATGCAATAAGAACATACCGTTTGATGGGAATTTTTCGAGTTTTGAAATTTTCAAATCGAATCATAGATCGGGCCTTACCACAGAATTCATCAGAGTGATCTGTGCCTTCATAAAAAACACAAGGCCTTTTCTCTGTTCCCAGGCTTACAAGATCCGCAGCAGTTGCTACTCTAAAGTTCTTGTCATATTTATTAGGATTTGATTTAGGCTTGGTAGATTCTGAAGAGTGTTTGAAGAGTATTTCTTGTGGCGTAAATCCACTCATCACTCTCTACCTCACTCTTAAGAAAATCTCGCAATTTAGCCATCATGCCATCGGCTTCAGTTGAGGATGAATCAGACGCACTATCTTGGTACCTGCGACATCGTTCCCAGTCCCGTAAGCCATTATCAGGCAGGGCGGACTCAACGAGGGGATACAACATACATGCATACTTTTCACATGTTACACCAAGGCTCTCCAATGCCAAAAGTTGGGTCTCAACGCAATCCGACAATTGGATCAAGGTCAAGGGGGTTTTGCTGTTAGCATGCATGAGCACTAGACTTAACAACCCTCTAACATAATGCTCAATAAGCAACTCATCCCTTCCAAATCATGCCTTAATCAGTGTTATGCATTTCTCATAATTTTCACCAGAAGGGGGAAAGCTCTCAACAAATGCCCTGGCTTTACTCTTTTGTTGTTGGTACTGGCATTTTTCCTCATTAGAGAGACAACTGTCGTTATGAACTGTTTTAAACTGTGACCAGAATCCTATCCATTGTGAAACTTCCTTGTTGAATGATCGTAATTGTAACTGTGGAAATTCAATTGTTGCCTTCCTTTCCTGGTCAGAGTGATTTGAGACAGAAGGTGCACCAATAACATGAACTGGAGGATTGAAAAGTGCATCCACATTTGCCCTGATGGTGTGAAAACACTCATCATATTTTATGCAGGACTGTGTTTCAGCTAACAAGACACTCTCAAAATCCTTCTCAGCTGTTGACTCGTAAAGTTTTCACTAACTTCCGCATTCAACGGAGTCAGAGCTGAGTATCTTTGTTCCAATATACGAAACTTTGCTAAAACTACAGTGGGATCACTCACCTCAGCATTTAAAAGAGATGATAAGTCGGTGAACAGCTTTGAAAACTGTTGACGTTGAACACTACGTATCCTGGATGTAGATGTTCTCGTACAAATACAACTGCAGTAAATAAACGACCTCCTTCGGTAAGAATCCCAAAACGGTTCTCAAGGTTTTCTTCACTTCCCCACAAGGGATGCCAATTTGTCGGAATTACGGACGATAAAGGGTCGTGAAGAAAAAAAACACCAATCCCACCGAACGAAAATCATAAAACTTCTTTATTGTCACTAATTCTGACCAATCGAGGTTGTAAAACTAACAGAGGCAAACCGTAGTCAACTAAATTTCCAACACCGCTTATGAAACTAACAAAAGTTAAAACTGTCGCTTTGCCGTCTCATTTCTCATGTTTGTAGTCCGATTTTGATCCTGAACTCTCGGGAGGATAAATGGCTTTACTGAACTTGCCAAAAATGTGAAAAAATACATTTTTGAAATTTTGGAGTTTTCCGCTTTTGATCCTGAACGCCTCATATCAGAGGTAACTTCAATTTAAATGATTCAATAATATATTTCCTGAAAATCGACAAATATTGATGGAAGTCGTGACGGCGCTCCCATAGAAACGTTGAAATAGATTTAAGGGTTGTAAGAGGCAGGTTTTCATATTTATTGCTCATTCAACGAGTAAGTATCAACTTTCAATATGGCAAGAAAAGTGTACTTCTGACAGTTCTGGGTGTTCAGATTTTAGGGTTAACTTTCAACAAACCCACATTACGCCGTTTAATGTTTCAGAAAAAACGCTCAAGAATTTGAAGCCAGCAAAGTTCACAATGAGTATATAAAAGTGTTAAGTAGAAGCCAATCCCGCGCAAATCACCGTTTCTGAATTGTGTTTAATTGATTTCTCGTGACACCTGTAATACTCTTGTGAACCATTTTAACTGGGTATATGTTAGTAGTAATAACTACTTGATGTAGGTACTTAGATGTTCTTTCACTATTGAAATACCATTTTCTGGCATCTAAAATAAAGATATTTATTATTATCATGCGTGATCAAGGTTCAGCTCATAACTGTATTAGGTCATAAATGAAAAAGTCTAAGGAGCTACTAGAAATTTTGCAGGCGGTGGAAGTTTCATGCTTCCATTCAAGGAGGATGGAGGGCTTTGGTCAGAAGAAAACTGGGACTGTATCTTTGAAAAACTGCAGCCCGGAAGTGCACTTAAAATAATTGCAGATTAAAAAGGTTTTTTTAAAATATTATTCCTGAACTTTGAGGGGAAAAGGAACAACTCGACTGGAGCCTTAGTCAAACAAAACTTCTATTTTTCCCTTCAAGTATTATTTCAGAGAAGTGTTCTAAAAGTGTTCGTCACCGTTCGGCGAGTAATTTACCAACAGATTTGTGTTAATAACGGATGTTTGACTGCTGTCAGGAGTTTGAGTGGTCTTCAAAGGGCCGGGTACCCCTTCGCGACCGTGGGCCGTCTGTGATATGTTATTCTTACGACATCATTGATCCTCCCGGGCGTCAACGTAGTACAACATTAAAACGCTCTTGTTAGCTCAACAATCAGAGCCTAAGTTGGGGTCCCCCGTCGAGAGTATTTTTTTTTATCGGAATCCGATAGTCCCTCTCGTGCGGATTCCCTACTCTTCACATTCTCATTTTCAAAGCGAGGATGAAAGCCTGTCATAAGGTTTTAATAAAATCAGTAGGCTTAGATCAAATGTGTATTTTCTCCAAAGCGTTAGGAATATCACACGTCTAAGATAGGATATTTGTTTTAAATCCATCATTGTTGTGTATTCGAGATGTGCTAGAAAGAAATTCATCACCTTGTTAATTAAAACACAGTTAAAATTGTGTTCCATCGTCGATTCCCAAGTATTGAGAGTGTTAAGGTTGAGAGTGTTGAGGTAGGTAGCAAGAGATTTACGAAGTATCACACTGAAGTTGAACACCAGGACACATTTGAATCGTTCATCAAAAAGTCGTCACAAAGCCGTTATTCCACTACGACATAATTACGTACCAATCTCAGTTTCTATCAATTGTGGAAAGAAATCTTCCGTTATAGGAGTATGCGCACAATTAAAACACATTTAGTGGAAAAATAGCTACTCGGATCATCACTGAGATATTTGTTCATAAAGAGTCTGAGGGACCAAACTACAAAGTCTATTCGGAAACCTCAGAACGATCGCAAGACCAACAGCCCGTGATATTCTCTAACATTAATATCAATTCCTGGGCTGTTTCCAACTTCAGGGTCCTGTATTTCGAGGTCTAGAACGGATATCAAAATTCTCAAAGTTTGAGACGGATTGAGCGTTATTGATAAACACCTCAATCGTTGAAATCCGTTCAGCAACCTCGGAGAAATTCTCCGGACAAGAAAAGCCGACTTACAAATATAGAAATATCAAAGTTACCTTTGAAGTATTCAGAGTCAATATTAAGATGTCTTCGACACATCTCATGCATGTATACGTGATGGAAGGTATTATAACCAATTCACTCAACTCATGGCATACATTTCGTTGCAGTTATGATACGAGTGTATTGCACAAGAGACTAGTTGAATCAACGGACAGGCTAATTTCTAACGTATCAATTCTGTGTCCGGGGCGCCATTGTCTCTAGACTTGGTATTATAATAAAGTCTAATTCGATGTGGGTACCGCAGATAGTGTAAAAGTCCTTCTTTCTGAGTAGGGAACGTCACACTACCAAACTTAAGTAAATGTAGGTGGATCAATATAATCTCATGGTCCACCTACTTTTAATTACTGATGCAGCAGCCCACATCCACTGTTCAAGCGTTAATTAGAGTTCACTGAATTGAGAAGTGCGACCGGTGGTAGGGATGGGCGAAGTCGAGTTATATTTGGTGCCTAAGTGATTGATCCTTATGACACAGGTGCACGTCCTGCTGCCACACAACAACCGCTGCCGTAACACAATCACTTCCTCATGGATGAAACATTTTACACGTCGTTAAGGATTGATCCCCTTCAGTTGGAGCGGTTAACACTTGTTCTCAGCGCTTCAAGTGACCGGGACCGAAGCGGCTCGTCTATTGAGCGCCATGTGGTCGAGAGGACTTTGCACTCCTATTAGCATAGTGAAAAACTCCACGAGCCCTACAGATGGGAATACTTGAGCCCAGACGACCCCTCTATTATCTTGTTTGCTGGAGCCCCTCCGCCTCCTATCACACCATCAAAACACAATTGTTTACCCCCCAGACCGTTATAATAATCTTAGGCTCCATGGACTCGTACAGGCTCTCCTGCCCTTCCGTGAATTAGTGATTTTGATATGGGGTGAGAGGGAGGCCCCCGAGACCAGAGGGGGTAAATGTCCATGAGACAGCGTGTAAGCGGTATCGGTAATTTGATTATGGTTGTGTGACAGCAGGAGTCACGAGAGTGGCTCAGATTGAATAAACTGTCGAGATACGATCGCAAGCCCGGCCCCCATCTCCGATCAGATATATCTTGAGCAGCTCTTGAACCATTCACTTTCTTCAGTTCTGCCCGTCAGCGACGAAAATTAGTATTTCAACAAACAAAAAAACATCGATTAGTGGCAATACACCGTCTGCCACGGGTTTCTCCTCCTACTGGAATATTCTCCGTGTCTTAAGTACTTATATTTTACCATTATTACTTATACTTTAACATTATTACTTATATCTTAACATTTTTACTTATATTTAACATTTTATTTATATGCATTTTCTGAAGAAGAGGCAAGAAAAAGGCAATTATAACTTGAGTAGATAGGCGCCTATTTCAAAAATAATTAAATTGATCAGTCAGGAACATTCTATATGCGCCCGCTGTGGTTATAAAATTACTTAAAGCTACCCAGTTCTCTCCGTTCAAAAAGGCTATTAGGTCGGCCCTACTTAGCCTGGGCCTCCCAAACATTGGCACTTTCGCTCCGCCAACACAGGGCACACCGCAAGAAAATGCTCCGCGTTTTCTGGCGTCATCATGTTACACATGGAGCAATTGAATTGCCTATCTGCTCTACACGGCATAGTGTTTAAGCTGAGCATCTCGCTCCTAGCCCTCATTATGTTACTTACGACGCGCTGATCATATATTTCTACATAGCTGTTCTTGTCGTGATCGAGAGCCGCGTACAGTAGGTGATGAGCAGAGTTTCTCGCTTGCTCAGCGATTTGCTCCTTCTCATATCCTTCCTTTCTTTCCAGAAGAGCCTCGCCGCGTTGCACTATTTCTTCCAATTGTGTGAAGCTTACGTCTTCGCCCATATATTTACGCCACAGTCCAGACCAGGCCCCACCCATCCCCCTCGAATCCTACACATCTCCCTTGCAACAATATCGGGCAGTCTTTCGGGACTCATCTTGGAAACCTTTTTCAGATATCGCAGGTGTAGTCCAAATGTGTGTACAAAAATCTTGTTTAGGCCTATATAGCTCTCGGTACACAAAATAGTCCGGCGTGTTCATAGGGATCTTCATGGTTCTTTTCACAAAGTACTTGAGAAGCTTCTCTACTTGTTCAAACTGCTGGTACCCCCATGCCTGAGCCCCATACGTCATTACTGTCTTCATTGCAGCTTGGAAAATATCCATTTTCGCCTCAAACGGAATCTTGTTCTATTTCAAGAGCCTTGACCACACACTTCCTATTGCGAATTTGGCCACTTTCAGTTTTTCGTCCATGTGACATTGACAAAGATATTGAGGGAGTGAGGGTGATACCTAAGTATTTGTACCGGCTCACTACTTCTAGCCGTTTCCCTTTGTAGAGCCATTTTTCCGACCTAGCCAGCCTGCCTCCTCCACGTCGACACACCATGATTTTTGATTTTTCGGTGTTAATTCTCAGGTTCCACTCCTCAGAGAAATTGGCCAGATTGTTGATCATCTTCTGCAGTATCCCCCTGTTGTCGGCGAGGAGCACAATGTTGGGTGCCTACATGAGCACACTAACAGTTTTGTCTCCAATTCGCACCCCTCCATCCAAACACTTCACCAGATCATTTAGGAACAGGGAAAAAATAAGTGGGCTTATCCAACATCCCTGCTTAACTCCAGTTCGCACCTCAAATTCTCTTGAAAGACCTTCCCTCGACCAGACTGCCGCAGTTGTGCCACTATATAGGCTTCTCAATAGCGCGATGAATTGGCTGGAAATGCCGAGATTAAAAAGCTTATAAAAAATTGCCTCACGCGACAGTGAATCAAAAGCAGGTCTGTAGTCTACCTAGAACAGATAGAGTATTTTTTTCTTTTCGAACTGCATCTGCATCTGAACTGATAAGATTAATTTCAATTCTACTTCTCATCAGAATTCCATAACATCAATTTTAATTAGCAGAATTGTACACTTTGCACCCTTTTTACAATTCAGCTAATAATTAGCTGAATTATAATTATTATAATTAATCTTATCAAATACTGATAAGAAGTCGAATTCAAATTAATCTTATCGGTGTGCATTAGTACGATAGTACCTACATACCCCTTTAGTTCACATAGAGAAGGTTTACCAGGTTTATTATCGGCACCTTTGGTCAAACAAAACAATATACATGTAAGAAATAGGTTAATATTGATTTCAAAACTCTTCAACATGAATGTAATACTTTGGTATGGTGACGTATGATATGCGAAAATATTATACTTTGGGGAACACATCAACACATCAACCTACCTATACTTTGTTACACATCAACCTAGCAAGAATGATGTGTAACACGAACGTGAATTTTATTGAAAAATTCTTTAAATTCACTATCGTGTTACACATCAACCTAGCAAGAATGATGTGTAACACGAACGTGAATTTTATTGAGAAAATCCTGTAAATTCGCTATCGTGTAAATTCACTATTTTTTAACCCCATGTCGAAATTTGTCGGTTTACGTTTCAAGATACGTAGATTCAGAAAATCGAATAAAAAACAAATCCGTCCGTCCGCCGTAGCCGTACGCCGAATTTTATTGAGAAAATCCTGTAAATTCACTATCGTGTTACACATCAACCTAGCAAGAATGATGTGTAACACGAACTTTTTGGTCCTCGAAACTTTTCATAACCCTAGGTCAAAATGGGTTCACGTTCGTGTTACACATCAACCTAGCAAGAACTCGAACGTGAATTTTATTGAGAAAATCCTTTAAATTCACTATTGTGTTACACATCAACCTAGCAAGAAGCGCAGCCGCTTCTGTGCCCATTCTTCTGAGGTTTTTTCTATTTTGATTTTGAGTTTTTCGGCATAAATGCAAAAAAATTTGCATGGTCGATGGTCGATAAACATCCGTGAGTGACCGAAAAACCGTTCCGGATAAATGAGCCTAGAACGGTACATTTTGTTACATAAACATAGATGATAACATTAATATTATACAGGTACTTAGGTTGACGTCGACACATATGTAGTAGGTTGGTTTCGTTGGTTGATAGGTTGTTCAGGTTGGACTTATAACGAGCTAATCTGATCGGAAGGTAGGAAACCATAGATCATCTTTGGGGTAAAATCAGCTCTATGTTGAAGTTATAAGATTTAATGAGATGTTAAGGAGTTATAAGTTATCGTGTTGTTGGTTCTGGTACAACTTCTGGTTTTCCAGTTTTTCCGCAGGATGATAGGTAATACCGCTCGTAAATCAGATGGTTATATCAACGAAATTATAATTATTATTATTACAATTATTACTTCTATCCGAGCAGTCCATACGGTGTATAATCAACTACATACTCCAAACTGGGTATCCAAATCTACTGCAATATCCAAATAATGACGTTAGTTCACTGCTTCTCAGTAATGCCTATATGTTGATCTGTTGCAAAAACATTAATCAATAATGTTGGAGTTACACCTACGTATTTAGTTCCACCACGCAATTGAATTTGATTAGGGCCTAACTCGATGATTTTTCTATAGTAGGTAACTACTTTAGTGAAATTTATGAATGTGGACCTATGGAGAAATTCTCGACACAACGGTGCAGATCACCCTTCTGTCTAGATCACTAAATGTTGGAATAATTATTTTCATGAATTATCATTAATTAACAATAATTTTATCAAGTAGGTAGTGAAAATTATTATAATTAGTACCTACCTATTAATAATTTGTATTTATTATTATTAATAATTATTATTAATTATGATTAAGTAACTCGACATCTGGAACCATGTACTGTTTGAATCAGCGGGGCCAGTATGAATATTGAACCGACCGACCCCCTCACGATTCACCGTCATGTCGTCAACTTCTGATGGCCTGATGGTTGCGGATGGCCTTAAAAAATTCTAAGAAATATCTATATATGAACTATCTAAATATGAACTAAAAAATATACTGTTCCACTTGAATTTATCGATTTTGACATTTTCAAACGTTACGGGGACGGCGTTTGGCAGACGGACGGATTTTGGTTTATTATCTTTGATAATGAACCCATTGGAATCGACCAATGAAAGAGATGTTTTAACCCCCCCTCAAAATTTGAAGGTTTACGTTTCAAGATACGTAGATTCAGAAAATCAAATAAACAAAAACTCTGTAAATTCTTAAATTATCATCTTCTTTGTACAGGTCACCCGTCTAGATCACTGAATGTTGGAATAATTATTATCATGAATTATCATTAATTACTAATAATTTTATCAAGTAGGTAGGTAGTGAAAATTATTATCAATTACTGTTAGGTACCTGCCTATTAATAATTTGTATTTCTTATTATTAATAATTATTATTAATTATGATTAAGTAACTCGACGTCTGGAACCATGTACTGTTTGAATCAGCTGGGCCAGTATGAATATTGAATATCGACCGCCTCACGATTCACCATCATGTCGTCAACTTCTGATCTGCTTCAACTTGCTGCGGATGGTCTTAAAAAATTCTAAGAAATATCTACGACTAATATAACATAATATAACATATATAACATAATATGTTTTTCTTAGAATTTATTATATTATAATATCTATATAATGTATAAAATAATAAGTGTATAATAAGCAATACGTTTGTAATAAGTATATAGTAGTTTATGATTGCATATATAGTAGGATTCTCCAGTAATTTGATTTTTTCGAAGTAAGAGGTAAAAAATGCCAACCCAGTGGACGGCCAAGGCCATCACTGTAATAAGATTATGTTCTTATTGTTTGTAATATTATTTCCTGTAAATGAATCTCTGTTTCTCTATCTATACCTATCTATCAATCTATCAACCCCACAATGATCCTCGAAGCTTTTCATAACCCTAGGTCAAAGGGAACCGGTTCAAAACGAATTTGAAATTTGGAAAAATTCATATCTCGAAAAATATAAATGGAACGGTATGGTTTTTAGTTCACATTTAGTTAGAGTTTATTTTTTTTAGAACTTTTTAAGACCGTTTTTGTTAAATTAAGGAATTAAAAACGAGAGAATTACATATATCGGTACATTTTATTTGTATTTTATTTTTAATTAATTCATCATCTCAATCATTTAGTTTTGGCATAGAGAAAATAATAAACCGGTGTGTCAAGAATTTGCAGAGTTTTGATTTGTGTTCAGCTGATGGAACTGGAAGGATGTTTGGCTGTATAGTCATGCGACTAAGGAAGTGGTCGTAAACTTTAGTCTCTCTTAACAGCGCGAACCATGAAAATACAATGCATTCTGGTGGAGTATTGAATGGTAGTATTGGAAGATGGGCCTAAATATTTTGAAAAGTAGGTAAGGGAGTTGTTTGCACCAGGGGGGCCTTTGTCGGTGGCCACACATAAGGGCGGTCCAAGCGGTCTCCTTTGAGCTAATTATTTGGTAATCCAGGAGCGGGGGAGAAAACCGTCCAATCGGAACGGCAGACGGGATCTAACAGGATGGTAATCCTTCGTCCCAGGTTGGGAGTCTGGGGTTATTATTGTAATTGTTATTGGTAGCTTTTTTATTATTCGGAAGCCTAGCGTACAGCCATTCATCTCAACACCTTGCCAATGGGTTTGAGAGGCCCGGACATGGGACCACAGCCGAGGCCGCACAAGAGTAGGGATGTAGTGCAGGGACAGCCCCGTTGAAAGGCAGACGGGAGCACTTGTCGACGACTCAACCAGGGATAACGGGTTCAAACGCGCCGGTTCCTACCCGACCTTCCCCTCCCCTGGTCAATGCTGAATTACCGTTTAAGCCATCGGTGAGCAAAGGGATAGAGTCGGCAAAGATCTTTAGAGGATTTCTACCCGTGTTGTTACTGGAAGCGACCGCCCACCTACCATGTGCCCGCCACACTGCGCACGGCTCCTTTCATCGACAAAACCAAAAGAATTGAAATGTAATTTACCTGTTTACAAGTTAAAGAAAGTTACTTTACTCGGCAAAAACGTTAGCCTGATAGTCTTCAGGAGTGAGCCCTAAAGACCAATATGGCTCAACTCCTTGACTTTATCGTACTAGATAATTTACCCACTTTGCATATCTTACCATATACCAATAAGTGAAAATTTTCCAGACTGTTCTGTAAAAAGTCATTCGAAAAGCCCTGCGATTTTTGTGATTTTTACGTTTCCAAGTTCGAATTATTTGATTTTTCAATTACTATAATATTGAATATGTGTAAGCTTTCCGTTGAAAGACAGGAGCCACACTAGTAGTACCTAGTAGAATCGCATACACAGCTATTATTCCAAACTTCCGGTACACTAAATACCTGAATCTTTACCGAGATTTAAAATCAAATATAGTGAATATGTGTTCCAGGCTGTCAGTAGTTACATCCTAGAAATCCCGAATTTTCCCAAATCAATGAAGAGAGGATAGGTTCGAAAACTCTGAATAACAAACAGTGGGTCAAATATGACCAAAATGTCGGGTCAGTCGTTAAAGATCCAAGAATAGTACATTTACTTATTTACACGGTCCCAATTTCAAAGGCATATTTAAAATTGCGGTAAACACTGGAGCCGGTATAGGAGCCTCTAAATTGTCATCAAGTATCGTAATAGCGAACATGAGTTTTCGTAATTCTGGACAATATGAACCAAGATTGATTTAATTATTGATAAACAGCGATAAGGAATCAGTGCGAATCCGGTTTTATTGTTGCGATTCGGTGACTGTGGATGGTCAAATAGACAGATAGTTGCACGCTTACGGCCGCCACGAGCGATAGGGAACTCTCTTGCTACCATTATTTAGAGCTAAGTTTTATTTTTTACGAACGATACACAACCAAAAAATACACATTTGTAATGCACCAGAAAGACCGGTAATGACTAATCCACTTGAACGCAGATCACTAGGTGTCGGCACCTGTTACATCCTCCCAAGTTAGAACTTATAGCGGCTTATAGTTAGCGCTGTAGGCGAATCAGTGAATCCTTTAATCCGAATCACCAGAGAAACGGAAATTGAAACCTCTTAGTTCCATTCTCCTTTACATGGATGTATCAATCACTAACTGGTTATGCCTTCGGTCCGTTGATGATGTGGCGCTGAGGAGACACGCCGCGGCGCAACGATTAGTTGTCATGGCTTCTTGCTATCATTCTGTGCACGGGCTCTTCATCTTGTAATTGATGCAATTTTCAAGAGCTAGCTTTCACGGTAGGTCTCTTCATCATACTCTCAGTGGTATATTGCGTACCGTTCATCATAGATGGAGCTTCAATGTAGGTAGAATTAATGTCATTAGAGGAGTGATACATCATTCAATCGAGCGACAAGCCTTCGCAACCCATTGAAGTGGAATTTGGGAAGGATTGAGCGGTGCGGATGATTTTTTGACCATAACATTGATGATTTCACATTGGACATCACCGATTCCATCGTGTTCAGCGTAAAAAAATCGTTGAAAGGAAGTGTCACTTGTCCGACTGTTTCAATTTGGGAATTTATGGGCCCTTCCCTAAAACTCCCCAAAACCCCGCTTGAAGTGGCCCGTTTCTGCCCATCTACGAACTTTATATATATAATATATAATATATTCCGGCCCAAGTTAATAACAATTTATTGATCCTTGATATATTATATATATATATATTATATCAAGGATCAACCAAGTTTCTTCATCTTCAAAGTACCTACTCAAGTTTGAGAACGGGATGAGATATCGGAATTCTGACTTCACGATCGTATTCAGCGTGTAAAACGTTTAAAATAAGGTGTCACTTGTCAGACCTTCACTTTTTGGGGGACCCCCCCCCCCCCCCAACACCCCTCAGTTTTTGGACATTTCAACTGTAAACACGACCGTGGAGTCATAATTGCGATATCGCATTCTGTTATCAGATTAGAGCAGACTAACCATGAAGAATATGTCAAGGATCAACCACGTTTCTTCATCTTCAAAGTGCTCCACTTTGAGAACGAGATAAGATTTTGCAATTCTGATTTCACCATCGTGTTCAGCATAGAAAACCTTTAAAATGAGGTGTCACTTGTCAGAATATTTTGGGAATTTATGAAGATTCCCCCCCCCCCCTAAAACTCTCCAAAACCCTCCTTTGAGTGGCCCGATTCTGCCCATCTACGAACTTGGCCTTTCGATTGCCAAGACAGATTTTTTGTCCAAATTTGAACTTTGTATCTCAATTCTATCGATAGTAATCGTCTGGAAGGACACATATTCATATGGGTTTGTGTGTCTTTTGGCAGTGACTTCAGGATGGTATAAACGAATTTTGGTATATGGGATTTTCGGAAATTCGAGTTTTACAAATTTTCGACCTTTTCTTCAAAAAGTCGCTAAACAGAAGTGACCACTAAAGCTTCACGTACTTATGATTGGTAGCAGAAAAACGACCTGCCTCAATAATAATATAGAATAGACGTGGCTGAGATTATGAAATGAACCTAAAAATAGAATATTACAATCTGATATAGAATTGACATACGATTGATTGAAACATCGTAAAAATCCATGATTGCTAATGAGTCTTTTTCATTGCTAAAGGTGAACACCAAGAATTATATCTATTTTGTTTTTGAATAAATGAGTCGAAAGAAACAAAATTTCAATTTTGATAGCATTCGAGTTCTTTTGGAAATCCCTTTCTGCTTGGAAAGACAAAATTCGATTAGTATTTATATCATTCATGGGCTGTTACTTATAACTTATAAGTAACACTTATACTTATACTTATAAGTAGGCAATAATCGATACAAATATTAGAAATTCACTTCTTTTGAGAACGAAAATAAACCCGATATCGCACAATGTGCCACCATGTGTGGTTTGAATCATTGATTGTTCGTTTCCCAGTATGAAAATTGGTCCAGAGTTCTAGCCAATGATTCAAGCCCATGTTGACGATTTTGTTTGTTCTACATTCGTGGGGTGAGGGGGGGGGGTTAAGGGGAGATAATTACCCACAAATTCCCAACATGAAACAGTAGGGCAAGTGACTCCTCATTTTAAAGTTTTTTTATTACGTTTAACACGATGGTGGAGTCAGAATAGCGACTTATCTTATTCCGTTCTCAAACTGGAGCACCTAGATTTTGAAGAAACGTGGTTGTTATTTGAGATGTTCTTCACGGTTCATCTGCTCAAATCAGATAACGGAATGAGGTATCGCAATTCTGACTTCATCATCGTGTTCAGCGTTGAAAGCCCTATAACCTGAGGTAAAAGCCATAAAACCAGTTGTTTCTTCAAAAATTCGCTCTTCCATACTGCATGACTGGGGTTTTTTAGGTCTTTCTAGGGCTATGAAAAGTATCAAAATTTGATATATAATAATATTTATAATTTGTTATTGTTTTGTCCATATCCTCCTTGTATTTATTTAGAGGGTTGTAGGAGGTTTGGTGTTGAAAGAAAGAGAATGTGTTACAGCCCTGAAGATGGCATATTACAGCCGAAAGCTTGGAAATCATTCTCTCTCTTTTTACACCAAACCTCCTACAACCCTCCAAATAAATAATATTTAATATTATTCTCGGCCCGGTTGAAGCCCGCATGTTGACTTTCATATTTCTTGTCAATTTTAAAAGGGCAAAGTGCATCAGATGGAGACGGACGGATTATTTAAATTCAATTTTTGGATTCTAAACATCTTGAAAAGCCCTTTTTTAGGAAAGATTGAATAGCCCATTCTTGAATTTTTTAAAATAGTAGGTAATAAAAGTAGCAACTACTAGGTCTAGAATTTAGTGATGAATTCAGTGAAGCCGATGTATTTAGAGTCCTGGTATTGATTCATAGAAGAATGGTTTTCTAAATTCTCCGCATGAGAGAAAACAAGATTTAAACGCAGGATGTCATTGGAAATTCACTATACGCGAATCATTAAAGCCAACTTGTTTCAAATTGGCCCTACTCAAATTATAGAAATTTCTATACACGTACCTACTTACTGTATTTCTATATTTAGACCCAAGATTCAACTGAAGATAATTAACCGCTATCAATCGCAATACTCGTCTAGTGCAACTAATCGATCATAATTGGTACAATTTAATCAATGCAACCTTGACCTAGTTCCGCAACTGTATTGAGGGGGACTTTTTGGAGAATTTGAGAATGGATACCAACTGATAGAGACAACGTGAGAACAATTACGCGGTGTATGACGTGTCATATCATTATGAATGTATCCTCCGTTTTATTGGGCAATAACCCTGGAGCAATAATGATAGGTAATGGCAGCGAAATTCTTGAACGTCGTTCAGATCCAGTGGGAACACAGTTATTGGAGGTCTACACGGCCTGTTATTAGAGAGATGTAGTAAATATATTGAGGGGTGCTCCCTCGTGAAGGAATCCACCCTTCATATCCGACAACTCCACCCCTGCAGATTTCCCTCAATACTTAACCTGAATAAATAATCCTCATTTTATTCCAATTCGAATTCTTTGATCCCTACATATTGCTTCGGAGCCGTCTTCAGCATTCTAAACGGGGCACCCAGCCACCTCATCGCTTCAGCCATTCAGCATCGCCTATCTTGGTCGTTCGCCTCCATACTCCGCCTTTTCACCAACGCCATCTACCTTCCTCCCACTCTACTGATTTTACCTAACCCTGATAGTGTCAACCAGTTTATACTCTTGAGGAAATTGACGAATCCTTAATAATAAGAAAAAGTTATAAACTTCAAAATGCAGACGGTATTTTCTTGTTGAGTGAATTTCAGAAAGGCGTGGAATTCCTGAGCAGATTGTCTCGTACACCGATATCTCTCCTATGTTAGGCTTTGAAATTGAGTTTCAAATTGTTGTATGTTTCACAAAGGACATATTCAGTATGGTCGTTATGACCCAATAAACATACGAGGGATAGAGATAAAATTATCTAATTTTAGAAATGACGTGTCAATTCAAGGCTAGGCTATTCCACCTGTGGTTTTTTTTCTTAATTTGTTGAAAATTGAGAAAACATGAAATTACGAGTGTATAATAGCGTTTAAAAAAACTTTGCAAGTTATTACACAGATGTTTACTGTACAGTTCAAATTCCGAAATAAAGTTATTGTTATTATTATTATTTTAGTTTAAAAAATGTTCAAAATTTGGACGACAACAGGATTATTTGTCGTCGATTTTAACATCACATGAACGATGCTCTTCAGTCTATACGAGTTGCTAATTTTCATGCGTGCCACTCACAATGTGGCAGTCATATTTTCGGATGACTATTCAGAATTCCTCCCTTTCTTAAAATAGCATCAGCGCTTCCAGTGCACCAGAGAGACGTCCTCTTCTGCTAATCCAAATCTATCTCCAAGAGCTGCGAAATCAGATGAATAGGTAAACGATGTTGGATAATGGATTTTTGGTTTATTATCTTCGATAATGAACCATTGGAATCGCCCAAAGAAAAAAATTTTTTAACCCCCCCTCAAAATTTGTTGGTTTACGTTTCAAGATACGTAGATTCAGAAAATCGAATAAAAAAAAATCCGTCCGTCCGCCGTACGCCGTCCGCCGTCCCCCGTCCGCCGTCCCCCGTCCGCCGTCCGCCGTCCGTGGCACTTTGCCCAGTTAGCGTTGAGCTAAAATTACGAAATTTGGTTTCTGGGTTAGGACCAGCCCCACAATGATCCTCGAAACTTTTCATAACCCTAGGTCAAGGGGAAGGGGTTCAAAACGAAATTTAAAATTTCGACGATGTCATATCTCAAAATATTCAACTGAACCGTGTAATTTTTAGTTCACTTTTGAATGACCTGAAAAATTACGAATCTTTTAAGACCAATTGGATTCGTTCACAGTGAGCGCGCAAAGGTTTAGGAAAAACACTAAACTTTCGCGTCGAAAACGGCCGTTATGTGACCCAACCTCCAGACGCCCAGAATAAAACTACGTTTTTCATCTTCCCGGTAAACTACAGTCTAGAAATTTTAACCGTGAGTCGGGGATAGACCACATTGCAATATTCACTCGGTTTCTCATCTGTAAAATTGTTTAAATAATACCTTTTTGTAATAATACAAATTAAATTTTGATGATGAGCTATTGACTTGAAATTTTAAAAATAGGTCAGAACTGGATCACAGAACTGGATTCACTCGGTTTCTTGTCTGTAAAATTGTTTAAATAATACCTATTTGTTTAAACAAATTAAATTTTTATGATGAGCTAGATACTTGAAATTTTAAATATAGGTCAGAAATGGATGACATTTCAATATTCACTCGGTTTGTATGACATGGTATGAGTATGGTATGGTATATTATTGTATGTATGATTTGGTATAGTACAGTATGGTATGATAGGAAAGAAATTCGTATGGTATGGTATGAGTACGGTGAGAATATGGTATGGTGCCGATTTGCAACACAGTCTGGTATAGACAGAAGGGTGATCTGCACAAGGACGATAATAAACCGTTGTGTCAAGAATTTGCAGAGTTTTTCAGTCAGCATCTCGTGTGGCATCAAAGGAACAATGCAACAAATGCATATCACAATAGGCAAATTTCAGCCATCCACTTACCTTTCGTCGAATTTCGTAAATTTGGATTTTACCTGTTGAGACATTTTTGGTCAATTCGGGTTCGCAGATTGGGTTTCCGAGCACATATTGCAATGGTTCGTGTAGATTTCAGCAGATTCGACCAATCGATCGATCACGAAATCCAAAATGTCGGGATATGTCTAACGAGGCCTTGGATACCGTTTTGGATTGACAGACGACATGTTTTATTCCCATTCATTACCCTATATATGTTCTGTATTTATTTTGTAAATAATACAATGGTATTGATAAGATAAGACATTGGGAGGCTTTGACCTATTTAGATCTATTGTGCCCTCCCTGAATGATATTGATATTCTACTGACTAGTTCAATTGGATCATTTGAAAATGAAAAAGTTAAAACGAAACCGGTCTAACAGTAGCTATATTTCAGTGGAAATAGACGATTTTTCAAATACTCTTGTTTTTCTCTGCGACACTATTTCGTCGCGAGTGATTTAGATCGTTTGTTTCAGTTTTTAGCATGGAACATGCTTTAGCCTTGGACAAACTAGCCGAAAAATGTCACGCGGAACTATTGATTCGGCTCATATGAAGGATCTCCATACCCGGTCCGCATGATGAACCGGTCCACTGTTCCGGAATGTTCTTCTTCTTCGTGGACAGAACCGACAGAACAATCGGAATAGTTCCGGAACCTTCTGAACCGTAACCATGTATACTATTTAATAGTATCCATGGTTCCGGTCCCAAAGGTTCTGGAACGTTCTTATTCTTCAACTTCTTATCGTGAACAGCTCCGTCGGAACCATGGATATACTAAATAATATCCAAGGTCCTGGTTCCGTAGGTTCCAGAACGTTCTTCTTCTTCGTGAACAGCTCCGGTATAATATCCGAGGTTCCGGTATAATATCAATCTGTTCGCAGTTCCGTAAACTTGGATATTATACAGGAGCTGTTCACGAAGAAGAAGAACGTTCCGGAACCTTTCGTGGATCTACTAAAAAGTACCCATGGTTCCGGATACCTTTAGTAGTTCCATGGTTCTCGCCCCTCTCTTCAGTACGAACTCGACTCTTCCGTCATCTCTGCTCAGTACATCTCACGACCCCAGTGCCTAGTGTGTGTCGGGTGTATCCCTGTGCTCATCTCTGCAATTACCTATCTTTGAATTATATTACTTGTATCCATTCTGTAATTGGGCTCGCCCCGTATTCTCCAAATAAGAGACCTTTTAGGTCTGTTCCTGCCTACCAGGGAGTTCTTTAACCAGTTAATTTAGGTAACTCAAGTGGCGGGGATGAGTGAAGGAACTTTTCAGTTTTTCAACTGGGTGGTTGGAACGCGCAGAACTACTCCAGCAGAGAGCGCTGGGGCTTCAGCAGCGACGTGAAATAACAGTAACGTGAAATCGAAACCTTCCGCCAGACAACGTCGTCGCTATTTGAAGGCCTTGCTCGAAAAACGAGCTATCCGCAATTTTTTTCGAAATCCCGTTTTCGACGGTTTTGGGGTCAGAAAAATATACTGCTTCATTTGTGAGGATCCGCTAGCCCTCCGATAGTTATAAATGTAAAAATCGGACAATATTGCTGATAGTTGGACAATGCGACAACGTCGTTGGGTTGAATAATGAGCTATTATTTACACAGATGTCTCATTATTTGATCCAATCAAGGCGACATCTTGTTGGTGTTAATAAGAATAAGAATAATCCTTGCTATTCCTTGAGGTTTTTCACCCTCACAAAAAAGCTTAATCCTAGTGCTTGCTTTCCTTTTATTCCTTACAAAAAAATATAATATTATTTTCCTAACAATGATGAAATGTTTATGGAATAACAGTATTATTGTCTGATGGCGTTGAGGATTCATGTAATGTTGTTGGAAAGTTAGAGGAGGACGTTTTTCAACTAAATAACAATGACAATAGGCATTTAAAAAATTATTGGTTGGAAAAACGAGCTATCTGCAACCTTCAATGTCTTGTGGTGCCTCGAGTAAATTATTTAAAAATATTAAATCATATGGATTCGATCCGTCCTTAGGCACGGTTAATTTTAGTATATCTGGATTTTTTAAATATTGAAGCAGGAATTTCTGAAACGTTTTTTTTCGATTCCCCAAAAATTTTGAAAAATGCAGATAGCTCGTTTTTCGCGCAATGCCTTCATTTCCTATTTTATTTTCGAGCTATTTTCCTTGCGAAATCCGAAATGGGAGTGAATGATTCCTTCGTTAAGTCCTACTTTTTCAAATAAAATGCAAATATCTACCGTGAATCTGAACCCGCAGATTCAGTACAAGGAGAGCCATCCCCTTATGGCGAAAAAATACAAGAGTGTAAAAGCTCTATTTATTCACATCTGTGATAAATTAAATGACAACTTCTAGTTGAATCTTTCCTGGACCCTTCCTGGATGTTTTTAGATACGGAAAAGACGGCACTTGAAGGAGAGTAAACAAAACACAGACCTACGTCGAGAACCAACCTCCACGGGAAGTCGGAGAGAAATGAATTTTCGGGAAGGTAATGCGTTCTTATCGCTATCAACCGGTGAGTCTTATCTTGTAAGAGTCGATATAGAGAAAGTGTAAGCTAGAAGCGGTTTCGATCAAAGGGTACATAGTCCTTTAACCAGGATGAGTGGAAATGACCTGCTAAATAATGTTCCACCTGATATTTCAGTCATGGAACAAGATATAATTCAAAAAGATATGCAAGCACAATCTGTTAATAATTGTAAAACACCAGACGAATCGAATACAAACGAGATGAATCAATTGAGATACAGAACGTCAGATCCTGGACCTTTCCACGTTTTTATTGAAAGCTTAACAGATGATCTTAGTGGTATTTCAAGAATGCACCCCATGACTATAGGTAAGCTTCTACATGATAAACATACCTCTATTTCTAACAATATTATCGGAATTACGAAGGTTGGACGAAACAGATTGAGAGTTGAGTTATCCAACGCGGTTTCAGCTAATATAATCTTCTGGATTCGGTGCACTTATCAGAAAAGAAATTTAAACCGTACATTCCATTTTATGCACTCAAGCGCAGAGGTATAATCCGAGGAGTTCACACAAGCTTATCAGATGAGGAACTGAAATCAGTACTCAAACCATGTGGTGAAAAAATTGACATTCTCGAGTTACGTCGTCATACTAGAAGAACTGAAGATAAAACTTCGGAAGGTGAACCAATTACGGTTCCTACCCAAACGGTGTTTTTCACGATAAGAGGCCAATTGTTACCTCAGTTCGTAATTATTCATTACGTGAGGTGTGAAGTTTCTGCATACGTACAGAATGTTGTGCAGTGTCGGAAATGTTTGCGTTACGGTCACATTGAAAAACATTGTAAAAGCACCATTACTTGTGAGTTATGCGGGGATTCACATACTAGCAATGACTGTACTAAACCACGAGATCTGCGTTGTGTGAACTGTAAAGGTGGTCACAAGTCAACTGATAAGACAAATTGTCCTCATTATGAGGTGGAGGTTAGCGTAAAAAAAGTCATGAGCGACCGTAACTTGAGAACGGCCCAAATAACGATATCAGAGTAATAGACAGTCAGAAAAAAGATTTAGATAGGCTGTATAAGAACGACGTACTTTTTGAAACGGTTCTAGAGGTATTAAAGAGTTTACCTCAAACCAGAGACTTGCCAGAATTCGATCTCAGAACCTTGATTCATGATAAACTTGACCGTTGCGTTGAAAAACTGGGTAGCTGACTGACAGGTAGTCTCAATGTAAAGTTACTTAAGCGTAATGAATGAACACGAAACGTTGAAAATTCTACAGTGGAATGCACGATCATTCTGTTCAAAGCGTGGAGAATTTGAAATTCTTGTTCAACGGTATAACATAAACGTTGCTGTAATTTCAGAGACTGGTTTCAAACCTGATACTAATTACACTTACCGTAATTTCAATTTGATTCGTAAATCCGGGGCTGATGGTTTTACGGGCGTAGCCATTCTGTTAAAAAACCATATTTCCTATGAAGAATTAGATTGTTCTTTCAACCACGAAAATTTCAAGTACGTAGGGGTGGCTGTAAAGCTTCTGGACGGGTCATCTCTCAATATAGTATCGGTTTACAATCACGATCATTGTAATCTTACAACAGAGGATGGGACAAGATTCTTCCGATATTGGGCGTCGCCAGTGTTGATCCTGGGTGACTTTAATCTACATCATATGGCATTTGGTGCAAGTTATACCAATATTAAGGGAAGGAGGTTGATGGAGGCTTTGGATTCATCCAATCTGGTCTACTTGAACGATGGTTCACCAACACGGGTTAGTTCTGTCAACCAAACCAACAGATCAGTAGTAGACCTTTCTTTGAGTAGCCCTGGGCTTGCTAGTGCCTGTAGATGGAGTATAGCTGATGATGCTTATTGCTCGGATCACTGTCCCATTGTCATTGAAGTGACTTCTTTGCAAGTAGTACGTAATGAAATAATTCGACATAGAAAATGGAATTCGGCCAGTGCTGACTGGGAGAAGTTTGTCGATGTTTTAGCCCGTGTTGATGTCCCAGGAGACGTATCATACGAAGAGTTTGTAGCCATTCTGGAAGCTGCTTGTGAGGAAGCAATTCCTGTATTAGCGGGGACGTACAATCCCAAGTACTATAACGTATGGTGGAATTCGGAGTGTAAGCAGGCGGTTCAGCGGAGACAAGCTGCTCTTCGTTGTTACAACCTTAATCCAATCATGCAGTTTTTCATATTATACAAGGAATGCGTAGCAATATCCAAGAAAGTTATAAAAAAAGCTAAACGTACATCTTGGGCCTCATATTGTTCAGAATTGAACAGGTCGACCCCCATAAGGGCACTATGGCAGAGAATCCAGCGATTAACGAATAGAAAAGTCTCCAACATCCAGCCTTTGGTGGCTGGTCTGTAGTGTGAGGACCTGTTGAAGAGTATTACCCCAGATTCAGTCTTAGTTAACCACTGTGATACATTCGTTGCTGACGTTCATTCTTCACGTATTCTGTTCAATGCGAATTCAGTACTAGGTGATATCACCATGAATGAGTTAAGAAACGCTGTCAAGGCGTCTACGAATACGGCCCCAGGAAAGGACTTGATTGACTATCCCATTATCAAACATCTGCCTGAATCGTTTTTACGTCAATTATTGGCTTTGTTCAATGACATTTGGCACAGACATGACTTTCCGAAAAGTTGGAGGGAGGTGATAGCCGTTCCAATTCCTAAGCCGGGTAAGCCGGCGAACGCTCCGGATTCGATGAGACTAATCTCCTTAACATCATGTATGCTGAAGACTTACGAGAGAACAATAAAAACTAGGTTAGAATGGTTAGTTGAATATCACCAACTTCTACCTACGTATCAATTTGGATTTAGGAAGGGCAAGTCGACCCTGCATAGTCTGGCTACACTTGTAACTGATATCCAGCAAGGATTTACTCTGGGGAAGTCTACACTGGCCTTGATGCTGGATATAAAAGGTGCCTATAATGATGTCGTATTGGAAATTCTGGTTGAGAAGATGAAATCGATCGGGATTCCAATACAGTTAGTCCAGAACATATACAATCTCCTTTCAGAACGGCATATATATCTGCGGGTAAATCGTGAAATATACGGTCCTCGTACCACTCGACTAGGGCTTCCTCAAGGCGGGATTCTTTCGCCAACCTTGTTTGCAATTTATGTTAGAGACATGGGTGAATCACTCCCGGATGGTGTTCGGATTCTTCAGTATACTGATGATGTCTGCTTGTATGTGACAGGAAATGACTTCAACGTCCTCTTGGATTTGCTCAGTCGGGCATACACTGTGGTCTGCAAGTGATGTGCGAATAACGGCTTATCTATATCTACTGCAAAATCAACTGTTTGCGCTTTTTCTCGTAGACGTCGTTTGCCCATTACTGAGGAGATACGGTTTGGAGAGGTATCGTTCAAAGTTGAGAAGGTAGTTAAGTTCCTGGGTTTATTCTTGGACAAAACGTTGTCGTGGAAGCCTCATATCAGTTACATTGCGAAGAAAGCAGAAAAATACGTGAATGTTCTCAGAATGGTAACCCACTTACATTGGGGTGCTGATCCGGTAGTCGCGTTACGTTTTTACAGATCAACTGTACGTGCTGTTTTTGATTATGGCTGTGCTCTGTATGGCCAGGCATCGATCAATGAATTAAAGGCGCTAGATAAAATTCAATCAAAATGCCTAAGAATATCAGTCGGGTATCTCCAGTCAACCCCTATTGTGATCATGCAGCGAGAATGTAATGAGCCTCCTCTGTGCCTGAGACGACAGTTGCTGTCCAATCGGTTCTTGCTACGTGTACGTGCATTTCCCGCAGACTTGCTTGGGAAACTACGAAGGCTTAATGAGCACGACTTGATTTGCAACTTCTGGCTAAAACGCACGTCACCGCCTTTGGCCTCTGCTTTCGCTGCGACCGCTGAATACAGTGACCTGATTGATGCGAGTCATGCTCCAGCTGTATTTCGGTGCGATTACGCCTTGTTTCAGAGCCGTATTCGGTACACAATCATTGATGTGGATAGATCAGGCGGACCACTGGGTGTCTCAGCGGCTTTCTCTGAACATTTGCATAAAAAATGTCCTGGAGGATATTTCATCTACACGGATGGGTCGAAAACTACTGATGGCTGCGGTTGTGCGTTCTACGACCCTCAAGCTGGAACGGGTGGATCATTCAAGATCAATACCATTGCTTCGATATTCACCTGCGAGATGGTTGCGATCCGAGAGGCTGTAAGCTATGCAAGAGTAAGAGGGGAGCAATTGGTAGTTATCGTGACAGACTGTCGGAGCGCGCTCGATAAATTGTCAAACTTCCGTATTAATGTAAAAGCAAACCACATTATCTTGGAAATACTGGAAGCGGTGCAGCAAATGAACGTTCAGGATCAGCAAGTACAGTTTGTTTGGACGAGGGCACACGTTGGGGTTACTGGGAATGAGGTGGCGGACCGCAGGTCTAACGCAGCTCGGCAGGATGGTCACGTTTTGGATGTGAGACTACCATTCACTGATCTCTACGTAACAGCACATAGGAAGCTAAAAGTACAGTGGCAACAAGCTTACGAGGACGCACGCGTGGGTATTCAGTACCGCCTGATGAACCCTCGAGTATCTGTAAGGCCTTGGTTCTCCAGGTTTGAACTCAGTAGATCTGAGATCAGAATAATTTGCAGATTGCGTTCGACTCATGGGCTGTGCGGCGCATACCTACACCGTATTGGACTATTGTGGAATGGAAGAAGAGACCACCGAGCACATATTTATGGAGTGTCCAGTTTACCTTCAACCTAGGCAAGACATGCTAGAATCCATCTCTGATCGCATGGTTAATCCACTACACTTTGCCCAAATTGTATATTCGGAAGTGTTATCAATTTATAAAGAAGTATGTACATTCGTCAACAAAATTAATGTAAAAATTTAAGTTGTACCTATGTTTAAGAAGTTGATTTTATTTTATTATTTTGAAAAGAGTCTTAAACGACAGTGTATATAATTTCTCTTTGTAATTTAATTAATATGTAATAAATACTTCATGGCTATGGCGAAAGCTAATGCCAAGTGAAGCGGGTGATAAGTTCTGTAACTGAAAACGGCAGGAACGCTAATCGTGCGCACTGGGCCACTGCGCACAACTGGTTTAAGAACTGACTGTGGCAGGAACATACCTAAACAAATAAACAAATAAACCTTTGGTAGTTCCATGGTTCCGGAACCTTTAGTAGTTCCACGGTTCCGACGGTGGGAAAGGTTCCGGAACGTTCTTCTACTTCGTGAACAGCTCCGGTTTAATATCCAAGGTTCCGAAATTGCGAACAGAATCGGAGCCGTTCCGGACTAATCGCTTGTTGTAATTGGGACTGTCGAGGAGTCGACGAGAAATACTACTCTATTTGTTGGGGTTAGCGGCATGGAATCAGGGGCAAAGCTGTTGTGTGTAGCCTCATGTACTGCCGAAACATCAGACATAGACATCGGAAGAATGAATCAATTATGCCTCTTGAAATTTCCAAAGATACTGATAGCCTTCAAGTGCTGATACGAGTAAAAAGTCGTCAAATGTAGTTGAACTCAGTAACATCTTCTGATATGAGTTATAACTTTGATCGTCACTTATTTTCTTCTACCTCCTATATGACATACGTGGATTGGTATAAACGATAAGATCTGTTTATTTAAGGAACGCAAAAATGATTATTTGCTATTGTTATCTTAAATTTTCAAGTTCTGGACAAGCACGCCACATGAGAAGGATTTTGATTGCATAGCTCGTTTTCCTTTATGAATCGACTGTCATTTGAGGAAGCCGTGGACCAGTAATAAGAAAATACGAGATGACGGAACACGAAGAAATTGGTTAGGCAAGAATGCCGGGGAAGTTTTGAAGATTTCAATATTTATCTCCAAAAGAGTAAGGGAAGGAAGCGTGCGAGCGTGAGTTGGGGAGGTGTTATGAAAGTCTCCCTCTCCTCTCACCCTTTAGCCCGAGTAATTTTCATATTTATTAAGGAACGAAGAAGGGACAACGGGAAATTCTGGTGGCGGAGGAATGCTAAATATTTCCCCCAACCTTTCATCCATCTTTATTCTCGTCTACTCAAAACCACCCCTGTATCTCGAGACTCAAACATCAACACATTATTTTGCTCCCAGCCTCCTTTCTCAGCAACATCAGTACTCATCAAATGAACGCTACGCTTCCATATTAAATACGTCTTACTCCATGCTGTGGTGGTTCCGATAATACGAGAATTATGAAAACTAATAATGTGATGGCTGGATTTCTATGATAAATTATTACTACCCACAGTAGTAATTATTATTACTACCCACATTACCATCCGAGCTAATGTGGGTACCATCCTCTGATTCTCCATTCTACAGGGTGTAAGAACAAACGCGGCAAATGCGCCAACAATTCATTATCATTATCTGCAATATAGACCCCCTGTGTATACAACATCCATTTGAGTCCCATATTTATAAGAAATAACTGGAGTAATGAGGTGAAATATTGTGTGCGTTCGGGTAAGCGATCAGATGGTTGTCTCTTATTGTAAGTGTGTGACCCGCGATTTTCGTTCATTGTAGCCAGAGTTCGTTCAAACTGATTCATTACTTACCATCGTACCGCCTACAAGTGGTGTAGAAAACAAAACGAAGGAAAAACGTAGCGAATGAAGTAAGCATTATCAGCATTTTTTATTTAAGGTAATGCGTCAGAAGTCGACACTGCACTAATAGTCGACACCCTCTTCAAAAGTGGGCAAAAGCTAAGGATAAAGACATGGTTTGACGTTTTTAGTTGTTGCTTCCTATTATACTATTTCTTCTCAGTGTAGAGAGATAAGGTCGCCTTAGAAACACGCGGGTTTAAAGGACGCCAGAGCGCTCAAAGCTGCTATCGTTCGTTTGACCACGTTTCTATGCTGATTGTTGGCGTTTTGGCTAAGGACCTACAGGAAATGTAAGTGTATTTCACTCTTATTACCTGACATTTAATAATATCTTTTAAATTTCTGTGTCGTTTATTGCTTCTAGGCAACATTTATTCAGTTTATTTGCGTATCCAATGATGTTTTGATTGGTTCAGGGAGGGTGTCGACTACTGACATAAATTTCGGCTCATATTTATTAGTCGACAGGGGGTGTCGACTTCTGAAAATTTTCAGAATTTGCTGTGCATCAGTAGTCGACACTAGCTGTATTTTCTTCGAAAATATACCAACTAAGTTCACAGAATGGTCTCAACGTTTTTAGGATGGAATTTTATTAACTTTGTATTTTCTTTTCATGGCAGAAATTTAAAAAATGGCTGGCTCGTCAACGAAGAAGAAGACGAAGAAGGCTCCCAAAAACCGAAGAAAACATGCAATCCCAATAGGAAGGGAAGACAACTCCTCCAGTACACAGAGGACCGAATGGCTATTCAAGACGTAAGAAGTGGAGTAAGCATCAAGGAGGCAGCCAAAAACAACGATGTTCCTAGAACCACTGTACTTGGCCACTACTTTCAAGGCCAAAGTAGAAGATTCTCAGCTGTGTTTTGTGAAAGATGTTACAGATAAATTAAACCCTGTATTGATTGGGGAAGACAACGATGAGGACAGGAGATACATTTTGCCAAGTGATTTTGTTCATTTTGCAATAATAAGTTACCAACTTGTGATTTTAATTAAACATTTATCTTGTGATTTTATTTATTTCGTAATGTGATTTATTAATAGTCCACAGCTAGTGTGTAATGAACCATGCAAAGTATTTCTCTAGTACTTGACAATATTTTTCTTGAAATTAAAACTGGGCTCTACATTTTGACATTTTATGTCTTTACTATGGCACATAACTCAAAAAGTGTGACATTACGGTGTGACGAAGAAAGCGTTATGAAAAATTCTAATCATTTTCACGTACAACCGATTCGTTGCTACGGAACTTTAACTTCGCCAGTTATCATCGTACAAAAATCGTTCACCACTCGTTGGATAGCTCTTTATTTACCTAACCATATTACGTTAACCACTGCGGAGTGCGTGGCCGACAAGCTGCGGTATGAGCGTGATTGTTTAAATAATTGTTAACACACAGGTGATCATTCTCAATAATTTATATAATAATTTTTAAAAAATGAAGTACGAGGTACGTGGTGTGGGAGGGGGCGCAGAGACATAAAATGTCCCTCGTGGTTGCGTACTTGTACGAAAGCTGTACATTTAATGTACAGTTTCTTCGAAAATTCGCTGTTATAGTCATGCTGCATGACTGGGGACTTTTTATCTCAGTTTGATAACCCCGAAACAGAAATACTGTACTGAGAGTAAGAGTTACACCGATAACCCGCACACATATGGATGCCAATGCATAAGGGATCTACTAACATTTTCTGGTTTACTCAATCTCTATGTTGCTTATGTAGCCCAACCGTTGTATAACGCTATTTACTGAAGTGTTTTCCTCAATAAAAGATTTATTAGATGTCGATAGGCAGACCGACCAATTTGGGTGGACAAAAATCTGAAACTCGGAGATCCTTCAGGAAACTTCACGGTGATCACGAAAGTAGTGAGGAAGAAATGGGGGTTTCAGATGTCTGCCTCCCTCTGGCCCCTCTGACGTCATCACCACCTCCCTTCGCTACCACCCGATCACCTATCCAGCCAGCCCTCTGACGTCATAGGCTCTTACGGCATAGGCTCTGACGTACTATTTGGCCTCCTGCCAGCCGTCTGACGTCATACGCTCGTGCGTCATAGGCTCTGACGTACTAGTTGGCCTCCTGCCAGCCGTCAGACAACATACGCTCGTGCGTCATAGGCTCTGACGTAGTGGCCCGCCGGTCGCTTGTGTTCTGACGTGATCTGAGGGAAAGGGTGAATCAAGGGAAAAAATTTTTCCCGTTTCAGTTTATGTGCCAAAGCAAAGACATGAAAATGTCAAAAACTATGTAAATAGGTACCTAAGCCCAACTGTAATGTCAATTTTCTGACAATGAGTTTTCGACTATAGTTTTCATACCTTTTTACTTAAGTACTTATTGAGACTGATAATGAGCTGTTTGCAAATAAAAAGTCTGATAACTACTTTATTACATCTTATTAATCTATTTTCAAGTTCCGATTCACAGTTGAATGTATTTTATTCAGATGAAAGTCGAAAAAAGTGAAAACGATGGAATGACGAAACCTGTCGACTACTGACTCAAGAGATACTGTCTACTTCTAACACATGTAGGTCGACTACTAGTGCAAAACCATGTCGACTACTGAAGAAAATGTTGGTCACTGGTGTCGACTACTAGAGCATTGGGATTTTTTACCAAACTTGTTTTTCCCTTTTCAAACCATGTTGAATAATATTTCCCGCTGCCAGGTCTTTTAGGGAAAGATCTTGGGTACACAATGAACCGGTTTGCAATGAGAAAAAACTATTTACCTACGTGAAAGGTAAGCTCAGAGTTCAAACTTCCTTTAACGTGTCGACTTCTGACGCATTACCTTACATTGGTTTATATTTATAGTCACCAAAAAGTGGGTACCTATATTCCTACATTTCATATTCGAGTTAATTGTGCAAACGAGTTCTTTCTGAAAGGGCACCTTCAAAGCTTTGATTACTACTTTACTTTACATTCGATGGCGTTACAGTCCCAAAGGAACCATGGCCTCCACAACTGTCCTTCTCCATAAATCCCGATCCGCAGCAACGGTTCTCCATCTCCTGACATTCAGAATCCTGAAGTCCTTTTCGACGTCATCTAGCCAACGTAAGCGGGGTCTTCCTATGTACCTTCTGCCTCCCGGCTTCCCGTGCATTATCCTTCCTGGAGTTCTCGTTTGGGGCATACGCTCAATGTGTCCCAGCCACACACGCTCAATGTGTCCCAGCGGACACATTACCTTTTAATGACCGCAACCAGGGCACGTTCTTGATATAGGTGGAGCAGCTCGGCATTTGTTCGAATTTGCCATCTTCCTCCTCTGAAAACCGGCCCATAAATCATCCGGAGAATCTTCCTCTCCCACGTTGTCAGTAGCCTTTTAATTTCTTCGGTCAGGACCCAAGTCTGAGCTCCGTAGAGCACGACAGATCTGATTATGGTCTTGTAGACTACTTTCTTCGCATTCCTGGAGACCTCGGAATTTCATGACATAAATCATAAAATAAATAACAAACTGACATAACTAATCAAAAAAATTATCACTAATCATCAAGCTATATCACGTTGGCGCAAAATTAAGGAAAAACGTTTTGCAAAACTGTGGCCAACACGATATAGCTTGGTGATTAGTGATAATTGTTTTGATTAGTTTTGGATCCCACAAATTCCAAGGAGTAATGACTAATCTCATCTTCCAAAGTATTAAAACACCAATCTTACATGATATCAATATATATATTTTCATTATAATTAAAGAATCAAAGACACTGGCCAAAAAGAACAAAGCATACTTGCTTCAATTTATGCTGAAAAGATGAGGATAAGCTAATAGGGAAGTTGTCAATAGGGCGGAGGAATTTGGGGTGGAATTGAAGGGGTACTAAGACGATATTACGAAACTGAACGCTCTCCTGCGTCCGGTCGACGTGTACATGTGTGTGTCGCAATCACGCCCTTACGGTTTAATTTTGACACCCCCGGAGCGGGGGCCCACATGGAGGACATGTTACAATACACAACCCCTTTCTCTTTGATCTTTTGATTAAAAGCATGATTGGTTTTGTTTGAAGGTACCCAATGAATCCACCTAGAGTCAACAATACCAGAGCCCAAGGGATTCCACTAATTCCGTTTTAAATAATGTTCGTCACGTTTCCCCTCTAACCATTCAAGATTGCCTCGACACTTCTGGTGACAGGCTCACCCACTCCAGTAAGTATCATCATGTGGATCGCTGAAGTTGATCCGTAAAAACTAAAGCTGCTTTTTGAGAACGCACGGAATCAAAGTTTCAATCTGTCTCTCTCTCCCCCCATTTGATGAAGATTTCCTGATCCCATTTGATACGAAATGGCTCTTCTGTCATCACCACAAGCAAATTAGTGTTGGCAAATGACAAACCAATTCGTATGAACTAGCATTTTAGAAATTATCTAATAATTAGATGTAATTATTACATTTCCTGTATAATTTGGTGAATTTCATAGATTCAGAAGAGGTAAAATAGGTAAAAAGGTAAAAATAGGTAAAAAGTTAAAAAAGGTAAAAATAGTTCATTAAGTTTAAGGCGCCATTTTGAATAGAGCACAGTGAGTAGAGAATTGACCAAAAGAAAGGGGAATGAGGAACAAATTTTGAACCTCTTCAAAGTTTACCGCGACGCTGGGAGAGCATTCGTAAGTCAAGCCCACGTCTGAAGTGCTGAACTTTCGAGTCCTCGTTGTATACGAAATATACCTTTATAATCATCATTTCCGAGATATGACTTTTTGAAAATTCATTTTGAACTACTTCCTACTGATGCAAGGTTATAAGGTAGGATGTAGGTTTAAGGTAGGTGAAAAGTTTCAAGTATCATCACGAAGAAGATCCAATAATTGGTCCAATTATTGCTGCTAGCAACCATCGCTTCTATGTAAAATTGATAAAACACTGCTATAATTTTCAGTTTGTGATTACGTATTGGTCACTTTATGTTAATCAAACACTACTAGCTAAATTTCCCACTCAATCCTTAGTAGTCAGGGTTTTCCAGTATTTGTATAATCGAAATTGTAATCATACTATGTGGAAAAAACATAAATAAAAAGTTATTCATAAGTCGCTCATAAACGCTAAATATTTTAATTATATTGGAAGCCATTATCAGTAGTCCTAATATGATACACCCTATAAATCGAAATTTGATCATGGCACCAATATATTACCTAATATCTGATACAAATAAGAAAAATCTGCAAATTCTTGACACAACGGTCAAGAATGACGAACCGAGTGGGATCGAGATTGTTCGATCACCGTCGGCTCTGGCTCTCGGAGTGTTGAACGCTGAGGTGGGGGGGGGGGGGGGGGTGGGGGTGTCGGATAAGCTTGTAACATTGCTCCAAGTGATCGCTGATCAACGATCTTATCCGGTGAGCGGGATCGCTGGGATCGTTCAGATCAGTAGGGATGTTCCGATATTATCGATATCAATGAATATCGATATTTTTGTTTCGATATTTCCGATATAGGAAATGCGATATTATCGTGATATCGAAAGATTATGGTGAATATCGGCTTTCGATATTGTATTTTTATAAGCTTGGTATTTTAACAAAAATACGGTTTTTGATCCCAATAATCACGATATGTTTATGATATTCTCATATCTTATTAGGCCACATATACTTTATATGTCCTATTAAAAATAATCATTAAAAAATACACTAAAAAATTATTAATCTACCTGTATTATTAATCTATCTTTGAATGAAAACGTTTTATTATTCCAAAAATCACATTTAGGAATTGCAGTTTAAAAAACTCTGCAAATTCTTGACACAACGGTTTATCATCTTCTTTGTACAGATCACCCTTCTGTCTCGATTACTGAATGATAGATTTATCATAATTATGAATTAATTATAATTAATGATAATTCATAATAATGATAAATCTATCATATCATCACTAAATATTAATGATTTACACTACTTGATTATAATTATTAATAGTTATTAATAATTATTGATAATTATTATCATGTAGTGTAAATTATTGTTATTTATTGTTGGTTATTATTAATTTGTATGCTTCATAATTAATAATTATTATTAAATATTTTATTCATTAACTCGATATTTGAAAACCATATGCAGTTTGAATCAGCTGGGCCAGTTTGATCATTGACCCGACAGGCTGCCTTACGAGTCACTCTCATGTTTACGATTTTCGATCTGCTCAAACTTTGAGCCGTCATTGTGAATGAACGGCTAGTCGTAAAAGGTTGTGAATGGTCTTAAAAAATTCTAAGAAATAAACTCTTTTGTTTTCTTAGGTTTTTTCTGTTCTATGCCCCCCCCCCCCCCACCACTCAGGTGAACCATAATTCTCATCTATTTTAAATACAAGGTTTAATTGTTTCTTGGCATCCTTTATTTAACCTGAATATGACGCCTTACTTGACAAAGGGAGAGGGAATGAGCGCTGAGTTATGTAAAAGAGCTGATCATTTTGATGAGCGATCGATCCTGATCCGATCATTTTGATGAGCGATCGATCCTGATCCGATCATTTTGATGAGCGATCGATCCTGATCCGATCAGTGAGATGATTCAGATCGCCCATCTCTAGTGCAGATCACCCTTTGGTGTAGATCACTAAATGGTAGATTATGAATTACTCGTAGCATTCATTATTATGACGTAGTGCGAATTATTATTAATACCAAAACGTCGGCTACTTCTACTACTTATAAAAGAAGTACCTACCAACAAACATTCGAAATTACCTTCTTTACGTAGCACAAAAACTTCCTCAGAACAAAAAAAAAACTACACCCCAAAAACCATGTGATGTTCCAAACAGCTGTTCCTTAGTATTAACAATGGCCTGTATTCCAACCGTTTGATTCACGATCGCGTTGACAAATTGATATCGGCTCAACCTTTGAGCCCTCAGTGTGAACGAACGGCTGGTCGTACAAAGCTGCGGATGGTCTTTAAAAAGTTTAAAAAATAAACTCTATCTAAATCTGAACTAAAAACTATACCGTTCCATCTGAATTTTTTGAGTTTGAAATTTTCAAAATTTCCCTTGAACCCCTTTCCCTTGACCTAGGGTTATGAAAAGCTTCGAGGATCATTGTGGGTAAGTCCGAATCCGAAAACCAAATTTCGTAATTTTAGCACAACGCTAACTGGGCAAAGTGCCGCGGGCGGCGTACGGCGGACGGACGGATTTGTTTTTATTCGATTTTCTGAATCTACGTATCTTGAAACGTAAACCAACAAATTTTGAGGGGGTGTTACAAATTCTTTTTCTTTGGTCGATTCCAATGATTCATTATCGAAGTAAATAAACCAAAAACTATGAGAAACCTTGGCAGACTATTTCTCTTGAGATATAAATTCGAACTCATTGACTTCACCCACATAAAATAGATTAGAAGGGGATTTAAAGCTGACGTGACAAAAATTAACAGGACCCTTTGGTTTGGATTGACTGTAGATACAGTTACTTATGTCCGTAGAAAAATTGCAAAGAGAGAAGGGTATAGTGTTAAGCAGGTTTGATACCACTCAAACCAAGAAAATTTGAATTAGACCGAGAGACACTACATCAATTTTCGTATCAACGGAGTGCTGAACGCTTGAGCGAGAGAACGGAAATGACACGACGTGTTGTCGGGCTGAATAGGAGAAACGGCGGGGAACAATCGCATGGCCCTTGTTTATAATTCATGGTTCATAATTCATTATTACCAAGATTCGCTCTTACATGCAATAATTTTTAAAAACTTGAAAATTCACCCATTAAAATAGTTGGAGACTTTCTTCTTTTACTGAATGTTCTGATATAATCACCCTACAAGTGAGTTGAGACCCACGCACGATACATGCTTTTCTTTGTACTCCATTCGTAGTTGAATGACTCAAGGGTCCAACTCATTGAGAGCTTCTATCTGAGCTGTGTTTGCCAACAATGAAATAGCTCGAAGGAAATATTACGGAGATATCATGTCTAGGGTCCGAAACGCACAATCAGGATGTTGAAAGCTGGTCGGTTTCCCCTGTTAAGCTTACGAGACCCACCAAGTTTACAAATAAAGTGCCCACTTAAAGAGAGCCGCCTCATTTATTATTTCAAGTAAACTTCTTACGTCTATTTTAACTGGAGAAGGAACATTTGTCCGTCCACTAGCGGAAGGCGGAATCCTTTTGATTTCTAAATTTATCGCCCCTTTATGATTTCCCTCTTCCCCTAAACAAACTTGGTGCAATACAACTGCTTTGATGTGTCCACACTGGTGCAACTCCACTTTTTCGATTTTGTAGGAAACACAAAGAGATTTTTGAGCGTTACATTTTATTTACATAGCCCCTGTGACAACTCAAATGATGGTTCAGCATTCCTTTGATACTACAAATCAAACTAAGTAAATAAAAGTGTATAACGGTACTGGACATCGACGATGAAAGTTGTAAGTTTGGAGTTTAGATCTCTAGTATACAAGATTTCATTGGCTTAACTTGTCCCTTGCCCAACCCGGCTGAAAAAGTGTTATAATCGGACTGAGAAGAAACAATATCCGTGTACAGGAAAACCAAATCAAACATTTAGAAGATTTGGAATTTGGCCTATTATTAAACAAATTCCCGAACTCCAAAGCCGGGTATAAATACGAAACAAGCTCAAATAAAAATAAAAAACAGTTGTTTGCGATTAAGAAAATTGGCCCTAAATTCCCGATTCACGCAATTGTTGGTAATTTTTTATTGGCTTTACCTTTCAGTCCTCATTGTGAACCTGTTATGTCAAAACTTTCCGAGGAGTTACTGCTTAAACGACTGAAGGCAATCAATAAAGACGAAATTTGATTCCACATCACCAATTTGGATTCAGAGAACGCCACACCACAATAAACCAAGTTCACCGAATCACTAACACTTGAAGGCAAAAAGAAAAGGCCTTGGAAGGCAAAAAATAAGTGCCAGTATCTTCTTGGCACATATTTTTTTGGCATACACAAGGCACACACAAGCGTTTGACAAGGTTTGGCACGAGGGCCTTGAATACAAATTGCACAGAGATCTCCCGCGACATTATAACTTACTCCAAAAATCGTATATATAGAACGACATTTTCGCATAGCTTGAAGCCTATAAAGCTGGGGTCCAGCTTTGTACACACGGGACCTACCCATACTAGAAGCCATACAACTGTTGCTACTTTTGCAGATGACACGGCAAAAGCCAAGCCAGCGGCAAAGACATGGCTGTTGGCAAAAGATGTCGAAACCACCACCCAAATATTGGAAAATTCTACTAATGGGATTGTCAAGTGAAGTTAAACGAATCAAAATCAGTTCACATTAATTTCGTAAACCGAAGAATCTCAGTCTTGGATGTTGAGGTCAATTAAAATACAATGCTGTACGCTGATGCTGTCAAATACGTGGGGATCACTCTTGACTCCAAACTTAATTGGAACTAGCTGTCGGGCCCGTCGCTGACGGGCAGAACTCGGGGTGTGTCCATCTACCTCTGTTACCTGTCCGGGCGGGCAGAACTCGGGATGGATCCATCTGCCACTCTTACCTGTCGCTTTACGGATTATACCTCTTACATGTCCCTTTACAAACCCTTATAATATTAAATACCCAAAATAATATTCATCTGTCTCAAAATCGGCATGGTTCGACTCCATTCCACGCGAAACGAATAACTGTAGTGAAATTTTTCGAAAATACCCAAGGAACACGAAAATCGTCTCTAAATTTAGTTATATACGAGATAAGCACAACGAGAAGAGGAAGCAGGAACTGAGGATCAAGTTCAGAAGCATGAGTAGAATTTTGGTTGGTATCATCTATTTGTAATTAAGGAAATGCTTCATTAATCACCACAGTGCTTTTTATCGCGTCACGACAGGATGGCCAAGCTGACTGAGCAGGTTAAATGATTACACACTTGTATAAGTCAAGATCGTTGAGTCTGCTCTTAGCAACACCAGCGGTCAACGGTGGGACCAGTAACTACCGTTATTGTTACAGCATGTATTGGCTGATGAGAATGAATTCCTTTGTTTCACTTCACAACAACCTGCTAATATATGAGCGGATTCTTCGCCCTACTTGGACCTACGGGATACAACTCTGGAGCAGTGAAAAAAGTCAGATATTAAAAAGATCCAAACCTCGCAGAACAAAATACTGAGAAGTATAGTAGGCGCCCCATGGTACATGCGAAATTATGATTTACACCGAGATCTGCGAGTAGAGTCAGTAAATGAAACAATTGCCAAGTACGCGCGGAAGCGCGAACATAGCCTACACAAACATGAGAACTTGATTGTGGACTTGATTGTGCTGCGCGAATAGTTCTGTAGAGCACGTGAACCCCAGTGTCTATAGTGATCATGCTGCAAACACGGGCTAGGTTTTGCTGAAAAGCCTACCATTTACAGAGATTAATTATTATGAGATCAAATATTGCTAGGTAGGTGAAATGTATCAAAATATCCAGTTGAAATGAATAAATTACAAAAAAAAAGTGAACGAACGGCTGGTTGTTCAATGCTCAGGGTGGTTTCCATTTGCAATGGACGACGTTTTTTTTTTTCCTTTTTTCCTTTTTTTCCTGGAAGTATTAAGCCACCAATTCGAAGGAGGGGGATGACTATTATTCAGTTTTTTAGGGAAGTAAAACAAATACAAAAGAAATGTATGTTGATTCTCGTTCATTTTCGGTATTCTCAAAAATGTCTCATGGGAGACTCAATGCTACAGAAATTGAGCCCCGAAATCGGTGGATATTTTTTTATAGTAGGCCAAACTGGGGTCCTCCACCCCTAACTAGGGGGTTTCGCGCATGAACTTCGAAAATACTCGTAATTAATAATTCTTACAAAAATAAACGTAGAGTGAATAAAATTTATTAATTTTTGAGTTTAATTAATTATTAATTAATAATTAAATTATTAATTTATTAAATTATTAATTAATTATTAATTAATTAATTATTAATTAAATTATTAATTATTAATTAATTTTACTACAAATGAAAAAATTTTAAATTGACTACTGAAAACAAAAGTTGGTGGGTAAAATCGTTAGTGCGGCGGGCGGGACTCTCGGTGGCTTTCCCGGAAATTTCTCAGTTGTTTCGGTGTACGTTCATTACCGGGAACTGCTTCTCCCTTCTCTCTGCTGGATGCTTCTCGAACACCCTGGATTTATTTCTCCACGGTAGTTCTCCAAGGCCATTGTTTCTTGAGAATAACATGCAAGCTCAAGCTTCTTTTGCGAGAGTTCTACCTGTTCAAAGTCTCTTTATTAATTAGTTATTCATTCCAATCAAATATGGATCGGTGGCTAAAGTCGGAAACAAGTTTCCGTCGAGAACATCACAGACGACAAGCCAAATGACTCTTCAGTTGATGCACTGCAGCACGTCCCAGCATTCACAGATTCCACAAGCCTCCGAATAGCTGCAATTCAAACAGCCAGTGGAAGTGGAGTACCTAATTAAAAACCGTAAGTACCACGACAGGTATTTAGATTTGGGATTTGTAGAGACTAACGAGGGTAAAGCTCAGTGTGTGATTTGTGCGAGAGTCCTTCGACAACAGTGCAAGGGTTCCTGTTAAACTGTGTCGTCACTTTGAGGGTACACACCCGGAACCCCGGGAAAAACAGACTGATTATTTCAAGAGGAAGCAAACTGAACTGGCTGCTTCTCAAACATTAATCAGAACTCACGCAAAATCTGTAAATGAAAATTCTTTAAAAGCGTCTTATATGGTAAGTTATCGAGGGGCACAGGCAGGTTGCGGCGGTCAATGGTTTTTTTTTTCCAAAACATAGATATCGAATGAATTTTGTTGTGAAATGGGGGTGGGAACTTTCACGGGAAAGTAACAGTTGTTGACTTCAGAGCATATTCATGATATTATAATATCGGGGAGAACCCACTTTATACATATTTGTCGGATTAGACTGATGAAGTATTGAATTCATTTTGGGGGACTCAAACAATCGTTTTTATTACATGCTCAATAAAAGCACGAGTTTGATCTCGGAGTATTTGCTCAGAAAACATCTGCCTATTATCTCTCACCCCTATTGATATCATGCGCTTTGTATTTCCTCCGTGCCCACCCTTCTCGGCTTTCTTTATTACAATATTTGTACGTGACTGAGAGTTGTCTCGTCATTTTCAATGTAACGTACACTCGCAGTCACAATAAAACGGTATAGTCATAGTATAGGTCCTGACCAAGGTGGTTTTTATTATTATCCGATACCGCATTTAGGGAACTCGTTCAGTACATATGATTTCAACAGGTCTTCTTATCAATTCAGTAGGTGCTTGCCGATTTTTGGTAACAGATCGATTTATCACAGTAGATTGTAGTTATTCAGTAGATTCTGTAAAATTTCCCACATCGTCTTGGTGTGTTGAGCTGTTCCTAAGGAGCACATGCGTGGTTTTATTGGCTATTTAGTTTTCCCCGCAAGAAATCATGAGCTCCATCAAGTGTGAGCATGACGTCCTTTTTGACGAGTTTTCCATTGAAGAAATTAAAATTTAATTATTTAAATTCAGCACTCTCCAGATCCAGTTGCCCGTGTATGTTGCTTTCAGATAGACAAAGACGTGATCATCACCGATTCGATCCTGGAGATCCCTCACAGATCTCTTGCTCTTTGAATGTGTCCAGGATTTCCTCAATTAGTCTGTGAAGTTGTTGCGGGCGGGAGTGAGATCTGCGGAAACCAAACTGGTATGTCGGAACGACATTCATGAAGTGTGGCATAAGTTTGGATAACATCAGGCGTTCAAATATCTTCGAAAAAATTGATACCAGACTGATTGGTCGATAGCTTTTAGGATCTCTAGCGTTTTTCTTAGGTTTGAGGATCATTATTATTTGCGCATGCTTCCATTTCGATGGATAGTGGGTGATACGAAGATATTTTTTGGTAGAGGATCGTAGGACAATATTTTTTACTTGGAGAGGACTAAAGAACTCTTTGAAGGGTGTCAACTGGAGTGGCTGTGCTATTTCGTCAACGACCTGTTTGTGGAAGATGGGTAATTCGCTTTGGTGAGGCTTAAATTGATCAACTAGTTGCTAAGCAAATATTTTAGCTTTTTCTTCTGGAGTTGAATACTCTGTTCTAATCGCCCCACTTCTTCCTCTTCTTGGTATTTTCGTTCAAGAAAATATAAAAATCCAACCCAAAACCTCAAGGAATTCTTAATCAAACCAATGAATACATTGTTCAGTTTGAGCGGAGGGGTGGATTGCGGTTGCTTCACTGAAAGTTTTGCTGTGCGCCACAGCGAGCCGTCTTGTGCGTCTAATGATATTAATGAGTTGTGTTTCTCTTCAGCGTGGAGTTCCATCAGAGTTTTTTTCAGATCATATGTAGCCTAGTTGTATGCTTGTTTATAAGGAAGATATTTAGTCGTTTCCCATAATGACCTTGCTCTTTTCTTCACATTGAGGAGATTCTGGATGTGTGTAGGTGTGTATGTGATCGTTGGTGAGGGGTTGAGAGGTGTCTAACGGAGCTATCACTGGCCAGACCTGCTGCATCTTGGATTATTTCGGTTATATGACTGACTGCAACATCAATGTCTTTAGGAGTCTTGAGCGGAAGTTTTAAATATTATTATATGTATTTCTAGGTTTACCCTCTCGATTTCAACGGATGGCCCGAAATGGTCGGCTCCCAGGCGCCGTGGTGACAGCATAACCTATGTAGTGAATTCTGACAACCGTCAAATAGGTCACATATGAAGTCCTCAAACCCAACATTAGCTTTGTTAGGAAAGTTATCTTTTGTTCGCGGCGGGTGAATTATACTTCCAGGTATAATCATTACACCAAAACATATACAGAAATTATCACAGTTCAACGAGCAGTCCCAACTGATTTCAAGCCGTAAGACACAACATCAATTGTTTCTGGCTCATTGAGACGCCATTACCCGCATCTAGCGCCACTTCCTGGTGCCATTGTGATGCCAAACACTATTGAATTCAATCTTGGATTTATAATGCGCTCACTAGTGCTGTTTCACCAAAACTCTGAGCAACCGAATGATATACAACAAGTTCTGGTGCTGATAACGTCAAAAGTTCAAGTCGATCATTTCCCATTCTTATTTTCCTGCACCATTGCCTGTGTCAACGCCGCTCCCAAGGCGTGCCACCCTCATGAAATACTAGCGGACCTCTCAATTATAGTCGAATATGCCTGTACAATATATTATACAATTAGGTACCTATTACATTTGGTTGGGGTGAACAATCCGGTCTATTATAACACTGTTGAACGTACACGGTTACCAGTATAATCGAAAATGACGGAAAAGTTTGAATTAGTGGGATTTCACCCACGAGAATTACGTTGAATTACTGAGGGACCCTCGAAAAATGATTTTCAAATGAATTACCGCGATGTTCCCCTGTACAATATTGTTCGCGCTCATTTGAAATGGCCGTTTATGGTCGGTTGGAACAGTGAATTGATTTGAGACATCAGACCTTTGATTGCGGTGACGCTGAGATTTTTTATTTTGATGTATAAAAGGGGGGAAAAGTGACGGTAGAAACGGAGAGGGCGGCTTGTTATATAAGAGGGGTGAGCTGGTACGAGGGATCCAAGGTGGATTTCACTGCGAGGGGTCGACCAGTTTGAAAGGATGACAATAGGTCCTGGTGATGCGACTTCAACCATCATCTTATTGATCAAGTGAGCGTGAATTCAGCCTTCTGCCTTCTTAAAAAACCCTCCACCAAGAAATAATGTTGTGTAAGCGCATTTGGGTTTTTTCCGGTAGCATATTGAATGCTATCGACAGCATTGAAAAGAGAAAAAGCGAGCGATACGAATTTATCTAAATTCAGCGAAGATTAGTTCCATACCGCCCATCACCGTTTTTTCTATAGTCTTGTACTTATACGAACTAGGTACACTTATTCAACATTCTACATAGGCACCCATTACATTACTCGACCTGAATTTAGATTATACCAAACGGATGTTTGGATTTCACTAAACAGCTACAAGAAATGATGTACCACATGTAGGTGCCAAGTAGATGAAAACCAACCCATAATAATATTCATAATAATAATTTACGACCCTGGTTTGAATATATCATTTGTTTGATTTGAAACGTTTATTTAACGACAAGTGTGTTTCACCAAACATAAGATGTCGATTCAACAAGCGTCGACAACGTCATTTTATAATATTAAAGAACACAGTTGCTATAAAATTGAAAAAAACTCAGAACTGTTTATTTTTGGAAAGTTTGAGGAAACACAACACTAAAAATACTTTTAAACAATCTTTTTTACCAAAGCTTGTTTTGTTGGTCATTCTTCAAAAAAAATCATCGCTGCGATCAGCACCATTATTTGCTGACCAATTGGTGATTTCACCGTAGAACGCAGCATGCTCCTCTGGTATATTATACTGCATGATCTTCTCAATATCATCAATCTTGTTTCTATTGATCGGGACTTTTCCGCTGGGGTAGGCTGGGGACAGTTTTCTTCATAAAGAACGTGTGTTTTGTTTGTCCTGCCACAACCATTCCAGGATGATTAGCGAGAAACTCAAACTGGAAGAACTTCGACACGGAAAACAATATTCGATCCTTCTTTCCTTCAAAGGAAATAAATATTTATTACAGACCTCAGTAACACGCGTGTGTTTGGCTCTACTACCTGACTGGCATTCCCAGGAAATCGCTAATTTAGAATGATCTAGCACCCAGATTTTGTACTGTCTCGCCTCGAGGTCGTGACCAACCAATGCTATCTCAAATTTCTCGTTTAGGTTTTCATGTTACTCAACAATGTTCTTCATCTCATATTATAATTATCGATGATGTTGAGGGATGTCGAGGGTCGGTCAAATGAAAATTGATTTATGTGCCAACGTTTCGAAGAATATATTTCTTCATATATATTCTTCGAAATATATTCTTCGAAACGTTGGCACATAAATCAATTTTCATTTGACCGACCCTCGACATCCCTCAACATCATTGTTACTGACGATCAACAAAACCACACACAATTATAATTATCTCTCCCAGAGTGATTTCTTCGTTTTGTTACCGGAGGTTTCGACTGGAAAGAGATGTATCGTTAATATACCTATATTTACAACGTATTTCCTATAAAAAGTAGTGGACATTGTATGTTTCATTGTACTGAATGAAAGAACTTGGGCAGCAGTGATCATTGATAGCTTGTCTACATTCATCTGAGTACAATCATTAATCGATCTTCCACTTGAAAGAACTTCTTAAGGCGATTCTCTCCCCCTGCCTGTCATTTTTTCCCTTAGTAAAAACGAAGATTATTCAATAAATACAAAAAAAGTTTTGCTTCAAAGGAAAATCTTTTCAGTGTTGCGTCCGTATAAGAGAAGAAGCACTGACTGAGACCCTTCGGTCGGGATGGCGATTCAGTAACCAACAATTGGGCTCGACATCAAATACGGGGGTCCTGCAATTGCATTCCTGGAGAAATGTAACGGCCAGTCAAAGGGGTTGGGATATAATATAGAGAGCCGAATGAATTTGGTTTCTCAGATCTGATCTCATCCTCACAGAAACTCCAATATAAGATGCATCATGCGATACAATTACTTCACTAAGTAGTATTACATATTGTCTGAGGATTTCAGTGTACTGACAAACATACGCAGATGAAGTGAATCTATTCAAATGCCTGTAAAACGTACTTATTGAAACGTGCTTATCTTGATGGCTCGATTCATTTGAAACTGGGGGAATATGCCTGGGATAGCGTGAATTCATATTTTAGGCCATCGGAATATCTATAATATACTTTGATACTATCGATGATAGATGTGAGAGGGCGGAGGAACTAACCTGCGTACGTACAACCTGTGTAACGCAGAGTCATCCAGCTAGCTGAAACCAAAAGATGGCTGACATTTTACAGGTAAAAACTACATTTACTATTATTGCTTCAATATCTGATACTGAGAATCATGGGTTCCTAGGAGGGAGCGCGTTTTGAGGACGAACCGAGTTTAAGTGCGCTCTAAGTGGTGAGGTGGGAATTGAACAAGTGGTCTGTATTAGGGCACAGCCCCTCTCACCCTAAACGACTCCTTCTGTATTATTGATGAGATGGGGAAGCAGAGAGGAAGCTGCTAATAACCCGCAGAATATATTAAACGTTAATAAACTCGGCAAATACACGAGGGTTTTAGATCTAATAGCACTCGAATGCAAATACGGCCATCTGCGACCGTCCAAGTGCTGCCCGTCCCTATCAACTTCTAATGAAATACTTTACCTACCTACAACACTTGATTTATGCACCGTCACCCCTTCGCGCGGTCCCAAACCCCTAAAACTTTATTGCTTTCCCCGATATTGCATTTTGAATTCAAGGGATTAGAAGGGCGGGAATCGCACTGATGAATACAAATAGAAATAATGTAGAATAATTGTTTCTAATATAAATTCTTCTATCTATTGTGATGGAAACGGCAGTGGATTTAGCCGGCACGTCGCCCCCACCTATATTACTCTTGCGGTTCACATTCAAGGGGCTATTAATTTTTCCAGGGCAATGGGACGGTTATAAATCAGTCTTTCGCCCACGCAGAGTTCAATCGAGAGGTCTCAAAACTCCTATTAATCATATAGTAGAAAGGTGGTCCTCCCCCACTCGGATTGGCTGCCGACCCACAAATAATAATCAGACCAGCTGCTGAGTTGCAGTTGAAATGAATTCTCAACAGTCGAACTTCACACGATGGTCAGCATGTTATATCTACCCCCAAAAAACACTCCGTGTAAAAATCATCCCGCCTCGCAAATATCATTCTTCAGAGGCCGGAAAAAGTTATGATATCCACTTTCCCCCCCCCCCCCCCCGCCCTTTTCCTCATTAAGGAGCTAAGTATAATGAAAAGCTTAACCACTTCACAAGCACCGTACCCCTTTCGAAATCTCCCATTGGCGCTAAAGCGAGACGTTTTTATTACTTCCACAAGCAACTAATACTTGATGGTGGTTAACGTTTTATACAAGTATTAGTTGCTTGTGGAAGTAATAAAAACGTCTCGCAATAGCGCCAAGGGGAGATTTCGAAAGGGGTACGGTGCTTGTGAAGTGGTTAAGCTTTTCATTATACTTAGCTCCTTAATGAGGAAAAGGGCGGGCGGGGAAAGTGGATATCATAACTTTTTCCGGCCTCTGAAGAATGATATTTGCGAGGCGGGGTGATTTTTACACGGAGTGTTTTTTGGGGGGATATCACATCTTTTTGTTGTTGAAGTGGGTCATTTTATAAAGAAGGTCTATGCAAAATTTCAAGTCGATTGGTCCGGTTACCCAGGCTGTAGACTCGTCAAAGTTGCCAAAATTAGCCTAAATTTCAGTTTTTTGTTTCTAAAAGTTTTTGGGTTGAGATAATGGGTTAAACCTTTCAAAAGGCACTGTCTGATGTTGAAACGAAGCTCTGTGCAAAATTTCAAGTCAATCCGTGAAGGTGGAAATGCCTAACTGATTAAGGAGAAGAAGAACAGGTAAGGGTGAAAAACCGGGTTTTTGAAGTTATATAACTCGGCTCCCTTCAAAGATATCGACTTGAATCTTTCAAAAGGCACTTGCTACACTTGAAACGAAGCTCCGTGCAAAATTTCAAGTCAATCGGCGAAGGTGTTGAGGCTGTAGCCTTGACCGACTGAAAAAAGTAGAAAAACATGGTAGTTGGTTTTTGAAGTTATATAACTCGGCTCCCTTTAGACCTAGCGACTTGAAACTTTCAGGGCTTTCTATTATCCACACCAAAAAGATCCATACCAAATTTCAAGTTGATCGGTCTGCTAGGAGATGAGATATGGCCATAATTTGCCTAAATTACCCTAAATTTCAGTTTTTTTGTCCCTAATTTTTTTTGGGGTTGAGATAATTGCTTATTTCGTTCAAATGGCACTGAGCCATGCTATAAAGAAGGTATGTAAAAAATTCAAGTCGATTGGTCCTTTTACCCAGGCTGTAGACTCGTCAAAGTGGACAGAATTTTCCTAAGGTTTCTGTTCTTTTGTTTCTAAAACTTTTTTGGGTTGAGATAATGGGTTAAATCTTATATAAGGCTCTGTCTCAAGGTTAAATGAAGCTCTGTGCAAAATTTCAAGTCAATCGGTGAACGTGGAGAAGCTCCAGCCTTGCCTGTCTGAACAAGGAGAAGAAGAAGGAGAAGGAGAAGGAGAAGAACAATCTAAGGCCAGAAAACCGGGTTTTTGAAGTTATGTAGCTCGGCTCCCTTTAGACCTATCGATTTGAAACTTTCAGGGCTTTCTAATATACACTCAAAGAAGACCCACACTAAATTTCAAGTTGATCGGTCAAATAGGAGCCGAGATATGGATACCTCGAAAACGCGTTTCGTGACTTCCGGTAAACATGCACTCGGCACCGTTCGTTTTCTCAACTTCTTTGCTTGGCGGGGCGGAACGCTACCGCGTTCCTAGATACTTCAGCGTTCATCACCGTATTTTATGAGCAGACAAAACGAAAAATCTGTTGGTGAGAAAATGTTCGGTAACCTAGTTATCCCCCAAAAACAACTCCGTTGTAAAAACTGACCCGCCAAAAAACCTCAGCCGCAAAAAGGAATGATATCCATTTTGCCCGCCAGCCACATATATAGGATGCTCGGTGCTTCGCACCTCGCTGTTGAGTGTGCATATAGAAACCTGATCCTCCTACCCCTAACCTCCACCGTCAATGTTTTCCTGTTCCCTGTCTCCTTCCGACAACCCTTTCTCACCCTTAGTCACCCTCGGTTTCACCTAATATGTTTCCTCTGTTACATCAGCAGGGAGCTTTACGCTTCTTTCAATGCTGTTGGCGGGAGCTTTTTACCGGATGAACAAGCCTGAATTGAAGCATTACTATATTATAAGTATTACTGGTGGTCACGAGTAATCAGTGGTGGTACAACTATATCATCTGGCAAAAAGCTCCCGCCAACAGCATTGAAAGAAGCGTAAAGCTCCCTGCTGGTGTAACAGAGGAAACATATTAGGTGAAACCGAGGGTGACTAAGGGTGAGAGGGGGTTGTGGGAAGGAGACAGGGAACAGGAAAACATTGACGGTGGAGGTTAGGGGTAGGAGGATCAGGTTTCTATATGCACACTCAACAGCGAGGTGCGAAGCACCGAGCATCCTATATATGTGGCTGGCGGGCAAAATGGATATCATTCCTTTTTGCGGCTGAGGTTTTTTGGCGGGTCAGTTTTGACAACGGAGTTGTTTTTGGGGGATATCACATCTTTTTGCATGGCTAGTTTTCGAGCGGTACTTATACAATACGGTTCAATTTAACAAAAGTACCTACGAGGTAACTAGTAAATGTTTTCCTAAATGAAGTTTTATCCTAGTCAAAATTTAGTAAAAAAATTAGTACGCCTACTAATTTGCCTTTTTGTTTCTTCTTTTTGTGACAAGAATAATTATTTTTTGGAAATTATTGTTTGTTATTCCACCAGGTGACCGCCGCAACGGCTAAGTATGTGAAAAATCCTTTCACGCCAGCGGGTATTGAACCCAAGATCTTACGCATCGCGAACAGACGCGCTTGTCCACGAGGCTACCGGCGGCCACAGATAGTTTGCAAAACGTAATGCGCACGTTTTTATACCAAAAATCGCGAATAACTCGAGAACCGTTGGGAAAAGTGGCAGAGTGTGCTACCCTCATTCGAAAGCCCATTAAGTTTCCTATCGATCCTTAGACAGGCGCCACTCTACGACAATTTTTCTGACCACCGTTCAACTTTGATGTTTTCGGAAATTAGCCAAATCAGTAGATGTGGAATTTATTCACGTATTTTTGGCTGTGGATTAGTCAAATCGATTGAGATTTAGTTCAAAATTATTGAGCATATTCTAGACAACCTAGCGGACATTTTAAGACCAACCGCACCAATTTTCATCAATATTTGCGGCAGTTGTTGTTGAAAATAGAAAAATCACCATAACTCCTTTATTTTTCCTTTTAGGAAGCATTTTTTGATCTCAAATTAAACAGTTTGAAAAGCTGAACACAACTAAAAAAGAAAATCTGAAAAAGCTTCAATTTTGAAGGAGTTATGACCATTTGAAATTCCTAAAAAACATTATTTCCCCCCTAATTGGGGGGGGGGGAAATGGGGGGAGGGAGAAAAAATGGTCAAAAGGCACTCCCTTGGAGCATAACAAACGTGTGTGCAAAATTTCAGCTCGATCCGATTTGTCTGCTGGGCTGTAGCCCCGTCAATGAACAACAAGAAGAAGAAGAAGAAGAAGAAGAAGAAGAAGAAGAAGAAGACGAAAAACGTGAAAAATAGTGGTTTTAAAATTGTTATACCCCCGACACCTGATGTTCCCAAGAGCTGAAATTTGTTTTACGTCCTCACGTGCCCCTGGAGAGTTGGTGTACAAAAAATCAACTCTCGAGACACTCAGGGGACCGAGCTACGGGATGGTGAAAACCCCAACTTGTTCCGTCGCGTAATCAGTGTCTCAGTCGCTTCGGTTTTCTTGGCGGGCGGGACGCTCCCGCGTCCCTAGATTAGGCTGAGACGTACCAAATCCCAAATGGCAGCAAGGGCAGCCGCAAAACTGGCCATTGCAACCGCAGGGGTTCTTTTACACCTCTCAATAATAATTATTGTTTATGATTTATTGATTGATATTTATCCAGACGATAACTATCGATAAAAGTGAGATAAAAAGTTCAAATTTGCACAAAAAATCTGTCTTGGTAATCGAAAGGCTAAGTTCGTAGATGGGCAGAATCGGGCCACTCTCAAGGAGGTTTTTGGTGAGTTTTAAAGGGGTGGGAGGGGGGATTACTCATAAATTCCAAAAATCAGTTTGACAAGTAACACACATCATTTTAAAGGTTTGTTTACGCTGAACACGATGGTGAAATCAGAACTGCGACCACTTTGAAGATGAAGAAACGTGGTTGGTACTTGAGATGTTCTTCGCGGTTCATCTGCTCTAATCTGATAACGGAATGAGATATCGCAATTCTGACTCCCCCACGTTGAAAAATCTATAAGCTGAGGTGTTCTCCTTGATAATTTTGATTACCCTGTGATCAAGACTGATAAAAAATACTCCCTCCTGCCAAGTTCCTAGGAGGCTAGTCTCTTTTCATTTACATTTCATTAGTAACCAATTTATGAGTTATACGTGTTCTGATTTTGATAAAAATAAGCGTTTCTCATCACGAGTTCTGGAATTATTTTCCCTTGCATTGCGGGATAGCATAACCTCGCTTTCCCGGCTAAAGGGCGTATACGGGGCGCATGTCGAAATTTCAAAATATTTGTGTCAGGTAAAAGGGCGTATGTCGAACATGAACTGGTTTTAATTGATTTATTTCAACGGTCTTCACCTACACTAAATCTGGGGCTACTCCAAAAATCTACAGGCATAGACGGATCGAACAACACCAAAATCGGTATGATTGGAGCTTCTTGATGTGTTGCCACAGAAATTTGCGATTTCCCAAAATTTAGAATTTGCGACATAGGTATGCCCTTTTACCAAAACACCGACGATATACTGAACCTATACATTATATAATGACTAATTCATGTGAGTAGGACAGGTCTTTCCACACCTCTAAACATCCTCAGCCCACGTGCTAGAAGACCCACTTGCGTTCCTTAAATATCATATCCATCATACCTATAATGAAATGAAAATCACAACCTCATTGTTAAAGTTACTGAGTAGATCACAGGAACTTTTGGGTTGCCTACCGACCGCCTACGTTCAGGGTTCCTGAGAGGAGTGGCGACCTCGGCTCAGCAAACATTGGCTGCCGGCGCTCGAGCGAACTCGAAAGTCAACAGCGTTGAGGTCTGGTTACAAGTTTTCCCCCATCTCGTGCTGATTAACAATCATAGTGTGTAATGGGTAGGTATTTAATATTACCAGCACAGTTCAGGACTGTCATTGAGTTGGGTTGTCAAAGATTCGGGCATGAACTACTCGTATTTGATCCTATTCCCTGTCAGTTGATGATCGTTGTATTGAGACATTTCTGGTCGTGATCGTAATCTCTGATGTTGATTCCACTCTAAAGCTGCGTCCACGATATGGCGATCGACCAAAACTTAGTCCTGCCCACACAACACTCGCAATTTTGCCTCGGTTACCCTCACCACATATCTTACTCCAAATTTTGATTTATCACCTGAATTTCAAGCCGAGACCGATATTGGGTTACATCATTGTTTATTACAATGGTTTCTAAATTACAATGAAACACGTTTGTTTGAAGTAATTCAGCTACCTTGGTGTTGTAACTGCTTTACTTTTTCAACAGTGCCTCAAATTCCGTGGAGAGTCGAGAGAGGATTAAATGGCTCCTTACATAAGAGGACAGTTTTGATTTGAATTATGACTGATTGCCTTGAGACTATTCAATTCTCTTCATTAAGACTTCGGATACCAACGAAACCGTCCACGCTGCACAAAGCCGATCGACTGCCTCTGATCTGGACCGCCACCTCGCGGGTTGATAACTGCATGCCGATCAGCCCCGAAGGGATGCCAACGACTAATATTGCCAATATTGTATTAAGCCCGTAATTTATAGTTACTGGCGTGATTATATAATCTAATTCTTTAAAATCCTACCGTAGAATCTCTTGACCCAAACCTTTAAAGGACAACAAGGCCAAATCGAAATACGTGAATTTTTTTTTCTCGCCTTACCTATTTGGCTTAGGTGTATAATCAACTTGATTATACATTTACACAAATACAAAACTTAATTAATATACTTATACTAATCTATATGAATAATTTACAAAACAATATAGGATTCTTCTAAAAATTTCAGGATTTTTACATATTCAGTTAAGGACAGAAGTTAGTGTTCTTTCACCGTGTTCCATGTCCTCTAGTATGTCGCAGTGTGTACATAGTTGATCTTCTGCACGGTTGTAGAGGTAGAGCGTTCTACTTATGTTGCCGTGTCCTGTCCGCAATCTGATGATTTGAATGAGGCGTTTCCTAGATATTTTCCAGCTGGAAAACCACGTGCGTCGGCTAATTTTTGGCTGCACATAGTAGTGAAAATATCCTTTAATCAGCGATATTGACTCATACCTATTTGAAAACTATATGAAAACGATCAAGTGAAAAAACACCTCTATCCGTGGTTTTAGGATTTTGGGTTCTGGATGGTACGAAACGGATTTGGTTGGTAGCTCATAGATAGTCATGCTATCTGCAGCAAAAGAACATCGATGATTATTTTGATGGGGAAAATAAATCGACTATAAAATCAGGTAATCAGAATAATAATTACAGCGCCGCAATCATTATTAAATTCACTTTCTCTATAACAGTTTTTGCCCAAGCTGATCCTGCACAGAAATTAGTCAGGTCAGCACCCCAATGTTGGCTAGCGAGTGAAGTGAAGTACACATGGATCCGAGCGAGGATTAAAGCTGTTGACGGATGGAATGAGGTTGTCGGATGGATGTGGAGAGGTGGGAGCAGAATATTGCGACCACCGAATAAATAGGGAGAAGATCAGAGACAATATAGCAAAAGCGGGAGACAGTGAGCGGGTGGGAGTGAGTGCTTTTACCCAATATAACAGAGTGTATTGTCAAACAGAGGCTGTTGGGCTTACCTCGGGGCCACAGTAAACAATGTAAAACTCATTTCGAAGGGAATAAGAGTAGGATGGAAGGACGGGATTGGTGAGGCGGTACCCAAGGGTGAGGGAGAATGGTAGATAGAAGTACAGGGTTTAAAAGATGGAGGTGGAATTCGGAGAGAAAAGCGAGTTGGTGGATGGTTTTGTAGGTGAATTCAATATAAAACATATGATCTAGGGATGCATACATTAGAGAGGACGGAGCTTATCCTCATATATACACCACTCCCAACTATCATTCTATTCGTTCATAAAATTCATTTTTTATAATCTGTGGTTTGACGAGGAGTGAAAAAGTTGATTCATCAAATTACTTATTTTAATTACCGATTTTCCGTATCATATCCCTTCATCCCCTCCTACGCAAATTCCGAACCTCTCTAATTCCGAAGCGGTCTAATGCACAACCCGTGAATCGGTTTAGAATTGAGGCGTGAATTGAAGACACAAGAATTGGTGTTATACATTGTTGTATGCCCCATCATTTCTGACAATTTCGTGATACCAGTCCAAAATAAGTTGAAAAAAATGGCTTCCAACATGGGGCTGTGAATATTTTTATTGTAACTACCTGACCATTTCCCCAACAGACGAATCTTACAAGTAAATGTGATCAAAAAAGGATTCCAATCGCTAACTCTAAGATGAACTTGAACACAAACATCAGATTAAAGGTCTTTCAAAAAGTGGTAGCGTCGATCAACGCGAATGTCAGTGGAAGTCAATACGTCCGATGAACCGATCTCTGACTAGATGCAACTGAAGAGTTGAAGATCAGTGCAAAGAAATTGACTTATATTTAGACTTCATTCGACGAATTGCAAAGTACCTACCATCATTACCAAATCAGACAATAGGCCTACTATTGACCATTCGAATTTCGCAAGCACTTCAGAGGGATGAAAGACTTGGTGATGACGGTGAAGAATTAATTATCAGTTAAACTTGAAGACATGTAGTCGACTACGTGACGCTAGCAAGTTATTAAAACTTGGTATTGCTAAAATTTGGTACAGAGCTAACCGCGCGAATTTTGACGATTATAATCATTTAGGATTGGAACCTCGTCGACCATTCCTAGATCCAGACTATGACCAGAATCTCCTTGATGGAATTCAAAATCGTACACAAGAACAAAATGAAACAACAGTTTATTCATACTGGCCCAGCTGTTTCGAACAGCACATGGTTTTCTGATTATTGATAATTATTTCTTATAAATCTTCAAAATATCTTTGTTTCGTTTGGGCCAACCCTATATATGGGCCATTCTCCCAGAAAGCGACATTTTCCAAGCCCCATCATAATTTTTTGAGTGGACATTTTTTAATTAGGTATTGTAATAAATACAATAATTATTGTTATTTAATACAATAAATACAATAATAATAAATACAATAAATATTTTAAATATAATAAATACAATATAATAAATACAATATAATAAATACAATAAATACAATATAATAAATACAATAAATACAATGATATAATAAATACAATAATAATAAATACAATAATAATAAATACAACAGTCAAATTTCTGTAAATCTAAAAATTCTTGGACCACTTTTCTCATTTTTACGATTAATGAGTTTATTCAATAGATAAAAGGTTTAAATAGACAATTCGTCATTCTCCGTCCGTGCCCGATAATTAGGGGAACCACATATTTCTTCGATAATTCGCTCATATAGCCATGCTGCATGACTGTGGATTTTTTTTTTTTTTTTTTTTTTTTTTTTTTTTCATTATGCCCATTTTTTCTTTTTGCAACGAATCGGTTTAGATGATTGAATATCATATTACGGAGATTGAATTATAGTTTGTTGGGTAGATTCAGTGGTTACGATACGTTGAAAAGTCCTTCATCAAGAAGAGCTCATGGGATAGTTTCAATTTCATTCCAAACAACAGAGAATTTGTTAAAGTTACGTTAAGATATACAGGAGAATCCATCTGTTCCCGTCAATCTCCGCCCATCATTCTCCGCCCATCATTCTCCGTCCACCCTTGTTTCATTGACGGACGGACAATGACGAGGATGACGGTAAAGACAAAAATAATTATTATGATGGAAATTTTTATATAGGTACCATGAGAGATGTCTTCCCTCATACGTAAGAAACAATAGACCCGGAGAAAGTAGTGATAACAACAATTTAATATTTAGCTGTCAAATTTGTGAAAATAATATTATAGCGTCTAGTCTTTCCAGTGTGGTTTAATTTGAAAAATAGTTTGTGTTGATATTTAAATGTCAATCTCTTCTTATACAATGTGATGTAAATAATCACTTTCATCGGCTAGTTTTAAAAGCGACGTGACTTTTGCTTTTAAATTTCAAGAACAGTTACTTTTAGATTGAGCTTGAAGCTCGACTGGCTTTTTATGTTGATTGTAAAATGTTGACTGTCTACAACTTTACGGTGTATTTTCCTGGTCATCACGAACTTAGTTCAAAAAAATTATAATGGGGCAAGATTTGTAGGAAATTTCATGCTAAATCCAAATATGACCCCAATTTCTTTTTCACACTGATCCAAACCCTCTAAATCCCCCAAAAACCTACTGAAAAATTGTAAAAATATAGTTAAAAAATCCGCACTCATTCTGAAGACAAATTCACAGAGACAGGAGGTTTCATTTAATTACGAATTTCGAGGCCACTTCACCATATTTAGCTAATATCAATTCCATTTGTCAAGCGTTAAAAAATCATAACGTCGCTAATTACAACGTATGAGAGTTCCGGTTGGTCTAATTCGACGCAGGAGAGTGTAAACTTTCGAATGGTTGACCTCGATATTTTTTGGCAGGTCCGTTGGAGTCAACAAAAACGAAAATGTAAGTGAAAAAAAAAACCAAAAACTATATTTTTTACAATTTTTCAGTAGGTTTTTGGGGGATTTAGAATGTTTGGATCTATGTAAAAAGAAATTGGGCAGTTGGGGAGGAGAGATTTACCCAACAAATGAAAGTTTGACAAGAGACACCTCATTTTAAAGGGTTTTACACGCTGAACACGACGGTGAAGAATTGCGACACCTCAAACTGCGTTCTCAAACTTGGGTACTTTGAAGATGAAGAAACGTGGTTGATACTTGATATATTCTTCATGGTTGTCTGCTCTAATCTATTGACGGAATGCGATATCGCAATTCTGACTTCACCGTCGTGTTTAGAGTTGAAATGTCCAAAAGCTGAGGGGGGTTTTGGGAAGGTTGGGGGGGGGGGGAAGATTCGCTCTTATAGCCATGCTGCCATTTATTCTCTTCAGAATAAATAGTATTCGTGAGTGGATAGGCATGAATAATCATTACTTATGGTTACCTGAGTGTACCTTTTTTTTTCAAACAGTTTGGAGCAGAACTTTTTTTTCAATATTGAAATTTGAAAATGTCGCTTTCTTGGCTCATATAATATATTATATTTTGATATATATGTGTCATTCCAGACGATAAATCTCGATAGAATTGAGATAAAAAGTTAAAATTTGCACGAAAAATCTGCCATGGCAATCGAACGGCTAAGTTCGTAGATGGGCAGAATCGGGCCACTCTCAAGGAGGTTTTTGGTGAGTTTTAAAGGGGTGGGAGGGGGGGATTACTCATAAATTCCAAAAATCAGTTTGACAAGTAACACACATCATTTTAAAGGTTTGTTTACGCTGAACACGATGGTGAAATCAGAACTGCGATACCTTATTTCGTTCTTGAACTGGACCACTTTGAAGATGAAGAAACGTGGTTGGTACTTGAGATGTTCTTCACGGTTCATCTGCTCTAACCTGATAACGGAATGAGATATCGCAATTCTGACTTCACCATCGTGTTCAACGTTGAAAAAATCTATAAGCTGAGGTGTTACTCGGCAAAAAATGGAGGTGTATAAATTTGTTATGAAACCAGTAAAACGGATACATTTTAGGGGAACCAGTGATTTCTTCAATAATTCGCTCATATAGCCATGCTGCATGACTGTGGATTTTTTCCCCCATTTTGCCCTTGTTGCAACGAATCTTTTTTTTTTTCTTTTTTTTTTTTTTTAAGAACGGTATAGATTATTGAATATTATATTACGGAGAATGAATTATAGTTTGTTGGGTAGATTCAGGTTACGATACGTTGAAAACTCGTTCATCAGTCCATGCTCCGGTGATAACGGTGGACGTTTCTTGGACGCCCAGGTCAGGACGCAGAGTTCATATGAAAATTTGATTTTTTAAAAATACTTTTGGTATTTTTTGGTACACTGCGGCGAGGGGGGGGGGTGGAAGGAGTGGGGGAGGGTGGAAGGAGTGGGGGGGGGCAGATTGTCGAGGTGAGTTAGTCTAAATGCGGGAAGACAAGCGGGGGCGGTGAAGGTGGTGGGAGGACAGAGAGAGAGAACACAAGCCAGCCCTGACAAGCAGGCAAGACAAGGGTGCTCTTGCTATCGATTGGATTGCGAGGACAGAGACAGAGAGACATCGAGAGAGAGAGAGCGAGCGAGAGAGTGAGATACAGAGTGAGCGAGAGAGAGTGAGAGAGAGCGAGCTTGACTATTGAGTAGATTGTATAGAATGAGATTAGTGGGGCCGGCGGGGAGGTGAGCGGTAGGTGAAGGGACCGGGAGCGGCGGAGGTGGATCGAGGGTAAAGTGAACGATGAGTGAACAGGGAATGGAAGGGAAGGGAGGGGAGGGAGGTACAACTCTGCTGTAATCGCGGTAGATGTGATTCGATTATGTACCTCATCACTCTACCCCTCTACCCCCCCCCTCCTATCACACCGACACCAACCCCCAACCAACCCTCACCGTCCCTTTACTCACCAGCTCACAACGACGACGACATAACGCCATTACAGTCAAACCCGCCTCAAAACTCGGTTACCATATCATTTGCGTGCCTCCGACACAGAGCCCCTTTGTAATAAAATGTTTAGCTCACTCACTCACTCACTCACTCACTCAGTCACTCTGTCTCTCTACCTCTCTTTACCCTCTTCGTTCCGCTCACGCCGCCAATCCACCTCCACCTCCACCTCCCCCCCCCCTCATCCCTCCCCCTTCCACCTTATGTCGTCTAATCACCCTCTCAGCTTCGAGTTTCTATCGCTTAAAATCGCTTTTTCCTCTCATCAGGAAACGTCAATAATGAAAAATATGCTGCTCGCTAACGTTTTAGTTTCCAACGTCGCCAACCTTGTGGACGTAGGGATGGCAACGTTGCTTCGATGTACTGGTTTGAGGGGGGGGGGGGGAAGAGTCTAATTGACAAATTTTTTTCTTTGGGCGATTCCAATGGTTCATTATCGAAGATAATAAACCAAAATCCACAGTCATGCAGCATGACTATAAGTGCGAATTATCGAAGAAAAGTTTGATGAAAATTGTCTCCATTGAAGTGGCTTCCAAAGTGCTCCAGTTTGTGAACGGAATGATGTATCGCCATTCTGATTTCACCATCGCATTCAGCGTATAAAAAACCCTTCAAAATGAGGTATAACTTGTCAGAATGTTTCATTTTTGGAAGTTACCCATAAGCAACCCCCCCCCCCCCCCCCAAACTCCAAAACCCCCAGAATATTCAAGGCTGAACACGACGCTGAAGTCAGAATTGCGATATCTCATTCCGTTATCAGATTAGAGCAGACTAAACATGGAGAACATCTCAGGTATCAGCCACGTTTCTTCATCTTCACAGTGCTCCAGTTTGAGAATAAGATATTCAATTCTGATTTCACCATCGTGTTCTAACTCAGCGTAAAATACATCTTTACAATGAGGTGTCACTTATCAAACTGTTTCATTTGGCGAATTTATGGGTGAACTTCCCCCCCCCCCCCCCCCTACACACCACAAAACCACCCTCAGCTTACACAGATTATACACGTATAATACATTTACCTGTGGCATATACTACACTTTCATGTATGATACCTGTGTCAAATCTATACCATACGTGCAGTGGCAAACTATATCTATATCTATACCTACTATACGATACCTGAGGCAAAGTTCAAAGGAAATATGTTACATATTTTTCACTGAATGTGAAAAATCCACAGTCATGCAGCATGACAATAAGAGCGAATTTTTGAAGGACCACTTGGTTTTATGTAAAATGTCTCCATTAAAGAACAAGATGTCCATGAAGAACATCTCAAGTATCAACCACGTTTCTTTATCTTCAAAGTGCTCCAGTTTGAGAGCGGAATAGGATATAGCAATTCTGACTTCACCATCTTATTCACCGTGTAAAAACCTTTAAAATCTCTCTTTCAGACGTTCAGGCGTCTCTTTCAGGCGTCTCTTGTCAGACATTCATTTTTTGGGGACCCCCCCCCCCTTAAAATCCCCAAAACCCCCCTCAGCTTTTGGAAATTCCAACGCTGAACACGACGCTGACGTCAGAATTGCGATATCTCATTCCGTTATCAGATTAGAGCAGACTTAACATGAAGAACGTATTCTTCATCTTCAAAGAACTTGTAGGTGTGCCCAATGACGTCACAGTTTTTGATGTGTGAGGTCTTTATAAAATACATAAGTTATTCAGAGTGTAGAAACCTTTAAACCAATCATTGAATCGTCAGGTAAAAAATCTCCAAATTCTTGACACAACGGTTTATTATCTTCTTTGTACAGATTACACATCTGTCTAGATCACTGGATGATAGAATAATTATTATTATGAATCATCATTAATTATTGATAATTATTAGGTATCAAGTAGTGAGCATTATTAATAATTATTATTGGTTATTACCTAATAATTTTTATAGATTATTATTATTATTTATTAGAATGAATTAACTCGACATTTGAAAACCAAGTGCTGTTCGAATCAGCTGAGCCAGAATGGAAATTGACCCGACAAGCTGCCTCACGATTCACATGTTGACGGATTTCGATCTGCTCAAAATTTGAGCCGCCAATGTGAACGAACGGCTGGTCGTACAAAGCTGCGGATGGACTTAAAAAACTTTATTAAATTACTTAAATTACTGAACTTAAATTTCAAAATTCGTTTTGAACCCCTTCCCCTTGACCGAAAGTTATGAAAAGTTTCAAGGATCATTGTGGGGCTGGTCCGAACCTGTGGAACAAATTGCGTAATTTTAATAACCATCAATAATTACTAATAATTTACACTGCTTGATAATAATAATTATTAATTAATGATAATTCATAATAATAGTTAATCTATCATTCAGTGATCTAGACAGAAGTGTAATCTGTACAAAGAAGATAATAAACCGTTGTGTCAAGAATTTGAAGATTTTTTATTATCAAAATTCTTATTGAAGGTGTTCGAAATGTCCGTTTGTCTTTGAACTGTGACCCGCTTCTATCAAGTTTCCGCATTCGAACGCCGTTTTCTCAAGAAATTATGTAGGTACATATAAATTTGAACACACCGTTGAAAAGCTTTTGAATTGCAGACGTGGTTTCCGAAGAGAGGAACGATCAGGTATGGGTAAAAATAGCTTTTAAAAAAGCCATCATGTTCAACCAAAAAGTTGTAACTGACAAAATGTTCACTTTGGTGTGATTTTTCACTTACCAAGCTCTTTCATAAAATTTTTAATATGCATTGGGAAGAAAGCAAATTTACCTAACGTTCTTTCCAACTGTATCCTAATTTTCATTTTATACAGTAAATTGGGGCAGTTGTGGTAATATTAGTGAGTTAAGGTTGGAAACACAAAAAAACATCTTAGAAGTAAAAAAAGTCGGATTTTCAGCGGAGTTTGAAAAAAATGTTATGAGACAAAAGTTGTTGCAAATTAGTTGTAGAATCGATCCCTGAAGTTTGGACCATTCATACTGGGACTCCCTGTATAAATATATAAATATTTCATGATTTTATGATACATATGACTTTTTGTGTCTTTTGGCGGGGAATTCGGGAAGGTCTGAAACGGATTTTGGTATAAAATCTTTTCGGAAACACGAGTTTTGAAAATTTTGGACCGAGAACAATCGCTTCCTTTTCTTCGAAAATTCGCTATAATGTTTTACAACCGCCCTTTTTGCACTGTCCCGTTCGCACCCAACGTAGCTGGCTTATTTCTATGGGTTACGTCTCATGTAGGTCTATCGTTCAATGAGAAAGTTGATACCGCGGCAAAGAGAGCATCGCGGGAAGGTCTGCCATTGAATAATCCGATACTAAAGGATTTATACGTACTTTCTGCAGACTGAGAACCAATCACGCCTTAAGCCCGGTATATCTATACCGTATAAACCGTAGAGAAAATGCTATATGTGACTGCGGTCATCCGACAGGTAGCTGGGAACACCAGTTGATGGAATGCCCTAGTTACAGCATAGAAAGAAAAGTCATGTTTGGCAAGCTAGTAAGTAAAGTAACTAGTCCATTCAATTACGTAACCTTATTACTCATTGAAAATATAAAGGCGTGGAACGACATATTCATTTTCATTGAAGATAACAATATATAAGTATAAAAATAAGTTGACGATGAGTAGATAATAAATAAGATAGAAAATTGTATATTTATTTTGAAAGTTATAATGATTATTTTGAAATGTGGATCCTTTATTTGAGAGGTAAATTTATTAATTTAATGCTAATTGTGAAGTACATAATTATAGATTGACCATGGAATGTTATGGCTGTATGTTATATGACTACCATGCCAAATAAAATTTTTTTTTTACAATTTTTCTTACATTTTTTCTTATAATAATTATTATTATAAGAAAAAATGTAGCTGGCATTAGGATTCCAATTACGAGGCGCCGACACGAAATGATTTCTACAGCGTGCGTGTATTGTTAGACATCTAACTGGTGACTCTCTACCTCTCTCTACATATTCTTATCTACATATCCACTTATATTCTACATAGGTATATAGTTACTAATTCGGCGGATATGAGTTTGCGAATACGAAATGAGGTTTGAAATTTGCGCTTGACAAGGTTGCCATGGGAGCCAGAAGCTCGCACATTTTGTTCTCGGGAGCAGTTGAGGAATGGCGGAACGTATGAACGGGAGTGGTCGTCCGCGTGTAAAAGAAATCGAGTAGATATGCGCGTTGTTCTAAAGAAAAAAATACTTTCTAGTTGTCCCGAGGTGAATTATTCAAGTATATATATTTATGTGTGTGTCATTCCAGACGATAGCCCTCGATAGAATTGAGACCAAAAGTTCAAATTTGCTGCAAATATGTTCTTCCGTTCTCAAGCTTTGAAGATGAAGAAACGTGGTTGTAACTTGAGATGTTCTTCATGGTTCATCTGCTGTAACCTGATAACGGAATGAGATATCGCAATTCTGACTTCACCATCGTGTTCAGCATTTAAAAACTCTGCAAATTCTTGACACAACGGTTTATTATCTTCCTTGTGCAGATCACCCTTCTGTCTATACCAGACTGTGTTGCAAATCGGCACCATACCATATTCTCACCGTACTCATACCATACCATACGAATTTCTTTCCTATCATACCATATTGTACTATACCAAATCATACATACAATAATATACCATACCATATTCATACCATGTCATACAAACCGAGTGAATATTGAAATGTCATCCATTTCTGACCTATATTTAAAATTTCAAGTATCTAGCTCGTCATCAAAATTTAATTTGTTTAAACAAATAGGTATTATTTAAACAATTTTACATACAAGAAACCGAGTGAATATTGCATTGTGATCCAGTTCTGAACTATTTTTAAAATTTCAAGTCAATAGCTCATCATCAAAATTTAATTTGTATTATTACAAAAAGGTATTATTTAAACAATTTTACAGATGAGAAACCGAGTGAATATTGCAATGTGGTCGATCCCCGACTCACGGTTAAAATTTCTAGACTGTAGTTTACCGGGAAGATGAAAAAAGGTAGTTTTATTCTGGGCGTCTGGCGGTTGACCCACATGACGACCGTTTTCGACGCGAAAGTTTAGTGTTTTTCCTAAACCTTTGCGCGCTAACTGTGAACGAACGGCTGGTCGCACAAAAATCCAATTGGTCTTAAAAGATTCGTAATTTTTCAGGTCATTCAAAAGTGAACTAAAAATTACACGGTTCAGTTGAATATTTTGAGATATGACATCGTCGAAATTTTAAATTTCGTTTTGAACCCCTTCCCCTTGACCTAGGGTTATGAAAAGTTTCGAGGATCATTGTGGGGCTGGTCCAAACCCAGAAACCAAATTTCGTAATTTTAGCTCAACGCTAACTGGGCAAAGTGCCACGGACGGCGTACGGCGTACGGTGTACGGCGTACGGCGGACGGACGGATTTTGGTTTATTATCTTCGATAATGAACCATTGGAATCGCCCAAAGAAAAAATTTTTTTAACCCCCCCTCAAAATTTGTTGGTTTACGTTTCAAGATACGTAGATTCAGAAAATCGAATAAAAAAAAATCCGTCCGTCCGCCGTACGCCGTACGCCGTCCGCGCCACTTTGCCCAGTTAGCGTTGAGTTAAAATTACGAAATTTTTTTTATGGGTTTCGACCAACCCCACAATGGTCCTCGAAACTTTTCAGAACCCTAGGTCAAGGGGAAGGGGTTCAAAACAAATTTTGAAAATTTGAAAATCTCATATCTCGAAAAATTCATATAGAACGGTATGTTTTTTATTTCATATTTAGATAGAGTTTGTTCCGTAGAATTTTTTAAGACCATCCGCAGCTTTGTAGGACCAGCCGTTCGTTCACAATGACGGCTCAAAGATTATGCCTCACAACACGATCGTGACTCAAACTGTTGAAATACAGGTCCATTTTCATACTAACAAGCTCTTTGGAACATCATATGGCTTAAGTGATGTCGAGTTTGTTGTTCTGAGGTGCGTTTCGTGCTACGGAAATGAAGGTAATTTCGAATGTTTGTTGGTAGGTACTTCTTTTATAGAAAAATTATTACCGACGTAGTATTAAAAACCCCAGAATTATATCGTATTAATTGATCATAATTAATAATTATTATTATTAATAATAAATACGAATTATTAATACCTAACAATAAATTATAATAATTTTCACTAGGTACTTGATAAAATTGTTAATAATTAGTGATAATTGATAATAATAATTAATCTAACATTTAGGATATAGACATTCAGACCTAGTGATCTAGACAGAAGGGTGATCTGTACAAAGAAGATAATGAACCGTTGTGTCAAGAATTTGCAGAGTTTTTGGTTTATTATCTTCGATAATGAACCATTGGAATCGCCCAAAGAAAAAATTTTTTTAACCCCCCCTCAAAATTTGTTGGTTTACGTTTCAAGATACGTAGATTCAGAAAATCGAATAAAAAAAAATCCGTCCGTCCGCCGTACGCCGTACGCCGTCCGCCGTCCGCCGTCCGCCGTACGCCGTCCGCGCCACTTTGCCCAGTTAGCGTTGAGTTAAAATTACGAAATTTTTTTTATGGGTTTCGACCAACCCCACAATGGTCCTCGAAACTTTTCATAACCCTAGGTCAAGGGGAAGGGGTTCAAAATGAATTTTGAAATTTTGAAAATTTCATATCTCGAAAAATTCATGTGGAACGGTATGTTTTTTATCTCATATTTAGATAGAGTTTCTTCCGTAGAATTTTTTAAGACCATCCGCAGCTTTGTACGACCAGCCGTTCGTTCACAATGACGGCTCAAAGATTGTGCCTCACAACACGATCGTGACTCAAACTGTTGAAATACAGGTCCATTTTCATACTAACAAGCTCTTTGGAACATCATATGGCTTAAGTGATGTCGAGTTTGTTGTTCTGAGGTGCGTTTCGTGCTACGGAAATGAAGGTAATTTCGAATGTTTGTTGGTAGGTACTTCTTTTATAGAAAAATTATTACCGACGTAGTATTAAAAACCCCAGAATTATATCGTATTAATTAATCATAATTAATAATAATTATTATTAATAATAAATGTGAATTATTAATACCTAACAATAAATTATAATATTTTTCACTAGGTAGGTACTTGATAAAATTGTTAATAATTAGTGATAATTTATAATAATAATAATTATTAATAATGATTAATAATTAATTATTAATCTAACATTTAGGATCTAGACATTTAGACCTAGTGATCTAGACAGAAGGGTGATCTGTACAAAGAAGATAATGAACCGTTGTGTCAAGAATTTGCAGAGTTTTTTTTTATTCGATTTTCTGAATCTACGTATCTTGAAACGTAAACCAACAAATTTTGAGGGGGGGTTAAAAAATTTTTTTCTTTGGGCGATTCCAATGGTTCATTATCGAAGATAATAAACCAAAAAACATAGAACAAGGAGAAAAAAATCTTACCTACTACTACCCACCATGGAAGAAGGGAGATCTCCCTTCCTCCATGACTACCCACTTCCACTGAGCTCTTGCAGGCGGGCGGACTTCGTCTGACTTCGATAGCAGTACACTGTGTCACAGTGACTGTGATAAAAGTCGCGTCCTCAACGCATTTTGTTTCGATTTATCGATTAAAAAAGTCGATTATCGGATCGACCAAAAGTGCCCCAGTCTCAATGTTGAAGGTATAGGCGCTTCCTGGGGTGGGGGAAGGCACCCTGTGTTCCGAGATAGGAGCCCTTCTGGGCGGTGGCCAAAATATCGAATCAACTCGAACGCCGAAAACAATCGATTTTTTGGTTCCTTCCCAACTGTTGATATGTGATCTTCATAACCTTCGTATAATTTAACCTACTCGATGTTTGGCCTGCGACGCAATTGCCCGTGATTTTTGCTTTCCGTGATTTTTTCTTTCAATTTCCTTTCTTTGTTTTTCGTTCGTGGTTTCGGTTTTCGTTTTCGCGTTTCTTCCCTGAGTTCAGGCGGCTCCGGCGGTGTTGAAGCTGCACTCGATCCCTCGCTGAAGTTGCTCAGATAAGTTTTTTTTGTAGATTGATAGGTACTCTAGTTCTAGTAGGTAGATACCAACCTCCCGGCGACTTAGGTGCATAGTTATTTTTTTAAGATGAATAGAGTTGACTCTTTGCTGCTAACCCCAGGACTAAATCGCCCGTTTCTAGACAGATTAGAGATGAACGATTGGGTCGAGACTTACCTACATTAACTCTTACACAGAAAGTAAGTAAGGGGAAAGGATTGTTTGCTGAACGCAATTGTTACCATAAAGCTGAATGGCTTACCGGTTGTCCGAAAAGGAATGCGTTTTTTTGTTATTATTGTCTGATATTTGGAGGGGGGGATTCTATATGGACTGAAAAGGGTGTAACTGATCTGAAACACTTGGGGGAAAAAATCAGATCTCACGAATCGACTAAAATACACATTAATAACAGCACTGATTTCAACCTTCTTGGTAAAACAAATATTGCTGCCGCCGTCGATTCAGCGCACGCTATTGCCATCAGGCACCACAATGAGCAAGTTTTTTTTTTTTTTTTTTTTATTTTTTTTTAATACATTTATTTCCAGATAAACATAATAGGATTACAAACATGTGAAAATAACTACGGAAAATATTCCCCTATGAGGGCTAAAGCCCGAGTTAGGGAGAAGAGTTCAGTTCACAAATCACCTAATAAACATCAAATTACTGAGAAGAAAAAAAAGGATTACAAAAAAGAAAAATTTGTTTTCTGAGCGACAATTCAATCTACAGCTAGTGTTACAGGTATAGTAAAAAAATTAATCAGAGTTTAAGAAATGAGTTTTTAAAATAATATTGGTACATTTTGGATAGTCTAGAAGCCTAAGTTTCAGCTCATTCGGTAATCGATTAAACGCCTTGGTCCCAAAATAACGATAGCCGTTCAAGCCCGCTGTAGTGGCGCAACGGGGGAGGACCATAGATCCAAAAACCTGGTAGCGGGTTGACAGATTATGCCGAGGGAGCGAAAATGACTTTTCTCTCAAGACCTGCCGTATCGAGGAAACTTTCCTGAGTCTGAACAAATCCAAGATATTTGTTTTTTTAAATAATGGAGGCGTATGTTCGAGATACCCACTGCTCGTAATCAACCTTAATAGTGCTTTCTGTGTGCGTATTACCGGGTTCAAAGAGGTAACATATGCACTACCCCAGGCCGGCAGTCCATAAAGGAGAACCGATTGAGCCAGCGCAAAATACACAACCCTGAGAACGCTTGGAGGAACCACCCTCCTCAACCTCGCAAAAACGTACAATAATTTCTTGAGTTTATTATTAACGTCATTAATTTGGATTTTCCATTTCATATTGTGGTCAAAGACAACACCCAAGTATTTTACATTGGTGCTACGAAGCAGCAAAGGGCAGGACTGGCAGTCAGACAGATTGCAATTCGTTGAATGGACGCGTAAGCAATTCAAAGGGGCATCTGCATACCCAGATAAACTAAAAGCGAGATAGGACGTCTTTGCGTGATTCAGAGATAGTTTATTAAGCACAAGCCACGAATACACCTTCCGCATGCCCTCCGCCGCCAACCCATACACATGTTCCCAACTGGCCCCACTGAAAAACAAAACGGTATCATCTGCAAACATAATTGTTTCCCCGTGGATGTCAAGATACCCTAACTCGTTAATATACATAATGAAAAATAATGGCCCAAGGACCGTTCCCTGCGGAATACCATAAGATAAGCTGTCAGCGAGCGTACCCACTGCGCCATTCAATCTGACCATCTGCCGTCTATTTGATAGGTATGAGCTAATCCATTCATGAGCGGTACCTTCTATACCAAAGTTTCCTAACTTCTTTAAAAAGAGAGAATGCGAAATCGTGTCAAAGGCTTTAGCTAAGTCCAGAAAAATTGCTACAGGCTTATTGCCTTTATCAAGTTCACTAATTATTTTATGATTAAGGTGACAGATAGCGTCTTGCGTGCTTCTTTCTTTTCTAAACCCGTACTGGCAAGGAGTAAGCAGACTGGAACGTTCCAAATGAGAGGCAAGCTGAATCTTGAACGCCTTCTCGATAATTTTTGCCACGTTACTGACAAGAGCAATAGGGCGATAACTAATAACGTTCTCCCTGTCACCTGATTTATAAAGCGGCATAATCACTGAAAGTTTGAAATTTGCAGGAAACGTTCCCTGACTAAAACTTAGGTTGATAAGGTGCGTTAATGGCTTGGATATATGAGATTTAATTTGCTTAAGGTGACCTTGGATACCATCATGACCCGGACTGGAGCCACCACGGATTGAATCGATTATTGTTACGACATCATTTTCAGTGATCGGCTGAAGGCTAAAATTGTTTACCGCTAATTGTACTTGCCGAGATGGAAAAACAGTAGAATCATCGATAGCGGGCAATTTGTCAGCTAGATTAGCACCCACAGATATATAATGATTGTTGAAAATATCTGCACAATCTGCTACATTTTTATCTACATCAACAGTCTTATTATTTAATCTCAAGTTACGTATAAAATTGGACTTTCTTGGGTTGTCAATAATTTCGTTAATCACTTCCCATGTTTTTTTCATGTTTCCACTGGCCTCATCAATTTTATGTTTGTTATGTTCATCTTTAGCTGTCCGAATCAAAGCCTTTAATTTTTTTTGGTAGCTTCTGAAAAATAGTTGAAAATTACTATTAAAAGGTTGTTTTATACTAACTTTATATAGTTTATGACATTTCCGGATTGATACTAGAAGGGCACTTGACATCCACGGCTTAAGATAGGTTGTTTTGGCATTCTTTGCCAAGGTACGCGACGCTTCACCTATCTTGCTCTGCAGTACAGCCAGAAACATGTCGCTACAGGTATTGACATCAGTTTCATCAAGTACAGCGCTCCATGTCTCATTGTCCAGTAATACCTTGAGCTTAGTTATATCAGTTTTTGTTACTTGAGAATGCCCCGAAGAATAAGTATGGTCAGGCCCAGCGACTGCTTTCCACTTTATCATAGTACCTAGGTGGTCAGCCACACTTGACACAACAACCGCACCAAACAAATTTTCATGTTCCTTAATATTACTAAATATGTGGTCAATACAACTTCCACCCTCCGAACGGTGATTAGTGGGCCTAGTTACAGTATTAATATATGATAAGTATTGAAATTTTGATAATAGATTGATATATAAACAACTAAGTTCATCTGAAAGAGCATCTCCTATTATGTTGATATTTAAATCACCTAATATAAAACTGCAGCCGCTAGACATGTCTTTAAGAGTGACCTCCAAATCCCTCAAAAATAGAAAATTATCGGTTTGGTTTACAAAAGCACCTGGGGAACGGTAAATTGCCATAATATCACATAAAACACCATCACCAAGGCCAATCGTCACCCTCAAAGAGCTGCATCCATACAAGGAAACCTCTTTAACGTCTGTGACTTGTAAACTGGAACGTACATAAGCAACCGTACCACTACTTTTATTCAAAATTCGCCTAGTGAAAAAATTATCATAATCTGCTAAATTATTGAGCAATTTATCCGTGTCTTTAAGCCAGCACTCGGTCAATAGAATAACGTCCGGCCTCCGCTTCAATAACGATAACTCCGCCACCAAAGTATCAAAATTTTTTTCAATGCTTCTAATATTAATATGATAAATAAATAACCTCTCTGATCCATCAATAAAATTAACATCCACTTCCGCATAGTTCCCAAAAACACTTGTGGTATTATTAAAAGAATTTTCTATAGTATCAATCAAATCCATATCCATTTATAAAGACATCCATAAATTTCGCTTTGTTTCGCTTTACAAGACAGTCTAGTTGTGCAATGATCCTAAGTCTTTTAAATTCCGGATTCTAAGTGCCGCATCCCCTTCAGATTTCCGAATAAATATATTCTGGTTTCTGACCCAGACATATTTAAAATTATTGTCCCTAGCGAACTGCTTAGCGTTGCGTAATAGGTCAGCCCGTAAAGCTGTCAAGTTTTCATTTACGTAGATCCTCGATTCCGGCCATGTGTGCAGGAGCTGTCGCGCCAGCAATTCCTTCCCCCGCCTCGTCGATCCGATGAGAGCCTCCCTGGACTCCTCCGATTTCATTTCCACAATAATCTTCCTGGAACGATCATTCTTTAACACACCGACTCGATAAAAGAATCGATAAAAGTAGACAAGAATCGCTACATTCTCTCTCGTTTGATTGACTGCGTAAAATTCTGTGGGATTCACGAATTGCCGTTGAGGGGACATGACGAGACAGCAGACTCTTTGAATAAAGGTGTATTTCTGGGCCTGATCGATTACACCTCTAAACTTGACGACGTCTTTAGGGAGCATCTAGAGCGTGCCACTGTTTTCAAAGGGACTTCCAAAAGCGTCCAAAACGAATTGCTTGACTCCATCTTGCACGTTTGTCGGGAGGTTATCAAGAATGAAATTTCAAGTGTCACCTACATCTCAATCATGGCAGATGAAACAACTGATGTGTCAAATCTGCTGCAGTTCGTCGTTGTTTACAGGTATTTTTTGCCTGACAAAGGTTTAGTTGAGCGCTTTTATGGATTCGCCAATCCTGATTCAGCTAATGCGGAACATTTGTCAAAAATAATTTTGAACCATTTAGAGGAAGTGATCCCCAAAGAAATAGGCGGGAATCATAAGCTTAAATTAGTCGCTCAAACTTACGATGGGGCATCTGTTATGGGGGGGGGGGGAATGCTGGTGTCCAAAAGAAGGTGCTTGAGGTCTTTCCTAACGCTCATTACATTCATTGCTGTGCCCACCAGTTGAATCTATCCATGATGTCAGCCGCTTCCTGCGATCCACAAGTTCGTCGATTTTTTTCCAATCTCACTGGTTTCGCAGCATTTTTCTCTCGTTCACCTCAGCGTACTAGGGTACTTGATTCAATCGCTGGTAGCCGCAGGATGCCCCGCCCTTCTAACATTCGTTGGTGTTACACTTCCCGTCTAGTCGAGACTGTCCATGAATATCGTGATATTTTTGAAGAATGTCTTGACAAAATTTGTGACTGTAGCGATTCAAGCGATGTCACCATTCGAGAGGCTACTGGGCTCCTTTCCCAGTTGAAAGATGATTCCTTCTGTTTCTGGCTGAATTTTTTCTATAAGATTATGCCCCATGTTAACACTCTATATAATCAACTTCAAGCTCTGGAGTGTGATTCTGTCCAAGTGAAGATGCACTTGTTGAATTTTGAGGCCACTGTCACTGAAGTTAGGGATGCACTCTCTCGCGAAGTTTCTTCCGCTAGAAAGGAAGAGGAAAATTCTAACACCCAATGGACTGCTAGTGATAAGGCTCAGTCCCACCACATTTCGAAAAAGAGGAAAACTGAGCCTACCATTACCAAACTGGGTGCAGCCATAGAGGTATGTGAGGTCATAATTTCTCAAATTAACATGCGTTACTCTTTCTCCGGCCATTTGTCAGGCTCCAACCTTTTTTGTTTTGACAAATTTACTGAATTTTGCTCTTTGTTTCCTACTCGTGAGTTTGAAGCAACCGTCAAGGCCTACCCTTTCTTAGAAGCTAGGAAGTTGAAAACTGAACTGACAACTGCTTATGCCAGGCCTGAATTCAAATCTTTAAATGGAGCAGTACCTTTACTGACGTACATACTTCAGAACAACCTCAAATCTACTTATTCTGAAGTCGTCAAACTCTTGACTATACTTGTTACCATGCCAATGACAACTGCTGAGGCAGAACGATCTTTCTCTACCTTGAAAAGAATAAAGACTTGTCTGTCTTGTGTCATTGTTGATCTAACAAATGATTTTATTCTTTTCAAGGTAGAGAAAGATCGTTCTGCCTCAGCAGTTGTCATTGGCATGGTAACAAGTATAGTCAAGAGTTTGACGACTTCAGAATAAGTAGATTTGAGGTTGTTCTGAAGTATGTACGTCAGTAAAGGTACTGCTCCATTTAAAGATTTGAATTCAGGCCTGGCGAGCATTAAGTTTAATGCTCTCACCATGCTCGCAGAAGGGAGAGAACTAGTGTTGAATACTCCTGACTTCAACAAAAAAGTGATAGAGCATTTTTGTTCCCTCAAGAGCAGGCGAATGGATTTCTCTTATAAGTTCTGAGCTTCCATTTTCTAATGAAACACCCTTCCCCCTATCACTCATACAGGTAATTCATAATATTTTTCAGTTTAATTATTTACTAGTCATCAATTTACTTTTGATCCATACATACCAAAGATATTAGGTACTTCAACGTTCCTAGTCAAATAAATTTCCTTTCTCCAATATATTTTTTGTCGTTATATTTTTTCAGCTTGTTGTAAATACCCGCAGTATTTACGCCTACCTACTCCAATAATAGAATTTTTTGACTACCTTTATAATGTACTCTTTGAATAGTACTCGTACAGTCACAATTTCTCTTTTATTCTTCCTATCATTTTGAAGATAATTATTTGGGTGGGTAGGTGGGATTGCTCGTCGGTAATCCAGGATACTGGTCAGTAACCTTCCCTCTCCTCAAGAGAACTCTTTGGAGAACGATGTTTCCTGACTTGCTAAGAGCTGCATACCACTAATTATGAAGCAGTTTAGCTGTAAGGGTAGTTTGAGTTTAGTTCCTATAGTGAGTACCTAATAGGTAGGTATGCACCTAAATATTGCCCTGGTGCCCCACCAGTTTCTGAGCCCACGAGCCGCCCCTGGCTATTAACATGATACTATTGGTTATACATTCCAGTATTTCCCCTTTTGGATGATACATAATACTTTTAAATATTATTTTCTTTGAGCTTTGCCACAGGTATTGTATATGAATTTGTAGTATACATTTGCCGCAGGTAAAAGTATCATGTATAATCCAAAAGGGGAGAGACTGGGATGTATGATTCATCTATGTATAACCAACAGTGTCGTGTTAATAGCTTGATACCGCCTTCTCCGACAGGGGTTATTCACTTGTGGATGTCAAGGTTCCTTCTACTACTGTGTCTCCTCTGTACCTATTCGAAAACTTGTTCCACGTTTCCTTGCTTTGATTCCTAATCTAAAGCTGCGACAGCTTTCTGCAATCAATTAAATAGGTATCACCCAACTTGTCAGCGTTTGAGAAATTCTCTGATTTCAGAGTTTGATTCAACATTCAAGGACCTGGAAAACTGTCAACACTGACGATAATTCCTTGGCGTCATCAAAGGCCCTATCTCAAATTAAAAAACTGCAAATTCTTGACACAACGGTTCATTATCTTCTTTGTACAGATCACCCTTCTGTCTAGATCACTAGGTCTAAATGTCTAGATCCTAAATGTTAGATTAATTATTATTATCAATTATCACTAATTATTAACAATTTTATCAAGTACCTAGTGAAAATTATTATAATTTATTGTTAGGTATTAATAATTCGTATTTACTATTAATAATAATTATTATTAATTATGATTAATTAATACGATATAATTCTGGGGTTTTAATTACTACATCGGTAATAATTTTTCTATAAAAGAAGTACCTACCAACAAACATTCGAAATTACCTTCATTTCTGTAGCACGAAACGCACCTCAGAACAACAAACTCGACATCACTTAAGCCATATGATGTTCCAAAGAGCTTGTTAGTATGAAAATGGACCTGTATTTCAACAGTTTGATTCACGATCGTGTTGTGAGCCGTCATTGTAAACGAACGGCTGGTCGTACAAAGCTGCGGATGGTCTTAAAAAATTCTACGGAACAAACTCTATCTAAATATGAAATAAAAAACATACCGTTCTATATGAATTTTTCGAGATATGAGATTTTCAAATTTTCAAAATTCGTTTTGAACCCCTTCCCCTTGACCTAGGGTTATGAAATGTTTCGAGGACCATTTTGGGGTTGGTCGAAACCCATAAAAAAAAATTTCGTAATTTTAACTCAACGCTAACTGGGCAAAGTGCCGCGGACGGCGGACGGCGTACGGCGGACGGACGGATTTTGGTTTATTATCTTCGATAATGAACCATTGGAATCGCCCAAAGAAAAAAAAATTTTAACCCCCCCTCAAAATTTGTTGGTTTACGTTTCAAGATACGTAGATTCAGAAAATCGAATAAAAAAAAACTCTGCAAATTCTTGACACAACGGTTCATTATCTTCTTTCTACAGATCACCCTTCTGTCTAGATCACTAGGTCTAAATGTCTAGATCTTAAATGTTATATTAATTATTATTATCAATTATCACTAATTATTAACAATTTTATCAAGTACCTAGTGAAAATTATTATAATTTATTGTTAGGTATTAATAATTCGTATTTATTATTAATAATAATTATTATTAATTATGATTAATTAATACGATATAATTCTGGGGTTTTTAATACTACGTCGGTAATAATTTTTCTATAAAAGAAGTACCTACCAACAAACATTCGAATTTACCTTCATTTCCGTAGCACGAAACGCACCTCAGAACAACAAACTCGACATCACTTAAGCCATATGATGTTCCAAAGAGCTTGTTAGTATGAAAATGGACCTGTATTTCAACAGTTTGATTCACGATCGTGTTGTGAGGCACAATCTTTGAGCCGTCATTGTGAACGAACGGCTGGTCGTACAAAGCTGCGGATGGTCTTAAAAAATTCTACGGAACAAACTCTATCTAAATATGTAATAAAAAACATACCGTTCTATATGAATTTTTCGAGTTTTGGAATTTTCAAAATTTCAAAATTCGTTTTGAACCCTTTCCCCTTGACCTAGGGTTATGAAAAGTTTCGTGGATCATTGTGGGGCTGGTCCAAACCCAGAAACCAAATTTCGTAATTTTAACTCAACGCTAACTGGGCAAAGTGCCTCGGACGGCGGACGGCGTACGGCGGACGGCGGACGGCGTACGGCGGACGGCGTACGGCGGACGGACGGATTTTTTTTTATTCGATTTTCTGAATCTACGTATCTTGAAACGTAAACCAACAAATTTTGAGGGGGGGTTAAAAAATTTTTTTCTTTGGGCGATTCCAATGGTTCATTATCGAAGATAATAAACCAAAATCCGTCCGTCCGCCGTACGCCGTCCGCCGTCCGCGCCACTTTGCCCAGTTAGCGTTGAGTTAAAATTACGAAATTTGGTTTCTGGGTTTGGACCAGCCCCACAATGATCCTCGAAACTTTTCATAACCCTAGGTCAAGGGGAAGGGGTTCAAAACGAATTTTGAAATTTTGAAAATTCCATATCTCGAAAAATTCATATAGAACGGTATGTTTTTTATTTCATATTTAGATAGAGTTTGTTCCGTAGAATTTTTTAAGACCATCCGCAGCTTTGTACGACCAGCCGTTCGTTCACAATGACGGCTCAAAGATTGTGCCTCACAACACGATCATGACTCAAACTGTTGAAATACAGGTCCATTTTCATACTAACAAGTTCTTTGGAACATCATATGGCTTAAGTGATGTCGAGTTTGTTGTTCTGAGGTGCGTTTCGTGCTACGGAAATGAAGGTAATTTCGAATGTTTGTTGGTAGGTACTTCTTTTATAGAAAAATTATTACCGACGTAGCATTAAAAACCCCAGAATTATATCGTAATAATTAATCATAATGAATAACAATTATTATTAATAATAAATACCAATTATTAATACCTAACAATAAATTATTATAATTTTCACTAGGTACTTGAAAAAAATTGGTAATAATTAGTGATAATTGATAATAATAATTAATCTAACATTTAGGATCTAGACATTTAGACCTAGTGATCTAGACAGAAGGGTGATCTGTACAAAGAAGATAATGAACCGTTGTGTCAAGAATTTGCAGAGTTTTTTTTTATTCGATTTTCTGAATCTACGTATCTTGAAACGTAAACCAACAAATTTTTAGGGGGGGTTAAAATTTTTTTTTCTTTGGGCGATTCCAATGGTTCATTATCGAAGATAATAAACCAAAATGAAGTACGAGGTACGCGGTGTGGGTGTGGGAGGGGGCGCAGAGACATAAAAGGTCTCGTCGTATGACGCACTAGTTGGCCTCCTGCCAGCCGTATTACGTCATACGCTCGTGCGTCATAGGCTCTGACGTACTTGTTGGCCTCCTGCCAGCCGTCTTACGTCATACGCTCGTGCGTCATGAATAGTTAAGTTCGGGGATCCGAGAAAAGTCTTTTTAAAAAAGGTACTTCTTTATTAACACAGGTTACACACGGGAGATGGGGAACGATCGACAGGCGAGACACGACTGCCCGCTGAAGGCGAGAGCGGCCCATATATAACTTCTCCTTGCTGAGTTAGCAGCAAGGGGAATATTGCACGTAGGCATATTAACACTCAATATAATGTTGACATAACTCGTCCCCCCAAGTTTCAAATTTTATGGTTACAGAATTTTTGTTTTAACATTGTCGAAATATTGATACAGTGAATGATACTTTAATGCATGTGAAGTACAACAATATATGAGAATGAGAATAATATAATGATAATACAAAACGTGACATAATGAGAGTAATAATAATTTACATAAACAATAAAAATGTAGGATACCGCACTCGGTCAATACAAGTTGCCACGTTCGTACAGTATCACAACGAGTTTTAAAAGTAATAAAGTTAATAAAGGTAAAATACAATGATTAAAATTGATAAAAGGGTTAGAACGGTTAAAAGTAATAAGTCAGTAATAAACAACGGTTACAAGTAATATAATACAGTGGGTATTAACTTTCAGGTTGGTTGTTGAGTTTTAGTTTTCGTCGATGACGGTAATATTTTGTAAGAGTGTAGGAAATCACTAGTAGTAATAAACTGTATAGGATAATTGTCCAGATACTAGGTTTCATGATTTGAATCACTGAGTCGTCGAAAGATGGGTTTGGGTACGCTGGTAAAGAGAGGAGATTCATTGTTTTGAGCTTAACGGATGCCACTGGTTTTTTTGTTGAGGTCCCAGTGGGTTTTTGAGTGGTAAATCAAGGCTGGGGTATGTGTAGTGTTCGTAGGTGGACCTATGAGAGTTTGATTTTTGTATAGGACTTTGTCTAGTCCTGGTTGAAGGAGGAAAATTCCTTGGAGGTCTTTGAATTCTGTGTTACCTGAAGATGATATTTGTAGTTGGTCGCCTTTAGGGAAAATGATTATGTACTTCCTAGCTTCGCTCAAGTATTCTATGTAGTTTTCATTTATTTCCAGAGCTAATAGGTCACATTGATCATTCGAGCCTTTTAGTATGATCTCGGATTCGCAGGTGTAAGTTCCAGCGAGTTCTAATTTGTTGGGGCATAGGAAATAATTAAGGCCCGATTCGCACTCGTGATTAAAAAATGTAATTTCGTCTGAGTTACGAGCTCTAAGTGCGTATTTCGATGACGGTATGACTGTTACAAATGAATCGGGGTGAGTCGAAGGCAAAGATTGTAAAAGAAGTAGGTCGAAATCCCGTGGGTCTAAAATAGGGATTTCAAGGAAGTATATGATTTCATTTTCTCCAATATAGCATTTTACTCTAATGTGAGTTTGTATTTCCCATAAAGAGTCACTTTGAAATTCAGGTAGTCTATCTCCGTAGAATGAGGTGAGGTTTTGAAGAGCGGATAATAGGTTAAGTGGTTTAATGATGCTTGGGTGGAGTTTTCCGAGTTTACAAAAGGTGACTGAGTTGTCTATGTCTTGGGCTAAGTCGAGGAGTAATTGGAGCAAAGCTTGATTATGGTCTAAGGCACTTTCTACTCTTCGCATATGGGTTTGAGCGGAGCTGATATTATTTAACAAATCTATTTCTCTGGCTAATATTTTGTGGTTGCTATTAACTGCTTCTAAAGATGAATTCAACTGGTTTACAAGGGCGTTATTTATGGAGTAATGATTCTCTAGTTGTTTCGAAAAGGTTTCCTGTCGGGTTTCTAGATGGTTCAGAATTGTGTTGTACTTTTCTTCGTCTGACGCATCGAGGTTTCCGGTGACGAATTTAATTACCGATCCTAAACCGTTAATCAATCCTCGGCGTTGCCGTTTTGGTAGAATTGATTCGTTGACCTTTTCTACAATAGACGAAAGCATATGTTCTATCAGTTGTGTTTTGGGTAATACGGCTTTACGGATTTCATTATCAGTGTTGATGGTTAGTATTATCTGGTTATAGTGTGATCGAATTGTTTCGACTTGGTCCAAAAGTCCTTTCGTCTGGAAGTAATGAGTGATCGTGTGGTAGAATTGGGTTTTCTTGGCTAATCCCAGGTGGATCGGCATTAGTCCTAGGTTTTCCGTAATGTTGAAGATTTTGAGTCCGTTAGTCAGTCCAATGAGGAGGATAAAGGCCCTGCAACATCCAATCAGTTACTGGTGATTAAGGATTTCGAGGCATTGTTCCTCGCGGATCTGGGGAATTTTAGCAACTTCTAATTGGGAAATCGGTAAGTTTTCTGATACTAATTTTGAAAAGGCGCAAAGGAACACTCCGCAATCGTCATAGTTCGATTGGCGAGGTGTTTCAGGGGCGATTTTCTTCCAGTTAGTTTGGTCGAAGTGCGTCTCTTTTTTCGAGAGATGTTCCTTTAATAAGTACTGGTTAATAGATTCAAGTATTTCAGTTCCGTCAAGTCCCAGGCTGTCGTAGTAAATAAGTTCTTTAGTGACCATGTCGGCCACAACCAGTCTCCAGTGATCTGATTTAAAAATGGGGAAGATCACTCGGTCATATGAAAAAATGTCGTTACCCTTAGTGTATCTTTTGACACGCGGATATCCGCCTGCCATGAATGACTGGAATAGGAAGCAGTTGAAGCAAAAGACTCTGATGGGTAGTTCATTAAGTCTACTTTTCTCGTTGATGATCTCCATTTGGAAGTTAATGATATTGTCATTAAGCCAATTTGGGGGTTTCAACGAGATAAGATCACTTCTATTTAGAGTTAATCCAAATCGTTGTACGATTGTTTCATTTTGATCGGAGGCTTCATTCCACACTGTATTGAGGTCTAATCGAGTGTATTTTCTTGGGCGTTTGACGTTGGAGAGGTGTATCTTTTCTTTTTGGTTGTGGTGACGGGGAACAATTTTCGCAATTTTGAGCTCAGGGTCAACTTCATTAACATTCTCTTTGATGTATTTGGGTTTGGTCTTGCTCTGTTTTTGTACTGTTTTTACGAAGACTTCAGTTGGAATGTTAGGGGTTTCTTCTCTGGTTTCGTTAAGTTTTGTTATTGTTTTTAGTTTTAAGTCTTTGAGTTTGTTGTTGATGTTGTCGTATAACAGTTTGACTTTCTCCTTGTGTTGGTTGAGGTAGTTATTTGTGAACGTTTTTTCGATATCGGCGTCTAATAGTCCGTCATTTCCTATGTGTCCATAGAGTACTTCGAATGGGGTGAATTTTGATGTGGAGTGGATTGATGAATTGTAGGCTAGTACTGCGTAGGAGACTTTAATTTGGGTCGTGTCGTTTTGAAATTCTTTTCTATTATTGAGGAGACGAATATGCTCAACGAGGGTTGAGTGAAAACGTTCGACCACTCCGTTGGAATCGGGATGTTGGGATGAAATAAAGTGAATTCTAATTCCGTGAAAGTCTAAAAGTTCTTTTACTAGGGAGCTATGGAATTCCGCGCCGTTATCAGAAATTATCGTGGACGGTATGCCGTGGTGGGAAAAGTAAGAAATTAGTCCTTTAACTAATTCGACACTGTTGGAAGATTTCAAAGGGTAAGCTTGAGCGAATTTGGAAAACGAGTCGACTATGGTTAGAAATTTGGAATTTTCTAAGGTCATCTTGTCGACGTGAACTATTTCTAGTGGTTTGGATGCTGTTGGTGTGATATTATACTTTATTTTGAGAGGGTGTCTGTCGTATTTGCATGTGAGGCATGTCTCGCAATTGTTAACAAATTTTTGGATGGTCTTTTTCATGTTTGGCCAATAGTACTTCCTTTTTAGGTGTTCAAATGTTTCTATGACGCCTCTGTGGTTCGTGGCTCCTGAATGGTACTTCTCGACGATTGTAATTTGATCTGATTCGTTTTCTATGTCCAATACTGTTTGGGTGTATCTGGTCATGGAAATGTCAGTGAAGGTGAAGTGTTTGGTCATGATCCTAACAAAGTCTTCATAGATGTCCTCGGAAAAGAATACTCCATATTTTATTTTGGGAACGACGTATTCTTTTACAACTCTAACTATGTCTTCTTCTAGGTTTGATCGGGACAATTTCACTTCTAGTCGAGTTTTGTTGCCAAAAAGTTCTCTTATTCGTACTGGTTGTTCACTGGATTGTTTGACAATTTCTACGAAAATTTGGTGGTTGCAACTATTAATTGGTTCGTCTTTGATGGGGATGGTAACTGCAGCATCACCAATCACATTCGAATGAACTGTTACAGCGGAGGTTGACATCCTATCGTCTATTCCTGTGTTTTCGTCCGGGTCAAAATTCGCTATTACTGAACTAGTTTCGTCGGATTCTTGGAGGGGTAGTTCGTTAATCTTTTTAAGTGTGTCGGGGGTACAAGCGGCAAAGAAATCGTCTAGTTCTTTTTCTAGTTCGGGATCGTCAGAGTCAAGATTATTCAGGATTTCTACTCTTGATAGGGCATCTACATTGGTGTTCATCGATCCTTTCTTGTATTCGATTTCGAAATCGTAAGCAGACAATTTTGTTCTCCATTTGAATAATTTTGAACTCGGTTCCTTGATTGAAAATAGCCATTGGAGGGGTCGGTGATCACAAAAGATTTTAAATTTACGGCCAAACAAGTAAGGACGGAAATGTTCTACACCCCAAATTACGGCAAGGAGTTCCCTTTCGATAGTGGATCTTCGTCTTTCGGATTCGTTTAGTGTACGGCTCGCAAAAGCTACAGGGAGGTCACCTTCTTTGGTGGGCTGACTCAAGACGGCACCAATTGCGAAATTGCTGGCGTCGGTTGTTAAGTAAAAGGGTTTGGTAAAGTCTGGGTATTGTAATATCGGGTCGTTTGTCAGTAATCCCTTACAAATTTCAAAACACTCTATATATTCTGGGTCTGTAGTGTCTATTTTGTGACCCTTTTTTAGGCATCTCGTGAACGGTTTGGTTATCTTAGCGAAATCTTGGATAAATTTGCGGTAGTATCCTAGGAGACCTAAAAAGGATTTGATATCTCTAGGTGTTTTCGGCAAAGGATAGTTTAAAATAGCTTGGATTTTGCTGGGGTCCGGTTTTACTCCTTCAGGTGTAATTACGTGTCCCAGGTAAGCTATTTCTTTGCGTAGAAATTCGGTTTTATCCAATTGGACTTTTAGATTCGCTCGACGGAGTCTTTTAAAGACTTCTTCTAACCGGAGGAGATGTTCTTCAAGAGATGTGCTAAAAATAATCACGTCGTCTAGATAGACGCAGCAATACTCGTTGGCTATTCCGCGTAAGATGTTATCCATCAGCCTTTGAAAGGTTGCGGGTGAATTTTTCAGGCCAAACTGCATTCTCGTGAATTCTAGGTGGTAGTTGGGAGTGCTGAAGGCAGTTTTTTCCGTACTATCTGATTCCATTTCAATTTGGTGGAATCCGGACTTAAGGTCGATAATGCTGAAGTACTGACATCGGCCCAACTTGTCAAGTAGTTCCGATATCTGTGGTAGGGGGTACTTGTCTTCGATTGTCTTTTCGTTTAGTTTTCGGTAGTCGATAACTATACGAAATTTGGGTTTTCCACTAGCGTCAGCTTTCTTGGGGACGATCCATATCGGAGCGTTCCAAGGGCTTTCACTATGTTTGACAATCCCTTGGTCGAGCATTTCTTGGACCTGTCTGTCTACTTCCTTACGGTAGATTTCCGGGAATCTGTAGTTTCTTGCGTATATTGGGATGTCGTCAGTAGTTCTAATTTTATGTTTCACTTGATTGGTAAATGATAGTGGACTGTTCTCTAAGTGGAAAATGTCGGGGTATTTAGATACTAGCCGGGTGATCCCAGTTTTCTCCTCTTCGTTCATGTGGTTTAGTCTGATTTTAGATAGGTCAAATTTGAAATCAAAGTTATCGGCAAAGTAGGTGTTTAGGTCTTCGAGGTTTCCCTTAGTTTCTAAGTCTTCGATTTCTTCTACTGAAACGGGGTGAATTTGAGAAAGTTTGGAAGTGTCTTCTCCAGCGTTCGTGACCTGGACGTAAGTTTCGTAGTTTTGGACTTTGACCAGGCATGTAGGGATCTCTAGTTTATTGACCTTCATGAACGGGAGTATGGCTTCTCCATTTTCCAGATTTTTTATTTTGATTTTAATTTGTTGAATGCTCCGTCCGTCAATGAAGTTGATGTTTGTTGTCTGGGGGTCAAGGTAGAGTAAGGGGATTGAGACTTTCGGTGTTTTCAGAAGATTACTACCTAGATCTACTGAGGCTTTCACAATTTTAAGATTGTCAAGCCCTAGCAGTATGTCGAATTTGGAGTGGAATTGAAAAACGTTAAATTTTAAATTTAGGCCTTTGCAACGGAATAATTCGCCACAAGGTATTTGGGTTGTAAAATGTCCTTGGGAGGTTCCGTGTGCTGTTCTGACTGTAAAATGTTCTGTTTCTAATTTTTTATGAAAGAGGGTGTGTGCAATGTTCGGGTTTACGTAACTTTTCGTACTCCCGGTGTCAATGAGGATTTTTAGATTGAGCGAGGGCATCTTAATGAACGGGAGTTCACTGATGGGTCTTCGCTCGATATTCATCAATTCGAATCGGGGGTTGGCTGAAGGCCGGTTTCGTCTAAAAAAGGATGATCTGAATTTTGATCTACGTGTTCCTGATTGCTTTCGTAACTGGGTTCATCGAACTCTGGGAAATATTCTTGATTTTCGTCATTTGGGGGAATTTCAGGGTTTTCCTCTATATTGTTGAAGTTTGGTCTCGGCGTACGCCAAGACGTCGGCTGGGTAGTGCGCCACGACATGGGTATGCCCTGTGCACTAGCTGCACGAGCTGGTTGAGGATAGTTGCCTTGGGTATTGGGCTTATGGCCTTGGAATGGGGATTGATTCTGAGGTTGGTTCGATTTAAACGGGGGTTGATTTGATCTATATGGGGGTTGATTCTGAGGTTGGTTAGGTCTAAATGGGGGTTGACTCTGAGGTTGGCTTGATCTAAAATTCTGCGGAGGTCTGTTCGTCTGATAAGTTTGGAATGGTCTGTTCGTCTGGTTTGGTCTGTAGTTCTGAATGATAGGGGGCTTTCTGTCTGGGATAGATTTCTTAATTTCGTTAGTTTGGTAATCATTGGTCAGCCAAGTGAGAGCTTCCCCTAGTGACTTCGGTTGCCGAGTCCGCAGTTGGCTTCCGAGTGGGTCCCTCAATCGTAACAAAAGGGTCCTCAAAGCTAAATTCTGGTAGTGTTCGACTAAGGCAATTTTATGACTCGGGTTCGAGTGGTTGTTAATGAAAGCTATGATTAAATTTAGCATTTTCAATACCCTATCGTGAAAGTCTTTAGCTGTTTCGTTTTCCCTTTGTCGCATGGCGGTTAGTTCATGACACAATGTAAAGATGTCTCTTTTGTCAGTGTAGGAGTCTATTAGAGCTTTCTTCAGTTCGTTGAAATTACTAAATGTGTGGGATTCTAACATTTGGGCAGCTGGTCCCTGAATTTTGTTAAGAATGTTGAACATGATTTCTTCATTTTGGAACGAGTCGGTATCGAGCTCGTCGTAAAATTTATCTACAATCATCTGGGTGATTTCCAAGAATCTACGGAGATTTCCTGGTTCACCGGTAAAGATCGGGATCATATCAACATGTTTTTTCTTAAATTCTGGGGCAGGTTCCCTAACTCTTAAGCGAGGCATTGAAGAGATAGCGGCTTGAATTTGTTCCTGAATGTAACTTTGTAATTGTTCAGGTGTTATGACATTTGTGTCATTTACGTGTGTACTGTCGGATGTTAATGAGGCAGCAGCAATGTCTTCTAGAGTCATGGTGTTGATAAGGGGGTTTTCCGGGATTGTTTCTAATGCGGGGTTCAACAATCTGTGTGATTTACTATAGATATAGTCCGCTAATGAGTTTTTAGCGGGCTTGGACTTTAGTTTTGGAATTGTGAGTGAATTTTTAAAAATTCTGTAAGCTAAAATTTAAACTGATGACAAAAATGAAATGTGTATGGTACTTATAAATAACATGCACAGAATAATGAATAATGTCTATTTAACAAGGTCGAAGCGGTGACGAGGGTGTTGTCTTCGAGTTCTGCAACGTAGTCGAAAGGCTAGGTGTTGAGCTCTCGCGGGGCGAGAAGGGTTCGAGGGGAGATGATGCCAGAAGCGGCGTTACGAGAGATAAAATTATGTCGGTGATACCGAAGGATGAAGGACGTCTCGCGGCTTGTGCGAGTCAAGGTCGGCTACGGCCGATTTAAAAGGAAATGAATCACCTTGGTGAAGAATTCAATTATTGAATTTAAATGATCGTGGACCTTATTGCCAATTCCTGGGTGTGTATGAAACAATAGGTCCGTATTGCCAGTTGCTGGGTATGCTTGAAACAATACGTGCGATCAAAAAAGGTTGATTAATTTGTTACTCACAGGAATCTCATCGCTAGTGAGGAGCCGGTCTGCTGTCGTCGTGGTACTTGGGGATGGTGTGTAAGTGGTCTTGGCGTTTTCGGGTGTCTTCTTGTTGATGTACAGGCAACGAGGAAGAGCGGGTGTCCGAAACGCAGGGAGTAGGTTGAACGTTCGTAGTCGATTTTTCGGCGATATACGGGCGACGAAAACGGGTTTACGATACGTCCTCACGAGACTGCGCCAGTTAAGTTCGGGGATCCGAGAAAAGTCTTTTTAAAAAAGGTACTTCTTTATTAACACAGGTTACACACGGGAGATGGGGAACGATCGACAGGCGAGACACGACTGCCCGCTGAAGGCGAGAGCGGCCCATATATAACTTCTCCTTGCTGAGTTAGCAGCAAGGGGAATATTGCACGTAGGCATATTAACACTCAATATAATGTTGACATAACTTGAATGAATTTATTCCTTGAAAATACTACGAAATATTTACAGCAAAACGTCATAGGCTCTGACGTACTTGTTGGCCACCTGCCAGCCGTCTTACGTCATACGCTCGTGCGTCATAGGCTCTGACCCACTAGTTAGCCTCCTGCCAGCCGTCTTACGTCATACGCTCGTGCGTCATAGGCTCTGACGTATTTGTTCGTCTCCTGCCAGCCGTCTTACGTCATTTGCTCGTGCGTCATAGGCTCTGACGTACTTGTTGGCCTCCTGCCAGCCGTCTTACGTCATACGCTCGTGCGTCATAGGCTCTGACGTACTTGTTGGCCTCCTGCCAGCCGTCTTACGTCATACGCTCTTGCGTCATAGGCTCTGACGCACTAGTTAGCCTCCTGCCAGCCGTCTTACGTCATACGCTCGTGCGTCATAGGCTCTGACGCACTAGTTGGCCTCCTGCCAGCCGTCTTACGTCATACGCTCGTGCGTCATAGGCTCTGACGTACTTGTTGGCCTCCTGCCAGCCGTCTTACGTCATTTGCTCGTGCGTCATAGGCTCTGACGTACTTGTTGGCCTCCTGCCAGCCGTCTTACGTCATACGCTCGTGCGTCATAGGCTCTGACGTACTTGTTGGCCTCCTGCCAGCCTTCTTACGTCATACGCTCGTGCGTCATAGGCTCTGACGTACTAGTTGGCCTCCTGCCAGCCGTCTTACGTCATAGCTCGTGCGTCATAGGCTCTGACGTAATGGCCCGCCGGTCGCTCGTGTTCTGACGTGATCTGAGGGAAAGGGTGAATCAAGGGAACAAATTTTTCCCGTTTCAGTTTATGTGCCAAAGCAAAGACATGAAAATGTCAAAAAAAATGTGTAAATAGGTACCTAAGCCCAACTGTAATTGTCAATTTTCTGACAATGAATTTTCGACTATAGTTTTCATACCTTTTTACTTAAGTACTTATTGCAATTTGAGACTGATAATGAGCTGTTGGCAAATAAAAAGTCTGATAACTACTTTATTACATCTTATTAATCTATTTTCAAGTTCCGATTCACAGTTGAATGTATTTTATTTAGATGTCGTAAAATTTGAAAACGATGGAATGACGAAACCTGTCGACTACTGACTCAAGTGATACTGTCGACTTCTAACACATGTAGGTCGACTACTAGTGCAAAACCATGTCGACTACTGAAGAAAATGTTGGTCACTGGTATCGACTACTACCTACAGCATTGGGATTTTTTACAAAACTTGTTTTTCCCTTTTCAAACCATGTTGAATAATATTTCCCGCTGCCAGGTCTTTTAGGGAAGGATCTTGGGTACACAATGAACAGGTTTGCAATGAGAAAAAAACCGAGTGAATATTGAAATGTCATCCATTTCTGACCTATATTTAAAATTTCAAGTATCTAGCTCATCATCAAAATTTAATTTGTTTAAACAAATAGGTATTATTTAAACAATTTTACAGACAAGAAACCGAGTGAATATTGCATTGTGATCCAGTTCTGACCTATTTTTAAAATTTCAAGTCAATAGCTCAGCATCAAAATTTAATTTGTATTATTACAAAAAGGTATTATTTAAACAATTTTACAGATGAGAAACCGAGTGAATATTGCAATGTGGTCATTCCCCGACTGACGGTTAAAATTTCTAGACTGTAGTTTACCTGGAAGATGAAACACTAGGTCTAAATGTCTAGATCCTAAATGTTAGATTAATTATTATTATCAATTTTATCAAGTACCTAGTGAAAATTATTATAATTTATTGTTAGGTATTAATAATTTGTATTTATTATTAATAATTATTATTATTAATTATGATTAATTAATACGATATAATTCTGGGGTTTTAATTACTACATCGGTAATACTTTTTCTATAAAAGAAGTACCTACCAACAAACATTCGAAATTACTTTCATTTCCGTAGCACGAAACGCACCTCAGAACAACAAACTCGACATCACTTAAGCCATATGATGTTCCAAAGAGCTTGTTAGTATGAAAATGGACCTGTATTTCAACAGTTTGATTCACGATCGTGTTGTGAGGCACAATCTTTGAGCCGTCATTGTGAACGAACGGCTGGTCGTACAAAGCTGCGGATGGTCTTAAAAAATTCTACGGAACAAACTCTATCCGAATATGAAATAAAAAACACACCGTTCTATATGAATTTTTCGAGATATGGAATTTTCAAAATTTCAAAATTCGTTTTGAACCCCTTCCCCTTGACCTAGGGTTATGAAAAGTTTCGAGGATCATTGTGGGGCTGGTCCAAACCCAGAAACCAAATTTCGTAATTTTAGCTCAACGCTAACTGGGCAAAGTGGCGCGGACGGCGGACGGCGGACGGACAGATTTGTTTTTTTTTTTTTTTTTTTTAATTAACTTTATTAACTTTTAGTAATACATATGTTACTTTATAGTTTTGACAATGGTGAGTATATATAAGTACAAGTATGTACAATGTAACATGTGTGAGGGTGGTTATCCAGTGATAATCCCTCTTAATTAGATATTGATATTATAACGCAGTGGTAAATATAAGTTAAAAAATAAATTAGTATAACAATTTTAATTAATAAGTAGGTAACAAACTTGAAGTAACGTGTTGACTAGCATAATGTGTAGTAGGAACTTAGTCTATCATGTCCATGGCTCTTTTTCTTTTTAGGCGTCTTGTGCTCGATTGTTGTCGTTCCCACGCTGACAAGAGATGTTGAAATGCTGGTGATTCGTGGGTGGATATTATTTTTTGTATATTTGTCACGGTTGCTTTGACAACGTCCACCACTTCTGGTAATTAATCGCAGTGCTCTGTTTTGCTGAATCTGGACTCGATTAATTTGTGATCTGCATGCCAAGCCCCAGACGGAACAGCTGTACTGCCATATTGGGCGGATTATAGTGAGGTATAGCAGTCGTTTGTTATTTAGTGTAAGTGGTGATGTGCTACTTAAGAGTGGTTTTAATTGTGTGATTCGGGATCTTAGTCGCTTTACAAGATCCCCTATGTGGTGATTGAAGGTCAATCGTTGTTCAAGACGAACGCCTAGGTATCGCACCGATTGGGCCTGTGGTATTTGCTCTCCGTTCATGATGATAGGGTGTAAACCGTAGTTTCTTTTTAAGGTAAACGTCGTGGTACATGACTTGCTGGTGTTTATGGTGAGTCGCCACTGCCGAGCCCAGTGTTGAATTTGATCAAGGTGGAGTTGTAGATTGCTTGAGGCAGCGGTCCCTGAGGCGTCACGGGAGAGTACTGCATGATCATCAGCAAACATTGCGGAACTGGTATTTGGGGACGTGGGTATGTCGCTCACGTAGATGAGGTATAATATGGGGCCCCACACACTTCCTTGGGGTACCGAAGCTTTTATTCCTCTGCTGGGGGATTGAGCATAATCGCACTCGACGTGGAACGTCCTGTTGGTGACGAATGATTGGATTATGCGAAAGTAGGTGTCTGATAAAAGCGGTTTCAACTTGAAGAGCAGCCCAGGGTGCCATACCCGATCGAATGCCTTCTCCGTGTCAAGCCATAGGCCTTGGCATACCTCCTGGTTTTCGTAGGTTTCTAAGATTTCTTCCACGACTCTATGTAATTGTTGTTGACATGAGTGAGAGCGTCGAAAACCGAATTGAAAGTCCGGTAGGGCCGGTGCAAGTAACGGCAGGAGTTTGGGCAGCATAAGTCTCTCAAATATTTTGGAAAATATAGAGAGAAGGCTTATGGGTCTATAGCTAGCAGGATTGTTTTTTGGTTTTTGCGGTTTTGGTAACATTTTGACTTTGGCATGTTTCCAACGGTTGGGAAAATGAGTAGTTCGGAGGATTGCGTTGAATATTTGTGTTAGTAGGACAAGAGGTTTTCTGGGTAAGTTTTTGAGGAGAGGTTGGGTGACGCGGTCAGGGCCTGGAGATTTTCTGGTTGGTGATCTTGCTATGGCGTTTTTAACTTGATTTGGGGTGAAATAGTCTTGAAATAAACTCAGAGCCAATGGTTGAGTGATTGCGTCTTCAATTTGATTGTGGAAGTCCGGTAGAAGACTTGGGTTTGGAGCAAACTGTTCAACCAATTGTTCGGAGAAGAGTAGAGCTGTTTCAGCAGGTGTGGATAACCAACGATTTCCGCATTTAAGTGGTGGGATGGCAGTAGACTCTTTTGTCAAAATTTTTGTTTTGTGCCATAATGAACCATCCCTGGTATTCAGCAGTGTTAACTCGTCTCTCTTCACTCTTTTCCTTTCCTCTTCTAACGCCACTTTTAATTGTTGTGTAGCTCTATTATATGCAGTTTTGTGAGGAACGTATTTAGTGCTCTCCCATAGTACCCTTGCATTACGCTTGACTAAGAGCAGTTGCTGGATATGTGTGGGTGTATATGAGTTTAGCTTGTGCGTTGGAGACTTAAGGGGTGAGCTTGCTTCATTAGCGGCATAGTGAATATTATGAGTTAGGCGACTCACAGCTTCATCTATATCCTTGGCAGTTTTCAGTGGTATGGTAAGGTCCGTCAAACTCTCCAAGACCTCAGAATACTTATTCCAGTCGAACGGTCGTCGTATCAAACTATTAGACTGTTTACAATGGATTGCTCCATTCAGATTCAAAGCAACCGGGAAGTGGTCAGATGACATGGTGTGTATGACACGGACTGAGGGTGACATCGTAACAATCTGTTTTCCTAGGAAGAAATCGAGGATATTTGGTGAATGTGCTGGGTTTGCTGGATAGTGGGTAGGTTCCACTGGGTTATATACCTCCAGAGTCAGTTGCAGTATGGCATCGTGGATCATTCTACCCCGTGGGTTTGTTGTTGCTGATGCCCATCTTGCATGTTTTGCGTTAAAATCTCCTCCTAGAAGGAACTTTTCTTTCATTTCATGAACAATAGCCCAAATGGTACTCATTCTCAGTCTGTGGTTTTCCCTATCGGGAGCGGAGTAGAAGGAACCAATTTGATATTTCCTGCCATTTATCTTCATTTCAATACGTGCTACTTGTGCGTCGTCCTCACTTATTGGCAGCATTTCATTATGGGAAATGCACTGTTTTACTAATAGGGCTGACCCTCCTTGTCGGGTTCCCGAGGGATGATCAGCACGGTATATTTTATAATATGGAATGTAGAAATTTATATGAGGAGACAATTTGGTTTCGGTAATCAGCGCTATGTCAACGTCATGTTGTTTTAAAAACAGTTCAAGCTCATGGTATTTGTTGTTCAAACCTTGACTGTTCCATGTGACGATCATAAGATTGGTATTAGAAGAAGTGGTCATTTTAGAAGTTTCGGAAGAATTTGGGTTAGGAGACTGATTAATGGATGTATGAGGCCAATTAATTGGTCGATTTTATGGCAGAGGCTAGCAGTTGTGGTATCGTTGGTCTGGTCGGAAGGCTTTGATCCTGCAGCAGCTTGGGAGTAGGAGTAAGATTGGGTCTGTTGATTTTGTTGAGGTGGGGCATGACGTACAAGTGTTGGGAAATGGTCTATGGCAGTGTTGTATTGCGGTTTTTCTATGTGACGTGGAGTGGGGATACTTTTTTTATTATTTCTGATCTTTTGTAGGTTTAGGTGTACTGGGCAACCTTTATAATTCGCCGTATGATCGCCCTTGCAATTTGTGCATACTGGAGGTATGGCCGCCTGTTTTGTACATGACTCAGTGGTATGCTGTCCGTCACACTTAACACATTGCGGATTACGATGGCAATAGTTTTTGGTGTGCCCAAAGGACTGACAATTTGTGCACTGAATGACAGATTTTTTGGGTCTGGGAGGTTCAATTTTTACTACTGCATTTCCCAGTCTGTTTACATTATATATTTCTGCATTTTTTGTGTTTGGTTTGAGGTCTACAAAAAATAGTGGCATTGGAGCCTTAGTTACCGGGTGGAGTGCAGGTATTGCTTGAACTGGTTCAAAGCCATGTTTATTTTTAAGTTCATCGATTATAGAGGACGTATCTGTTGTATGATGTAGTCCTCTTATTACAATACGGAAATTACGATCGTCCTTCAATTGGTATGTGTGAAATTCTGCTCTTTTAGTTTCCAAGTAGTTAGTAGCACCTCTGTAACCATCGATTGTTTCCATGTTCAATTTGATTGCTTCGCCGGTCGTGCGGTATGAAAAATTGCCAATTTTATCGATTGCATTAATTTCTGAGAGGAATTTATTAATATTAGCAATATTGTATATGTAAAGTGGTGGGCATTTTTCTTTTTCCGAAGAGGTGTATTAGGTGTTTCGTCCTCCATAGCATCAGGATCGTGGTTTAAATTAGCTAGGGGTGCGAATGAATTTCGTGTTAAGAATGTATCATTGGGTGGTGGTTCTATTCGAGGGCGTTTTATTTTTGGATGGCTAATACCTGGTGTATTCGATCCCATGTTCTTGATCCTGAACGTCGCTGTCACTAGTCAGGGCTTAGAACCGGAATTAGAACCGAGATAACGATGAACTGATAATAACTTCAATACAAATCGCGATAACGGCACAGAGATGATAACTCGTCGGTGTCTCGATCGCTTTTTTGTTTATTCGATTTTCTGAATCTACGTATCTTGAAACGTAAACCAACAAATTTTGAGGGGGGGTTAAAATTTTTTTTCTTTGGGCGATTCCAATGGTTCATTATCGAAGATAATAAACCAAAATGGTGACGACTGTTGCTGCTCCTGCTCCTGGCTCACCTCAGTCGTCTTCCGAATCAGACTGCGATACCCCTATTGATATATGGGCACATCATAAATCGTTGGCGTTGAAAATCAATAAAAGAATGGCATCTCTGAGCTCAACCATTAATCTGGATACGGAAATATATACGTACCCCACAACAGCTTCAAACGTTCGATCTAAACCTCTTGAAATGTGGGAAGACATGAAAACAGTGTACCCAAAATTATACCAATATCCCTGTGTATCAAATTTCAGCGCCCTAAATTGAACTGGAGAGAATTCAGGTGTATTGCTCACGAACCTGTTCTTACAACCTCCCAATCACTCCCCCGTGGTCTCTTGAATCTGTGGAGCAAATTTCAGCGCCCCGAGGTGAACAGGAGAGAATTCAACTGTATCGCTCACGATCACCCTCACGACGAGACTTTCATTTGGGACGCACTTCACTGAGAGGGCTTCACTAAGAGGGCCACTGAGTGGCGAAGTTGGCTATTAATAGCGTGTACAGGACTCTGTTCTGCCGCCCATCCATTCCTGCCTCAGTCAAGTACAAAATCTTCAGAGCGGTAGCAAGAGCTATCCTATGTTACTGTGCCCAGGTAACTGGGTATGTGATGTCAAACACCCTTGAGCAAGTCTTGGGATATTTTATTAAGCGTATTTACTGTCTGCCAAGGAATACGCCTAATTATTTTGTTTATTTGGAGACCGGTGCGCAGCCCATTTTGCCCATGACCTGTCCGTACGTCGTTAAGGCCTTGAAGATGCCTCGCAGTAGGTACCCTGGCATGGGTAAAAAACAAAATATATGCGAATAGGGAGTGTGGACGGTAGTATGGGTTTGGAATCGTTGAAACTTATATCTCATATCTGCGATAACTCTGAGCCCGCAAATTGTTTATGTACTCCTTTACATAGGGTGGTAAGTTATCGTTACCTAGGCATTATTGTGGAAGAGGCTTTGACCTGGAAAATGCATATTGAAGCAATAAGCAAAAAATTGAGACGAGTTAATTATGTTTTATACCATGCTGGAAGGGTTTTTAAGCGAGACAAACTACGTTTATTGTACATGGCCTTGGTGCAGTCTACTATTCAGTATGGTATCGTTTCGTGGGGGGGAACTTACCCAACTCACTTGGAGAAATTAAATGTGATACAAAGAAGTATTATTAAGACGATAATGAGGAAGGAACGTCGGTACTCTAGTCTTAACTTATTGAATGAGTTTAAAGTTTTCACCCCGAGACAGTTATTTTTGAAATCCCTTCTACTAGTATACCACAGAAACCCTACCATAGTTCAACAAAGCCAACATCATGATTATCAGACCAGATTTGTATTGATGGGAAATGTTGTTGCGCCGAGGCCTGCTCTTGTGCTCACAACAAGAAGTCCAAACTATATAATTTATATGGTCCTTAGAGTTGTGGATTCTCCCCTAAAATCCCCACTATTATGTACGCGTGTGGCATATAAAAAGAAAATATATGAACGGTTAGTGAGGCTGGGTAGGGAGGGGGCGGAGAATATAGTTAGGAGCATTTATGTTTAGGATGGTAAAATTCCAGATGGTAATTTGTGTCGACGCAATGTTATTGTTGACGTATGTTTATTTCAATTGACGTATGTAATGTTAAGTTTCAAATTAGTTGATGTAAGTAAAGTATGATTTACGTATAGATGCAGTTGATCTATGTAAACTCAAGTTCGAAATTGTTTGGCGGTACTCTTGTAGGGGGATACAGGCTCTTAGCCTTCTGCCCTGCAATAAAGTGTGGTTTATGCAACTGTAAATAAATAAATAAATAAAATGGTTGCGCGTGAGGTTGTCAGGTCCAAAGTATCATGGTTCCTAGCACTCACTGGACTGACCCAGCGGCATGATTGCGATTTTCATTGGGATGTGGACAGGGTAAATGACTGGCCGAGGCAGCTGGATCTGTTGGTGGGATCAGTGTACCATAAAAGGATGGTAGACATGCGAGCTGGTGCCCAGTCATCGAGGAATCCGCTGTACCCACTGCTGAATCTAGAGGTAAGACCTGGAAAACTACAGGAAGAAAAAGATCACCCTCTATGGGTCCGCAGATGGATTTTAAAGCTGAGGGGTGCTCTGTGCTTAGAGTAAGCCAAATTCAATAATAAGTATGCAATATAATTCATTATGATATCTCTGGCTCGTATCACTCCGGCAGACGGACTACAAGTCCATTGCTGTATCATGTTTTTTTTCTCTGTCCTGCATGTGCGTTTGATGAAATAAACATGGTTTCTTCTTCTTCTTCTGTATTGCTCACGAACCAGATCTTACAACCTCCCAATCACTCCCCCGTGGTCTCATGAGGTTGTGTACCAAATTTTAGCGCTTTACGGTGAACAGGAGAGAATCCCCCATAGTAGGTAAGTAAAGTTCCTAATAAAGCACAGAAATGACATTACATACTGAAACGTGAAGGAAAAACATCGAATGTGTGATATACATCGTAAGAAAAACATCTATGTTTGCAGAAAAACATCGAGTATTCGAAACCCATTCCTAGAATAAGTAGTGGGGTCCCCAGAGACCCCACCCGGTACTTGGTGTAATGTTTTTCACCCGGTATTCAGAGGGTTAACGATTAGTGATTTTAGGCTGAATTTTATAGCAGAGATTCTAATAGAACTTTGTACTAAAGCTTTGTTTTCTTGTTAATATTCAAGCAATATTCGAATGTTTTTGGACTAAAACTGGCTTTAAAATTAGCCCTTGCTTAGCGATCTGCCATATTGAGTACCAATGACCGCATTGGAAAAACCCTTTGGTACTCTCACTCATTGTATCGACTCAGTGACCTCCAATATAATCAGAAAAGACCTAACCAAAAATGTTCACTACTGATATTTGAAAATGTAGAAAATTGCTGCAAAATATGCAGACAATGTACCAAGTCGGGCCTGAATATACGATGTCGGGTTACATTGGACCATATGTGGAAATTATGAGACCTGGTGCAAGCGAACTGGGGAAGCTTGCCGGTTCAAGAGTTTCGCATGTATTTCATGTATTTCAGCCCCCACGTATACAGGTTGGTGGTCACATTATTGGCACCTGAAACTAAGTATGAAAATGTTGAGAGGTTTAGTTCAGAAAAACTTGCTGTGGAATCTGAGTGCGGTAGAGCGCCCAACAAAAAACAATTGGGACCATTTGACTGAAAGGCAATTAGCCAGTATTGTGAACTATTCGGGTTGTATGAAAATTTCACAGAAGTCAACACGTCAGACACATTAAGGTTTTATTGATCTGGAAATATGCATTCTTTCCCACAATGAATCAATACAATGAAGTTAATTTACCTACAAATTACAATGGAATACTAAAAACAATACTGTGTATTAATGAGTGCATTGAAACAAACAATAACATTAATGACAGAAAATGAGACGAGAAAGAATGGAGTTTATTTCCACATACTAAATGACATCCAAATAACTATTACACTACTATACTAACACATGAGATGAATAAAAACAAAAAACCAATCATGATATATTTATTATCATTTTGAGTAAACTCATTTGACACAGAAATTGAATGGAGTTTCAGAAATTGAGACGATTGTTCAAAACAATCCAATTAATGTGAATTATCAATACAAAGGTCTATTGCAAAATAGTGGATTTCCAACCATTTTTGCAACAGTTGATAGAATACAAGTTGAAATTAGAAATGTAAAAAATATTTGAAAACCTTACTTCCACCTAAACACTCCATAACATCACTATGAGTGATAATGTTTCCGGAAAACCAAAAGTTTTTTTTTTTTCAGTTGTTATAAAACCAACCACAATTGAGAAATAGCCTGTCTAAAATAGAACAACAGGAGTTAGTCACATTTCTAAAATATATAAAATGTATAGATACAACTTTCAAAACCAACAACAGGTTCACTATGTAACTGAAGAATATACAAAGTATATCATAGAAAATTAATATTATCAATCAATCGATTATATTATATTATTTGTTGAATCAACATAAAACATCTATCCACAGTTAGGTACTAGAAAGTAAATTTAAAGTTAGAAAACAGTCAAGTTATTCCATGTTGATTAAATAATTTACTCTGAGTACTGTACAACATTAAAATCACCATCCAAATTATTACAAGGGCTCAACAGGAAAAACAAGGATCCACTAAGCGAACCATTAATCTAGACGGACAGGTCAGAACTGAACAACCAAACCATAGGAACACCATATGGAGAAAACAAAAACCCTTGAGAAATATACTTAAAATTATCATGACATATAAAAATATTGTGCATAAATAACATATACTTTCAGGTTTCACATCTTTTCAACAATGTTGTACCGTTCAACACACAATTACAACACCAAATATTAAGGTTCAACATTTGGGTTTTACAAGTAATGAAACTGTAGTTACTCTGTAATTACCATTTAACCATTTCTCAATCAAAATACATAAATACACTTATAAACGGATCACAACACTGGATCTATGATTTGAATCACACTTCTCTCGAAGTAAACAACTCAGGAGAGTCACTTCTCACAAAGTACATACATGAATTGTGATTCACTCTAGAATAACAAGCTCGTCACATTAATAATTCTGATGGAATCACGAATGTTATTTTCAAGGGCTTGGGTGATATTTTTGAAGAATGTAAGTTTCAATGGTTGGTATATAGGTATTCATCACTTTTTGTACAGAAGATAAAACATTGACACATGACAAACAGAAACATGTGATATTCTTAATAACTCTAAAGATGACTAGATCATAATAAATGAAAGTAGCAAGTTTACAATTTAATTATATGGAAGGTATAGGATGTTTCCAACGAGAACTTTCTAGTGCCAAAATATATATTATTTACCTTCATACCACTAGCACCACAACTGTTTCTCCCCTCCCCTCCCCACGCCATTTGATTCATTCATATGAAGACACGGGATACGCCTAAGCCACTCCACTCCTGCAATTATCAAATTTCCCCACCTACCCATGATTCAATAGCCTCAGGTCCTATCATGCATTGAACAAACCCTCCTCCTAGCCTCGGCCAGCACTCTCTTCCTCCTAATCAATGACCTCCGGAGATCATCACCAATCAAAACCACCACACAAATGAGATGCTTCTGGAGCTTTCTAACCCTAACTACCACTAGAGACAAGGTATCTTAACACAAGGTGACAAGGTACCACTCAAGGTATTATCATCAATACCACTCAATCATTATTTGGTTGTTCTACCTTGGAGTCATTATCCACAAGGTACCATTTACTATGATCGTGGATTTCAGCCCTCTTCCCAACACTTGAGGCCCACTGGTCAAAATGCGTTTCGAGTCCTCATGCAAACATCTTGACTACCCTGCTCGTCGCCAATATGGTCTATTCATGTATCCCGAAGCAAAAATCTCGTAAGCACCATCAACGATTATTATGGTAGAATTATTGTTCAACTCTTCCAAAGCTCCCGTGGCCTCCATTCCAGGGTTTTCTGATGATTAGACAACCCAAGATGACTTCACAGATTCCCGAACTATGAAGCCCTTCCACATTTCCAGATAATTCAATCTGAACTAGATTTACCTGGCCCTATACCGAGACGTTTTGCACATGTCCTCATCAAATTCCGGTAACTCTCGAAAGCGAAGGAGTACATTTTGAAGTAGTTGGAAGCCGAGGCGTAACATATGTACATACGTCAAGGATCACATGTGTTTACTGTGTGAAATCACTCACAGCTCTTTTACGATAAATTTTACTATATGAATGAGTAAATTCTACAGTTCTATTCTTCTCCAATCTTTAAGCGACGTTTACAGAAACAGGAACTGCAAGGTGAACGCATAAATCAGCAGTCTTTCATTACTTGACCAAAGTAGGAACAATCTGAAAGCAGCATGTGACCAGTTGACCATATTGATGGTTACGAATCGACCAATGTTCACCACAATGATAACGCACCCGTCGCGGAACAAGGGAACAGATAAAAATCTGATTTTCGGGAAATCGCGTTCGAAGTTTTGCTCTTTTGCCATGGCCATAATCTCCTTGGCTATCGCCCGCTCTCTCCAGGAGCAGGAATAAACTAGCCTCGTTCCGACCTTCGACGGGCAAAATAGACCCCTTCCATGATAAAATTCCAGTGCTGACTCAAAATTGGCGGTTTTTGAGTTGTTCCCTTATTCGACGACGGGTGCGATAATGTTTGACAATGGTTACACAACCATAGGCTTTGAATCCCACATAACCAGCAACCAATCTCGTGGTATGAATTCCTCCTCCCTTTTCTCTTTAAATGAATCAAATCGGGAGAATACTGAGTATCTTCACCACAAATGTAAAGAGTTATTCATTTAGATAAACGAAAGTAGAAATACAGAGGGGTTCGCCAGCCATTCAAGACACCCATTTTAACTCGATCACACTCAATACTCCATTTATATTTCAAAGGACGATCTCAGAGAGAATATTTTGGCACTAGAGAACTTGATGCTTCCATACAATATTTTCATAAGTATATGAAACTAATTTATATTGTAGATATATGGTAGGGTTTGAGGGAAGACAAAACAACTGAAGCAGTGGTACATTTCAATTTCTTCCAACACGCTTCAGCTACACAACATCTCATCAGGAAGAAGAAATCTAAACTGAGTGGGTACAATAAATTATTGACAAAACTGTTGGGATTGAAATCATTAAATTGAAAATTAGTACCAATTATCAAGATACTGTAGAGAAAAGGAATGAATTCTTGAAGTAAGGTGAATTCTTGCTTGAATCTAAAAGATCAATTTACCCAACCATTATATATATATAATATATATATAATATTATTATATGAAGGACAGAAAGTACCTCCTCTCCAATGGTGTGCTACCAAACCCGAAACGAGGAGATTGTCTTGAAAACACTAAATGAAACTTTAGCTTGTAATTTTGTTTTCCCGCAAAACCTATGAAAAAAATAACGCAGAAAAACATCAGCAAATATTGTATTGGACCCAGTATTTTTCGCTTTGGAACTTCTCCACTAAACATACAGACGATAATCCTATAATTAGATTGACACCAACCATATTTGAGTCATATAATACAATATGACATACATAATAATACAGAAAATCAATCAATTATAGTCGAGGGGCCCTTCACATACTTCAATGATAATAAAGCACCTGTGGTAATGACGAAAAAACGCAAAGTAGTATAACCATGATGATGGTAGTACTCTAGCCACTTTTGCCAGCTAGGTTTGAGACATCAAATCATTTGTTAGCATCTAAAGAAATTAATTTCAAACCTACAGTAAATATGATTGTCGTTTTTTGTTACACAGGATAGAATGATTTTTTTTTTTTTTTTTTTTAAATCCCATCATCAGTTCAGGTTGAAAGGGCTTCAGAATTCATGAAAGGAACTAGTGTTCGTACATGCAAAGGAGAACATTAATTTGGCAGTTAGCATCCATAACTGGATTGCATCACAGGTTACATTCAACAGGTTACGAGGTTTTTCTTTCCGTTTTATTTATATATTTATATATATACTTTTTTTTAATTTTTCATAAATGCTCCAGTGAGCTATGTATCCAGCTACACTACGACAAAACATATAACTAGTCACAATAATCATGATAGAAGACTCGAAGCATCACAAACACAAATCTTGATAAATTGTCAGACATAATCCAATAAATATCATGGAATATATTTAGAATGGAAGCTTGGAGAAAAAGGAAATAATCAAACTAAGCCAACTTTTTAGGGTTGATATGATGAATCCACTTGACAAAACGTTTGACTTTAATAACTTTGGTATCCACTATTGAATTTTTTTTAAATTAAGTCTGATACTGCGATGTTATTATATAATATATAATTCATATCATTATATAATATATAATACATATCATGTATGCGTTAAACCAAACGACATTTGTAAAGTGAAAACCTAAAATCATCATTATATTTGATATTTCCATTCAAAGATGATGCTGACAATCATGGACTTCTATACATTGAATTACCAATTAATATACAATTACACATGTAACAATAACATTTTGATAACATTTCAACAATAAATCAATCCTAATCAACATGAGTAGGTAATAATAAGATTCAAAGACCAACAATTCACTGCTTCCAGCAGATTAAAATTAATAATAAATAAACAGAAAATAATAACGTTTTCGATCATTCAATTCAACATATACTAACAGTATGAAATAACAATCGACTATCTTGAGATTTAGAGAATTGGGAAACATCAAAAACAGAACGTTCAGTTAAGATACTCTGTTTGTCCACCAAACTGGCAACAGCCCTACAACATGAGATATGTACTGGTGGCACGCTCTCAAAGCCAGAATTGATTATGATTATTATTATTATTATATGGCACTGTTACTACCATTCAGACTAAATTGAAATGTACAAATGAATTCTTTTAAAAACGACTACAGTTATTCTAATGGTCTTGAAAAAAGATTGGGGAAAGCCAAGCACCTAGCAGCTGGTATCGAGCTGTAACCAATCCCCAACATAGCTCCTATGCTCAATAAAACTTCCTTGGACCTATTATATTGCTCCAATTATTTTTTCATAGTATTAACAATGAAACCCCCTCAACCCAATCTGGTAAAACAATGCTGCCAACTAACAAAAAATTAAAAATGAATAACATCCCTAGTCAAAGACATACATGGAGATGATAGCATTTACACTACTGGTTTAACAATAAATAAATAAAGCAATGAAACCTTTCACTGTACCATCGTGGCTCAAGTTACCTCTTCATCGCACGTCATCCATATTAATTTTGGCTCCAAATATTTTTTCTAGTTGGGATTCATAATCATCTATGTTCCTCTTCATAATTTCCATGCATGGCCCAAGAAGTCGCTCAAAAGCTTCAACGTCCAAAACTGTAAATTAATGCATATATTATTTATTCAAGTTGGAACCAGTATTGAAGTCTGTAAAAAATGCTGCAAAAACGAAAAGTCTGCAGCCAAGTCACACATCGTTTGGTATTGCTTGCCCTGTTTCAGTCATGACATCATCCTAAACAAAGCACTACTTAGTTACTAAACAAAGCAGGTGTTTCTGTAAATACCACTTGATCAGGGCACGATAGTATACATATTGTGATGATAACATGAGAAAGTCAGTTGTTCCTCTGTTCATCATGTCTCCTACCAATGAATGAAAATGAAAAGAATGGTTGAGATTATCAACGGCGGATAGCCAAAAGACATAATGGAGATGATAGCATTTACAGACTGATGGCCTATGGACTTCTGGCCAACGGGCGTTGTTGTTCTAAAATGTTGGTAAGAAATATAACTCGCAGTCTAATTGTGATACTTGAACCTTGTGTGACTTATTCATTTCTCTAGTACCAAGGGGTGTTGATTCGCAACAATATAAACTGTTCCGGTTTCAAATAAATGGACGAAGTGGAGCACTCGAAATCAATACCTATGTTTCCTTTTGCACTATTCCAAATAGAAGACGAGAATTCAAAGAAAAACCTATTCTATTTGGAATAGTGCATAGGTATTGATTTCGAGTGCTCCACTTCGTCCATGGACGCTATACATTACAGAGTATACAACATAGGTATTGATTGATATTGCATTCTATTGAGAGCAAGTAAAAATTAGCATAAGAGTTCGAATCCACCAAGAAAATTATTTTGTCCAATACCAGGATTACTTACATGCTACTTTCACAGGACCAATCGCGTACACAGATGCAGCCCTAGGTCTATGAGTCACCAGTGCAAGTTCCCCAAAGTAATCTCCTTTACCAACAGTCTTGATCTAGAGAATAATTGAACACAAAGTGAATGGTGAAGTGGAGCAAATAATGTAAACCATAATTCATACTTTATACATATCAAATCAACATTGGAGTTACACGCTTTGGCATGATAAGAGCGTTTCCAAGGCTTATACAAATAACCTAAAAGCCTACGAGACTTCATGGAACTCAACAGATACAAACAAGCCAATGATGGACAACCCATTTACTTATCCCATATATGACCCAATTGGATAGCACGAAAGTGTTCTACAGATTAACTCCTCATAAACGACACCTCTCAAAGGCAGTTTTTGACTACTGATTGTTGAGGTCATTCCAAGATAGACACATCTCTGAAACGAAAAATTTTTTGAGCCCCAACAATAAAGTTGTTTCAGTGATTTCAATGAACCATAAAACTATTGAGAAAAAAACCTAGTTTCTAGGGACTGTAAATAAAACTAATTCTTGAAAGACCCATAAATAAGATGGAACAGCTAACTCACCCAAAACTTCATCAGTCAATTGAACTATTGAACAAGTACGCTCCCTACTCAACATGAGTGATTTTTCATTCCTTCTTGATACAGTAGTTGGAACCAGGTTAAGTGAAGCAGGTTATTGGATATATTATAAACCTTAATATTACAGTTATGTAACACTCACAGGAACTTCTTTGTTGTTATCACCGAGCATTGATATTTGAACTTGACCATTTTCAACAAAGTACATGCCATCAGCTGCATCATATTGTCTAATTATGCATTCACCATCTTGGTAACTTTTTGGAACTAGAGCATCAGCAAGATTCATCCTTTCATACGGCTGAAACATACGATATTTGAATGAGAAGATTGCATGCAGATGAGCCAGAAATAGCATAGAAATGTAAATTGGGTACCGATTAGCTCTGCCTTATACCTATCATTCCATTCCAATCATGTTAGATTATCTGAGAGGGGCTTAATGCAAGAGCAATTGACCATAGATGAAATCGCAAATCAGAAATCTAGGGGCGCGGGAGCGTCCCGCCCGCCAAGGATACCGAAGCCCAGAAACGAAGCGACTGAGACACTGATTAAGCGACGGAACAATTGGGCTTTTCGGCCCCCTGGGTGTCTTGGGAGTTGATGTGCCTAGGAGCCTGTGAGGACGTAAACCAAATTTCAACTCTCGGGACCATCAGATGTCGGGAGTATAGCAGTTTTAAAATCACTATTTTTCACGATTTTCGTGTTCTTCTCGTTCTCTATTGACGGGGCTACAGCCCAGCAGACTAAATGGATCGAGCTGAAATTTTGCACACACGTTTGTTTCCATCCAAGGGATTGCCTTTTGTACATTTTGTTCCCCTCCCCCATCAGGGGGAAAGAGTAATTTGGAGGAATTTCAAACGGTCATAACTTTTCAAAATTGGAGCTATTTCACTTTTTCTTTTTTAGTTTTATTCTGCTTACTAAACTCTTTAACTTGAAATAATAATGAGCTTCCAGAGGAGGAAAACAAAGGAGTTATGATGGTTTTCCTATTTTCAACGATAACTGCCATAAAAATTAATCGAAATTGGTGTGGTTGGTCCTAAAATGTGTCAGCAGCCCCCGACATCCGTTCTCACGCCTAACGTCCTTCCCAAGTTTACCAGTCAGTGAATATAGCCAGAATTCTTTAAAGCCGCCGACTATTTCCTTTCAGGACAGACGAAGACGCTAGCTAGACTCAGGGAACGATACTGGTGGGACGGAATGGAGAAGACTGTGACGGAGTATGTGCGGACCTGTCATGGGTGCCAGAGCTGCAAAACCCCTAGGCAATTGCCGGTAGGATCCCTCAATCCCATCCCTATACCATCCGAACCCTTCACCAAAATTAGTATGGACATCCTTGGACCATTCAGACGAACGGAGCAGGGTAACACGGTAATGCTGTGTTACTGACTTCCTCACCCGCTACAGTATAGTGGAGGCTCTACCAGATCAGACGGCAGCCACGGTAGCAGATGCGGTATCAATCGGGTGTCCTCAGTGTTTGGTTATCCCTGGGAGATCTTGAGCGATAGAGGATCAAATTACCGATTGGATCTCATCAAGCACCTGATGTTGGGGCTAGACATAGAACAACGTTTTCGTGGCGTTCCACCCCCAGACTAACGGAGCGCAATAACTCTACATTTGAAGCAATGTTAGCGCTCTATGTCAACACCCAACAGACGGACTGGGACAAATACATCCTCCCCTTGATTTTACTCACAACAGTAGCATCTCCGAATATTAACCTACATCGTGTTTCCAGCCTTCTCTGTGCTCCTACCATCACCAGCCATTTCGTGACTTTGACCCACCTGAGTCTGATTTTATGTCAACTTTTTGAGGTTTTTGAAGACGTTCCTACAGTGTTTTTCCACCCGAATCAGGTCAATCTTCAACAACAACATCCTAGTAAGTAACCCCAGTGAGATTTCCTCCTTGAAATTACTTTGGGGATGAGTAAACTAACTTTCTTGTTTATTCGTGTTTGGGGGAGGCTTGGGACATTCAGATGAGGGAGGCTTGGGACATGTCCCAATGCTCCCGCAATTGTCCTTTCTCATCTGATTGGGATTCTGACCTCAAAAATTCTTCGTTTGAAGTTCACTCGAGTCTAGTTTATAATTTTCCATCTAGAAGCTTTGAAATTTCTAATTATTTCGACATTTTAATTAGCTATTTACGATTGGATTTACGATTTTCGTTCTGGAAGCTTTGAAATTCTGGTCATAATTCCTAGGCCGGCAACTAACTCATTACATTCCTAGCAACTACCGATGAGTGATATTCTAACGGCTAATTTAAATGAACTTCCTATTCTTTGTCACATTTAAATTTAAGGCTCCTATTTCTTGCTAATTTTTTTTTTTTTTTTTAGATAATGCATTTATTTGATAAGACACAGATATATACAGGTAAAAGATACACAATAAATGCTACTTCCCACTTCAAGTCTAGGACTTGTGCTGTGGGAAGGAGTTGCTATCTACTAATCAACTAATCAATTAATGCGGATACATTATGTATAAATGAATAAAAACATAAATCAATTGCTTAAAAGAAAAAAAAAAATATATATGCATAAATAATATCGATCCTCTAATATAGTGAAACATAACAAAGAAAAAAAAAATACATTGAAGCCTCTATGTAGCAACGACTTAAATAATGCAATATATAGATAGAATGGAAAACAAAAATCAAAACATTTCTCTTCAGTGATTACGGTTTGACTCCATATACTTTCTGAGCTCCTCTTTGAAAACCGATATCTTTGGTATTGAGCGCAGGTGCTTAGGCAAAGCGTTAAACAATGTCGCACCTCTATAGTCGTGGGCTAGCTGACCTCGAAAAGTTCTTCTAAAGGGCACTCTGACGAATCTTTGCTTCTGGTATCTTGTTACACCACCAGCTGGCAGTGAGAGATCGCTATTTTCTATTGATTTTCGAGCCCTAATTATCATTATTTTATCTATCAGAGACCTGAGAGGGAGGACCAACATTTGTTTAAATAATTCGGCTGTAGAATATCTCATCCTTTTTTTAAGTAAAACTTTAATGATCAGTTTTTGTGCCAAAAAGACGGTATTGAGTAGCCCAGAGCTTACACCTCCCCATCCCGAAATGCCGTATATCATGAGAGACTGTACCAGGGCAAAATAAAACATCCTAATAGCTTCCTTAGAAAGAAAGTTCCTCACCACTCGACAGACATAAACCAGTTTGCGCAATCTCGAAGTCAGACAGTTCTAAGTGACTTATCTATTTCTTGTCATGTATGTAAATTACAATTCCAATTTCTTGCTAATTTTAAGTGAATTTGCACAAATCAGAAGTCTGACTACATGTTACATACATTTATAAGTACATAAATACACATACATTGTAATTTTTTATAGGCTGTCCCAAGCCTCCCTCACCTTTGTCCAGATCGTCCCACACATGGGGAGGGTTGGGACAAAAAAAAAGCCCTCTAGTTTTTAATTATGTTCAAGTGGTAGAAATGGTTTTAAAACTTGGGGAAACAATCAAAGAGGTAGGTGAGATGTGTAGTTTTGCGTGGGAATTTTTGGAATGGCGAAAATTGTTATCCTGGCTGCTAGAAAAATCAAAATGTGGAAAATGTCCCGACCCTCCCGACTTTCCCCTAACAATAACCTCATAATAGTTGTTAAGCAAGAGGAACTAATTGTTTTAACATAACATTGTTATAAAATAAACATAATTATAAAATTATTGTAAAATAAATAACAGCAGGTAAAAATTTGCACTGAACAAGACACTTCGCCTTTTTCTTTGGAATAATGCATTCAAATCATTTCAAACCGCCCATCCACAAAACAAGCCATGAATGATTGAGATTCACTGATTTTCCAGGCCAACTCGTTGAAATGATACATGAGTGATACAGGAATGATGAGTGGTTAAGAATTACCTGTAGAGCTTTCAGCATAGGGACACAGTCAATCAGTGTTTCATACATTTTCCTCTTCTTGAATGCACTCTTTAACACAATTCTACGGAAAGTTTGTCGATCCATCGCCCAAAGAGAACCTGTTGAGCCAGCAACAATCGTAGCAGCCCGAGGCATGTTATACAGGAGAGCCAACTCACCAAAGCTGCCACTTCCATGGTAAGTGTGAATCAGTTTGTCAGCTCCATCCACTTTAATGTAGGCTTCGAATGCGCCGCTGAAATAATTAAACAAAAGTGTTAGAATTATGGCAAACGGAAATGGAACAATGATTATAGATACTTGACTTGGAAATGACAGCGATGGAAAATGAAGGAATGAAGGAAAATATTATTTTTCCTGAACTATACCTGTCCACCATCCTTCCATCCTACCATAAAATAAGACTAGAGGAGTACAATTGCATTACTAAATCCCCGAAGAATACAGGCACAGATGGAAAAGTATGCTGGTGTGCCGCAAGGAAGTGTATTGGGCCCACTCCTGTACCTTCTGTACACCAGCGATTTACCAGAAGTCGAACATAACACCACAGCAACATTTGCAGACGACACTGCTGTCCTGGCAGTTGGTGACAGCAATAACGAATCAATATCAAAACTCAATAAGTCCATCTCCAAAATCCGTCTTTGGACAACAAAATGGAGGATAAAACTGAATGAGGCCAAGTCGGTGCACGTTGATTTTACCAACCAGAAGATTAACTACATCCCTGCTTTCCTCAACAACGTGGCAATTCCCTACGCGAATGAAGCCAAATACCTGGGCATGACGCTAGACGCCAAGCTCAGGTGGAAGGAACATGTAAAAAAGAAGAGGACAGAGCTCGCATTAAAACTCAGAAGGATGTATTGGCTAATCGGCCGACGATCCACCATGACCATTGGTAACAAGCTGCTTCTTTACAATCAAGTACTCAAGCCAGTTTGGATGTATGGAGCGCAGTTGTGGGGCTGCACAGCTCCAACCAATAGACAGATCATTCAACGTTTCCAGAATTCTGTACTACGATGTATCACTGATGCGCCGTGGTACTTCCGAAATGAGGCACTCCACCGTGAACTTCAAGTTGACAGTGTGGATGTGGTGATCAAAAAGCGAGCAACGGCTCATCTTGCCAGACTAAAAGATCATGTGAATGAGGAAGCTGTAAAGCTCCTGGATGTGCAAGATCTAACTCGACGCCTTAAGCGTTTGAAACCGCATGAGCTTGTGTAGGAAGTGAATGTGATATGTTCGAGAGACAAGGGACAAAGTTATGCATCTTAGGTCCTGAATAGTGTGTTGTAGTAATGTAAGTCAGATTTGTATTGTTAATGAGATTACTCGGTGCCTCAAAAAGCCTTAAAAAAAAAAATAAATAAAAATAAAATAAGACTAGAGGAGTACAATTGCATTACTAAATCCCCGAAGAATACAGGCACAGATGGAAAAGTAAACTACAATTTCCTACCAGCAAAGTACAAGTACCTACGTCATTTGTAACAGCGTTGACATTATTGGTGGAGATTAAACAATAGAAGACATGTAGCAATCAAACTTTGTTGTATAAATGGAGAGGCGATGTGACTAACGTTGTCGCTCTTCAGTTATTGGAACTAAAGACACCCCATTGAAACCTGAAGGACATTGCTCAAATAAGAAGTCTTTCAATAATTACCTATCAATTACGTAGAAGTTGTCTCCATCATCTCCCTGCTTGATGATACTATCTCCTTTTTGAACTTTCTTTTCAAACATAGCATTCAAAACTTCATTGGTTTGTTCCTGAAATGAATCAACAATCTCCAGTAGGTAATCACATACATCAATACAATAACAATGGAAAATAATTAGGGGTGGAAATCGTCCTCCAACTTTTTTCTTGAGTTTCTAAAATTTAGAAACTCAAGAAATAAGTTGGAGGACGATTTATTATTTAATAATATTATGGTCACTAGACTCTATACAGAATCCAGCACAGTTTGACAAGGTAACAGTTGATATAATTACGTCTAAGCTTGAATTTCAGAGTTTAACGTTGTAAGAGGTAGAATCCAAAAATCGAATAAGCAAAATCCTGCACTTTGCAATAACACCTACAACTGCTATAACACCTAAAACTGCTTAAGTTTATATTTACATAATAATTTCTTACCGGGTCCAGCGATCTGAATAAAAGTATGTTTCGAACGTTTTCCGCAAGTTTCTGGCGCTGTTCATCAGATTTAGGATAAATCAGGGGCTGAAAAGTCAAAAGCATTCATAGTTTAATGCTAAATTCAACTGACACCATTTTGACACAATTTGCATATGGCAGGAGTAGAGTTACAAAAGGTATGAGGAGTTTATATCATAGAGTTGCATGGACAACTAAGAGGAATGATACTGCTCATCATATAACTACATAAGACGGCTGCATGGCAGAAAATATGCAGTAGTTGAGCAGATTTATTTGAAAAATTGAGGAATTAACCCTGGAACGTCTTGTAGAGAGATTTTCACACGCTGTTTGAAAGAGATTTTCTTGGAACTTTATGAAATTGCGGGAATATTAAAAAATGTTTCATTATTGAAATCCAATGCTCAGGTACAGCTTTGAATCATGTAAATCAAAAGGAAGGAGTTGGGACGGAAGAGAAGGATATATAATTTCAGGATATATAATTTGTTATCGAGTTGAATACTAACAGCAGTAGCATCATCATCATCTTCTTCAGGATCATACGCTTCTGCAAATACTGATTTCCTTCTGTAGTTGTACTTAGGAGGCAAATCATCTGAAATAGAAATAAACCGTATGTAAGGACATATAAATTGGATCGCTTCTACGCAATTGACAAATGAACTAGGGAATTATGCAATTTATCATCACGTTGGTTCAGTTAAAAATGTCCAAGCCGTTCATAATTTTTGGGTATAATTCAATTGGTACAAGATCGTCAGGTGTACAGTAGAACTGTCTCGAGAAATTTCTTCTTTTTTTTTCTACATATGAATATGACTGCATAATCATTCATCAGATACTTCTTGGTGCGATTAGTATCCTAGAGGCAAACCACTGATCCGGATTTCGTCTTATTCTCACCTCTTTATTAAATTTATCTTGAGATCATCCCCACACACCCAAAAAGTCTATATCGAACTAAACTTGGCACAAAAGAAAGAAGAAGAACTGGAAATGAAGAAAACAGGGAAGCCTAAACAGCCTTTCGATTTCAAAAACGGAAATTACTTCTGTCTATTAGGCATGAAATATAAGGAAAAACAAATAAACACGGAGGTGTGGTACACATTTTCTCAATTCCATTGAGCAGATCAAATTGATTCGATGATGTTCAAGTTCATTCTGATCGGGATCTGATCGTCCTGTAACTGTTGGTGTGAATCCACCTTAAAGGTTTTGCTGACAGTAATTCTGTCCCTCAGTCCTCGTGCATGTAGTAAGTACATCAAACTCTCTTAAGATCATCGGTAGGGTACCCAATACTTGCACCCTAAAAACCGAGTCGATTAGGTCATTTGTGCATCATCCCCAACTTACAATACCATAAAATTTATGGTATTGTAAGTTTATTTGATTATTTATTGTAATTATTTATTAATTAGTTTATTGTAAGTTATTTAATAAATGTCGCACCATAGCGTGATAAAATTGGCGGTGGCACTCCACCGGTAAATTGTTTCTCAAGTAAATTGTTTCTCTTAACACTTCGTAGCCTCCGAAAAATGTCCATGGTGACATTTCATTGAACGAAAAAGCGATAAAATTGGTTATCGTGAAATTTAGTTTCATTCCCATCTCACGCAGACACTGGGTGTTAGCTCAACTTCTTTGGACTAGTTCAGTTATTCGTGCTGCACGACTGGAACTAATTGAAGTGCGTCGCTTGAAACACCCAGTTCCGCTATTAATAGTACGTTGCTTGTATCGTACTAATGTAGGTAGGTAGGTACCAGAAGAGAAGTAGTACGTTGTCATCACCTCCGAAATTCACTTCAGAATTATTCATAAGTACCAAAACCTCATTAGCAACATCTAATCAGAAAGAAAATTACGAGTGTCATTTACAAATTGTTTACGATCATCAGAAGAGGCAAAACACCCAAGGTAGAATAGGCTCTGCCACTCCTCACCTATTTTGAATTTCAAATGTCTTCTGTCCACACCACGGGTGCTCTGTTTTTAAAATAGGCAAACAACACCAATACCAAACTCATGTTGTCATCAATGAAATATTGACAGGACTAACATGGATACCCTCAGTCAAAATTAGATCACAAGATGCGGTGGAAACATTATCAGCAACCAGGACGATTGAATGTTATACAACATCACAGTATGTTGATGCGACATGGGAGGGATTGATTGATGCTACAGAAGGTTGTACCATCAGAATGATACACGATTCATGCTAGTCATGACGCAGTTCAATATAAACTCGCCAAAGGTTAAAAGAAATGAAAATAACCAGTGGACTGGCAAACGAGAAGTTACCCAACAATGGCCATCCATCATAGTATGAGTTGAATGGACTCTCTTTATCACCGAAGTCATGAACAGTACTTGAAATAATACCTTCGTCGTCCGTAGATAAACTCTCCTCTACTGGGGGCTTCGAAGCTGCTGCGGCCTCTTGTTCTCGTTTCAACTTGAGCTTCGTGAAATGTTGGAGAGCGAACTCAATAACATCATTTGGCTGCTCCAATAAATAACTTACAGTCAAGTCCAGGAGAATGCTGCGAAACGCGTCGGGCACATTAATTTTTCCCATGGCCTGGCGGCTCATTTTCTGATGACAACTTTACCCAAACTCCTAGCACTTATTTCGATCAGAACTATTAACCCGAACGCCTCTCAAAATAACACTACACTCCGACTCAGCCTGTCATCTGCGCGATAAAAAGCACCAATTGGCAACAACCATTAAACGTATCAGAAAATAAACTAGTGGGATTAATTTTAGTTGTACGAAAATGACGAAAAATTGTGCAGAAGACGAAAAATGGTAGTACGGAAGGATTCGTGAAGATCCACTGCCAACATGATTTCTTCCTCCCCAGTAGATCTGCTTCTCACAAGCACAAGCGAATGAGATCTCACATTTATAGAACACTGTTGAGTGGCACTGGCTACTACAAACTTCCGCAAGGGGCGGTAGTCTCTTGAAAGCAACTCGAACCACAAATAAATCGGGTATCAACAACCAAACAGGTCTCTTTCACAATTTTGGAGCTTTTTTGACGTTTTTCTCTTTTATTCGCCTTGAAAAAATGTGAATCACGACCTTTGGTGAAAAATAAATCATCTTGTCGTGATTGTAAGTCGGACTGAACTGCCGTCGTCAGCGCTCCTGGTGGGGAATCCTGATTGGATCTTCGAAGGGAACCATAGGTGAACACTCGCACTGAGTTATTTCTGTAGCCCAAGCTTTGAGTGAAGTATTGATTTTGAAAGCGATGTATCTGGGAAAGGCCGTCCATGTGGAAGTTTCATCTTTTTAACGGTGACATTTGAATTTAAAGCTATTAATACAGATTTATTAATGTATTGTAACGTTTATTTTATTTATTCGGCCGTAACTTGTCATATATTTGGAATCTGCAACAAGTGAAACTGTTCATATCCACGTGGTTCCACCCTTTGATAACCTGAAGAGTGAAGACCAATATAGAGGACGGTGAAGGTAGAGAAGCGCTCCCCGCGGCGCCGCCGGTCATTATCTGCGCCTTCACATGGCGGGTTCACATGGAGCAGAAAGTACCTACAGAATGCAGATTGCGTATTCTGAAAGTACTGAATGCGGATTGCTCTGTGATTGGCCAGCGTCGAGGGTTGGGGGTGTACTTGACCATTCCGCATTCTGTACTTTCCGCTCCATGTGAACCCGCCTTAAGCAAAGGCAATCAAACAGTCCTTGTTATTTCCTTCCATTCCTATTTCGGGCACCTCTCTGCTGGTTGATGATCCTTAGGCCCATTCCTACGAACTCTAGTTTTTGTTAACTCTAGAAATAACATCTCCGTGAATTATGCGGCAGCCTGTTGGGTCAATGTTCATACTGGCCCAACAGATTCAAACAGCACATGGTTTTCAGATACCAACTTAATTAATGATAATTAATCATTGTTAATAATTTTATTGATAACTTACTTACTTATTATAACAGTAGGTAGTTACTATCAGTAGGTACTTATTTACACTATAATTAATAATAATTTACACAATTTGATAGTAATCATGATAACCCATATTAATAATTACTTTATCATTCTATGATCTAGACATAAGTGTGATCTGCATGATGAAGATACTTAATAAACTGTTGTTTCGAGTATTTGCAGAGTTTTTGAAACGTAAGCCCTCAAATTTGCGGTGGGGTAATTTTTTTATTCTTTTTTCTTGGGCGATTCCAATGGCTTGTCGGTGTACAAGGATGAGAATATTTGAAATAACCATCGCTGTCCAAAACGGAAGGAACTCGGCAGGTGAGATTGGACACCCAGGGGTTGTTCAGGGGGGAGACCTGCATTCTCAGTTCAAAGCAATTAGGTACCTATTTCAAGAAAATGAATAGAAAGCCCACGATTATAATAATTATTGATTACAATTCAAATTCCCTTTGAAGGTAAAGAAGAATTCACTAATCGCTATGACTCATGTAATTAGGAACACACATTGATCAAAGATTATTACAGCCACAATTGTCTAGTTCATTTCGTAGATTTTGAGTCTTGAGGAAATTGAAATCGACTAAACTAATTGCTGGTTTACATGTGGCGTCACAACTAAGCCCTCCGCATGTTGCCCGGGAGCCGGCCATGTTAAGTCGCATACCTACATCCTAGATATCAACCTGCTCCACTGTTACCTGAATAAGAATTTGCCTTCTAGAATTTTGTTTATAAATACTTGTGAAGTTGATGGTTTGCGGTCTAATACTTCTCAATAAAGTTCTGTATTTGTAATAATTACAGATACTTAGGTATCTAATCATTAGCAATGCCTGCTTGCGCAGTAATTGGTTGCTCGTATATTTGGTCTGCCGACTTACATTACGTTAATGTCCTAAAACCAAAGAACTTTCCACTCAAAGATGAATGTTGTGGTTTTCCCGCATTAATCGCGAGTGGGGAAAGAATAAAGTGAGCAACAGTACCGTCAAAGTGTACCACAACATTTCGGGTTGCAACTAGTTTGATTAAGTGGATATGTGATTCGTTACCTACTTTTTTGGCTGAACCCCGACTATCTTCACATAAAACGACTGTGCAGCCGACTAGCTCTACCTCGTATGGTAGTAAGTACTACCACATAGGTAAGGAGATATGAACTGTCGCTGAAAAACCTATTCGGAATTGGATAAGGTGGAGTGAGATGTAGCTCCAACACGCTCCTGCCTATCCACCTTAGTTTCATTGGTTTTATTCAGAACCTGATCACTGTTTGAAGGATGTCAAAAACCCGCCCACTTGTCAAAAAGTCGTGAGCGTATTCAGGACTTGTGACTCTTGAGTTGTTTTAATGTGTAAAAATCAGTTTTTAAAACTAAAAAAATCAACAACGTCTTCAAGACTAACATTTGGAATCACTGACACACCATTCCCAACGCTGAGAACCATTTCATATGGATCTACCCCATCACACAACTCGATCTTTCTTTCGTAACGTTTCAGATCATCACCGGATATTGATGTTACATAATGACAAATAAATTTTTTTCGAATGCATTATGGAAAAGTGAATTGCTGAACTAATCAAACTTCGTTCTTATCACTGACATGACATGGCCGCCACTCACAATCAAGGGCGCCAGCTGATCTTGGTTCACCGCCTCAATGTAAGGAGGCGCTAGTGTCCAATTCTAGTGCAAACCAGCACCGTTGCGTTAGGCAGTGAGCACTGTGCCCACTAGAGCATATGGAAGCCACCAGAGACAGAGTACGGAGCGTAGAGCATCCGTGCCCCCTGATAACAGAAGATAACAGACGCACATGTGTTCCTCAACTGCTCGTTCCCCGTTTACACAACAAATACCGCGAGTTTGAATTCATATCAACAACTTTCTAATGCATTTTTCAGTATTGCTGCTTGCTATCAAGTTTATTTAATTGAAAACACCATCGTGTTTTGTCGTCATGCCCTCGCCGAATGATGTCATAGTGGGAAGTGTTGATGATGTACTCCCTCGTCAAACTGATGCCGCCACTATTGATTCTCCCCGAAACAATGTGTTTATACGAAGGAGTGGAAATGAAACTCTTCTGATTGGCTTGAAATACCCTTGTTCATTGTATTTCCAAGGAATCCTCGAAGTCAATGTTTTGGCTGGCAAATTGGTTTCTCATGGATGTGTGGTTTCATCTACCGACAGGCGATTGCCGTTGAGATTGTTCTCATTGAAAGAAGGAAGTGCTCAAAAGTTATCGACAACTGAAGACAGTTATATCTTCGCCTCTGAATTAGATCGCTTCAATCACTGTCAAGAGTTCAAAGATTCGGTGGGGGATCTACTCGAGTGCGTTCGGCCAGCTGGTTGTATAATTTGTGTGTCTTCCAAAAGAGAACAATATAAACATTGGGAAATTTGCCTCGGCCGACATCAGTTTGATCTGTTTCCCAACATCAAAAAAGCTGTAGGATTTCCCTGCTTTGCAGAAGCTGAAAACGTTCTGAATTGTGTATTAGATGCAGACGATGGTAGTCGAATCCCTGCAAAGTTCAAGATTAGTGATGAATTTGAGGAAGTATCTTGCGCCATTCTGTCCAATTTCATCGCCCATCCGGACAAAGGTAACTTTGATGAGCATTTAATAGAATGAGCCTGCTATGTAGCCCTCTAATTGTTATTAGTTTTTATGTTCCATTTGATTTCCATTTTTGATAATCGGCCAACCCCATGTCCTCATTGTACGACTATCCGATCATCCGGTGTCGTGTAGTAATTTAGTACATCTATTGAATAGTTACTGAACCAGGAAGACAGTTCAGTAACTATTCAATAGATGTACGGACGGATTGGTTTGGTCGTATTGATTTGGTAGGTTGCATCGTGTTGGTCGGATGGACGGACACAAGAAGGCATGTGCCCTTTACCTGCTGTACTCTCCAACCGCTCCTACCATCCGCAGTCGGACGCAAATATCCTATCAAACAAACTAAACGGATTCATGTAGGTCGTACGACTAGTCGCTACTGTCTATAGCTGTATTTGAAAGTTTCCTATAATTTAAAAGTGATTTTGAGGAGGAATTTACTAACGAAGTGAGGTGTGATCCTCTTGACTTCGCCGCTCGCAATAGTCACCAAGTTTCGCACACGACTGCATTGACAGGCTGTTTCAATTCAGCAGCTGTCAGGTTAATGTTGCCAAACAATAATGCTGCATCCTCTTTAGTCATTATGTTTCACTTGCCAGACTGTGCTTGATCGTACATAAGTCGTACGACTGCGGAATGGTCGTACGAAATGCAGGAAATGGCCGCCTAGCCGTGCAAATGGGCGTTCGCTATTTGGACACACTTTTTTGATCGTACGATGGAGGTCCAATGAGGAGATGGAGTAAGAGATGTAGGTATACACAAGTCGTGAAATAATATACCAAATAGCCAGTTTGTTCGAACTGGCAGAGCAGGCTTGAATAGTCGAGTTCATGAAATGACAGTGCAGTGAGTTCTCGAATTGTATAGGAGTGAGAACACAACTAGAACTAGTCCTTCAGAATGTGCCAGCAGTTCTGTTTGTGCAGAGGTATCAAGGTGCAAGTTCGGCTTTTGGTTGAACTGAATTTGCTCAATGCAGTCATCAGTGGAGGATCCTGTCAATCCGAGATACCTATGTATTAAGAATCCATTAATGGAGGTTCATTGGAGCACATGTGCGGTTCAATGCCCACACGTCGTCTCCAGAAAAGATTGCAATTTTGATCTCTAATTCGAATACGATCTGGGAAATTTTGTTTCCAATCCTTAAATTTATAATTTTCGTATGTCAGTAAAATTTATATACATACAGTGTCACTTCAGATGATATCTGACCTCTTGATGATCAAAATCGAAAAAATTGTAGGAGTTATCAAAGAGAGGACGAGTTCTTCAAAGACCAGCTAATTCGGTTGGTTGGCGGAGCAGGGATTAGAACGATTTTCTATTCGTTGGGCACTACGTGAGGGATTATTCTGTAGGAGGTGTTTTCCAGAACTGTATAAGCTATTTCCGCAATAGCTTCTTGCCAAGAATAGCAACTGCAGCCAAGGTGATTATGTCAAAGATCTATGACATAATATCTATATTATAACCAATGAAGTAATTCCTATTGTGTTACAGGATTGCCGTTCAAAACTCTTGTGTGTGGAGGGAAAGGAGTTGGAAAGTCTTCATACCTGAAATATATCATCAACAATTTTCTGAACCGCACGTCATCCGTCCTCTATATTGATTTAGATATTGGCCAACCGGAATTCACATTATGCGGCTGTGTATCAGCAGTTGTTGTTGATGCTCCAGTCATTGGACCAAATTACAGTCATCTTAAGCAACCATTGAGGTAAGACACACCTACCATCATCAACATATATGATATAATATTGATCAATGATATAATATTAATTAATTATCGTCACTCAAGTGGCAACACCAGCCATCTTATAAGATGACACATAAATGTGTCACAAAAGCAACATCAGCTTTTTTGAAATCTGAGGATTTTGTTAGAATGCAATGGTTGAAAACACTCGGAAATCATCCGGTAATATGTACCTACTAGGGAATAGAAAAATGGGTCGGCAACGATTTGGAGTGGAGTATAAACTAGTATTTTGGCGCTCCTGAAGAATCGTCAAAACTGAGATAGCTGGTGTTGCATCTTGAGCGACGATATGTAGGTTATTGGATTACCGAAGATGGACTTCCAAGCCCAATGTCATTGTTATACCCATTACTGGCGCTCCAAGGTATCAAAAGCTGTACAGCAAGTTCTTCTGAGTAAACCCTCATAATCACGAGTTTCTAGGCCTATTCATGGGGTCGTTTCCTTTGAAAGGACCGAACATGTTTCAGACAGATGTGATAGGGCCAGATCTCGAGCTTTCTGACTGCTTCGTTTGCGTAGAAAGACACAATCTCTGCAATGAAATTGTCTCTTGGAATGAAAATACGAGTATGTAGGGAAACTGATGAAAAAGATGACTTCGATTTTTTTAACGAATTAGTTCAAGATGCACGACATACGTTGGAGAGCCGCGCCTACAGCGTTATGATTGCTCAACAAGCATAGATATGTATTGTGCATTAGCTTAGCATAGCTGGGCCCTCATTTTTGGACCATAATTGCTTTTTACACCGTATACCTGTAGTGATTATTTCACCTTGAATTCCAGTTTTAATCTTCCCTGCTGGGCTTATGTTTGTTGTAGTAACTGCCCTTTTTAAAATGTCCAGGTCATATTTCGTTGGCGATGTAAATCCACTACAGTGCTTGAAAGCGTATATGAATGCAGTTTCTGAATTATTCAAATTCTGTTCTGGTAATGAGCTATGTAGATCCCTGCCATGGTTTGTGAATACAATGGGAATGACGAAAGGTAGGTATCTACAGATCCATACGATTTCAATTCTATTCAAATTTTTGAAAACCTGTGTGGTACTGTAGTAGGTGTCAAAATTTAAGGGAATTCCCATAAACTCTGCTGGACCCATTGCATAGCTTATCCAATTCAAGAATCTCTAGAGAATTCTTGAAATCTGAATGAAAAATGATTTAATCGCTCGACTCACTCACACTTCATGACTTTAAAATATTATTTTCCTTTAATATGATTTATTGATTTTATATGTGTTTTAGGAAATAAGAAACGTTCTCCTCATATGATCTATCATCCTGTATGTTTAATCTGCTACAGGTCTTGGAGTTGATATCATAGCTATGGTAATTAGCTACTTGAAACCTAATCAACTGATCCAAATCAGAGGCCATAACAGACAGGACAACTTCTCTATTGATATTACACCAGCATTTCTAAAAGATTATACACCAAACATCATGTGTGACACTTTGAGAGATATAGACTTCAATTTTTATGATATCTTCTCTGTCAGCAAGATAAATACCAAGTAAGGAAACTACTTCTTGCTTATGGTATTGTTTGCATCCAGATATATCAATTGTTCAAATTTTAGAAAAAGGTAGAGATTTGAGAAAAATACTCAATCCTAGATTTGGGGAGGAAAGTAAACATTTTATTTGACTGAAATATTTTGAATACTACGTTAACATTGATTTGTTCATTAATTCGTGTGAGAGATTTACAATTAATCATCATGTTACTAATTAAGATGCTCAATTTAACAGTTGGAAGTTTAATATAATAATTAGAGTAATTATAGACTAATTTATTTGTTGGAATACTTTGCTGTGCGTACTTATGATTTTACTCCTCATTACAGATCTGTTCCTCTACCATCAGCTGCAAGACTTAGGGAATTACTGGCTGTTATATACTTGTCCAGTATTCTTTGTCAAGAAGATATCTTAGCTCAGTCTAAATGGGTACAAAAGTGAGTATTAAGGTTTAAAGGGCCTCCTTATTATTATTCAAAATTGTAGTGGGTAGAACAAATCATCTTCAGCCCATGATGCGTATTTATGGTCATATTAAATTTTCTTTGTTTTGAGAACTTTCTTTGTTTTGAGAACTTTCTTGCAACTCACAATCCCAGGTCCAAGTAAAATTGTGTACATGATTGGTAGGAAAAGATGCCCTGTGATTGGAACATAGGGATTGTGTGTATGATCATTGAATGTGGCAGAATTCATACTACCACAAGGTCCAGTGGTCGGATTGATGTGAATTACCCATCAAGCTTTTAGTTACGAGATGCACACGTCCAGGTTCACCAAGTTTCCTCTTAAAGTATTGGTTGCTAGCTCTTGGTCCCGTGGAATTACAATTCAATTTCTTGGTGGTTTTATAGATGTTTACACTCTCTTCTTGTAAAAGATTCTCACAAGCGGTTCTCATCAATCATGTTTGTTTTCAGGTCTGAAAGTTCTACCGGCTTACAAAATCTTATATTTGGTGACATTATTGCACTATGCAAGAGCAATGATCCGACCAAAATCTGCTATGGATTTGGTAAGCTATGGATATGATTTATTGATATTCCCATTGGAACATGATCCAACTGCTAAATATAACAAAGTTTTTCTCAAAATTTGGTTGATTACTGAATTAATCGAATCAAACAAGAAAAAACTCATTGCTACCTCATAATTGGTATCAATGTATTTAGAACCCAAAATTGAATTAAAAAAAGAATCTATCTGAGAAAATAAACTGCCTTTTCATCTACAATACAATCAGTTTTGACAATACTCTCCCCTCGGATGATGCAGACGCTCTATCTCTGGATCCGCCCCTGGTTTAGACAAAGGAACATGTCTATACTAGTTACTATTCTGGAATTGTCATCTATTCAACTGCTAGGTGTAGTTCTAAATTTACCCACTCCCTAGTTCATTGTCACACCAAAATTACATTTGATAAAAGGCAGTCGAAAGTATTGTTGAATATTCATGAACTACCTCAATACTGATTGTATCATTATTTGGTTTTCAGGAATCTTGTATGAAGAATCAGACAAGCAAGAGGTGGCCATCTTGTCGCCAGTTGAATCTGAGATCTTTCAGAGCGTTGATAACTTTTTGAAGTTACCAATAGTTTTCAAAGCTTCTGTTATTCTCCAACACTTCAAACGTATTTTTGGTTCTATTCCTCACTTTTCTACCTTGAATGTCCAGCTTATTGATTCACATAAAAGAGACCTAATGAAGGCATTGTTTTCGTTTGAGTAATAATATCCCTCCAACCTTCGCGTATGTCTGATCAGAATAATTCTGATAAGACATACGCGAAGGTTGGACGGATCGGACGAGACAAATCTAGATGGCTATGCCCATTAAGTATGATGTGATACCAAAGTCCAAATTTATTTATTATTATTTCAACTCGCTAACAAATGTGAATAAACTACATGAATTCTGAATTCCATACACTTATAACCTTTCTTGCCTACTAGATTCACTAAGGTAGACATCTTGATTCATTTCTTACAACTTATATAATTAACGAGTTTTAAAGAAGGATAAACTGCTATTGGTCCAATGCATAGAAATTGGTTTTAATTTGATATGAAATATGATTTAACAAGATCTTTATTTGCCCATGAAATGTACGCAGATAAATAATAAATAGTGTCAGGCAAAGCGTCAGTACATGACAAGGAATAAATTATAACAACAATAATTAACAATAAAAATTGAATAAATAAAAACTACATAATTGAATACAACAGTCACAAATGTCCAAGGAATTTTGAGGTGATGTACTTATATAAATGAAGATTTTGGCAGCAGAATAAACTCAATGTTGGTGAACTAGTTGAACACATTTCTGAAAGTTCCATTTAATATGGATTGAATGATTGACTACTTATTCATTTCCTCAAATCTGCTGGAAATATTTGTCGCTCGCCTTCTGCAATCATCAACAGCATTGATCTATACAACAAAACCACACCCAGTTGTCTTCTCTTCTTGAGATTCCATTTTTCAATCCCACCATAACACTTTCCACTTTGAACATTTGTAAGTCTTGCAATTGACAATGCATTTATCATACAAGCCTCTCGAGTGAGAGCTTCTGCTTCAGCGATGTTGTGAAAAATTTGGATGCATACTACACCAAATCCTTCCTCCCAAATAGTTTTAATTTTTCTGATCTGAAAGAGATAAAAAATGCACATTTTACATTCAATTCCAAAACGGAAATCTAAATACTTTTATAAATAAGTTTTCCTTAAAAAATGCTGACAATTTTTCCATAACGGTTTATTATTTTCTGTATTCTCTGGAGCAATAAACTATCAATGGATGCAGGTTGCACAATAAGTAAGCTTAATAGTTGAACATGTAGAAACGAACCTGACCTTTTGGAAGATCTTGATATTACATTAAATTTTAACCTTTATTGGTGTATACAGGGTGTGAGGATTAAGGTCGTACCACCGGCCAGGAATCGATTCTACAACTGATTTCTCATAAAAATTGTCCCATAACTTTTTTTTTAGTACCGCTTAAAATCCGACTTTTTTCACTTTCAAGATTTTGTTCGTGTTTTCGACCTTAAGTCACTAAAATGGCCATAAGTCCCTCAGTCAAGATTCAAATGTGATAATACCGTTGGAGAGGTCGTTAAATTTCCTATCTCCTTGTGCTAAATGAAACTTTTCAGATAAGATTCAGATGTTGAAAAATGAGCCCAAATAGTAATAAAGTCTCGGAAAATTGTCTTAATTTCTGTTGATTTGTATAGTAGTATTTATAGACTAGGTAGACCAAGCTAATATCGTTTGCAATTATGTCAATGTAGTATGTTTTTAACGTCTATCCCCCTCCCCCATCACAAGTAAACAAACCAGCCTGCTCAAAATAACACTAGGTTCCGAATATCATTGAGTAATCAGGTCGTGACCTGTCAACACATCTACTTGTCACATGGCAACTTTTTCGACTCACGAATATGCTGACATGCTGCTGGTTTATGGTTTCACAAACCAAAACGCCAGTGAAGCTGTACGGGAATACCAGCGGCGGTTCCCAACCGGCAAAAACGTGTTTTCAAGGGTATGTAACTGGATGACTGTGCTGTTCACGTTCTGTGTTCTCTGTACGTCACCAACAAAGAGGATATGTAATTTCGTTCAACGGATTTCAAATGAAAGTATCGAATCCTCCCTTCAATAATTGGGTCTTCCATCTACTTGAAAGGCTTATCCCAATCTCAGCTAATGAGATAGGTACCTAGCTTAACATTTGTTATTGATATCCTTCAGTTTTATGAACTGTTATTTTGTTTTGCATCCTACTATTAATTAGGCGTTAAGCTTTCATTTTCTTTTTATTAAATTTATTTAGTAAAACATAGTAACGTTTAGCTTGGCCTACCTTCCTAGTCTGAAAACATTTCCATAAAAATCAACAGAAATTAAGACAATTTTTGAAAAGTGAATTGGAGAAGATATCAGTGACTGCTCATTCAAGAAGTCTTGTGTCATCATTTGACTCAGCGAGACCAAGTACTCCAACATTGCTACCTAACTTATGTTTCGGTAAAAATGTCGATTATCGCGAAAAACGACGATTTTTAATGAAAGATTGGGATGGCGTTAGCATTGAATCAGGTGAATTTGAACCACACCGGGTTATACCTGGCAAGTCAAAAAGCCCATTTTGATATTCATTCTGACACAAAAACTAAATTGGATAGACTTTTTAGTAGACGGGTAAAGTTACGTTTCTATTTAATCTATTTGTTATTTTAGGTTATTGCAGCCCACGAAATTGAAATTGTCGACAAGGAAGCGTCTGTATTTTAATTCGTCACGTGCGAAAAGGTATATTTTGTTCCATTGTGAACCGTTCGATAGCTCCAAGCGTACTTTTATTTAAAAAATCTCACTCTGAACTCTGATATTGTTGGAAACACATAAAAAGTGGTAACTGCTCTCCTCTTCCTGCATGTTGCATGTACAAATAGCACTCTGCATTGTTGCATTCCAGGGTCTGCTATTGAGTCCCATTTGCTCGCAGGGTATAGCTATGCATGCATTACTATTTTATTTTTAGGTAGCCCTCCCATCTAAGTGGCCTGTACATCTGATAGTGTTCTGCCTCTCGTGTCCTTTTACTGAACTCTTCCAGCTGCTGTATTTCAATAGCCTTTGGCAATTCCGTAGCTAGCGATTCCCAGTCCGTAACAGAGGCTTCCGCTAGGTCAACAGCATTCTCATTACTTTCACGATATATTCCGCGTGATATACAGGGTGCTAATGCCTGTCGCCTGGTGGAGCATGTACGTCGTCGTTGTCACAGGGAGACTTTTTAATGGAAAATCTCAATACCTGAGCCGCATAATCCATAATTTCGACTAGATTGGAATGTTTATGGACAGTACCTATGTTCCGCCAGGTACTGATGAGACTAAACTGGGCAGCGCGTCTTTTTTGCGCAAAATGTTCGTTTAGGTTCACGCTGGGTCTAAGCAACAGCCCGGGGTATTTATATTTTGAAACTACTTCTATTTCCTCCCTGCTCATTGTCCAATTTTCATTACTTTTTCTATTCCCACCACCTTTCTTGAAAGCCATACTTTTTTATTTTGTGAGGTTTATTTAGAGGTTTCTATTTTTGCAAAACTTCTTAAGGATTTTAATCATGTTCCTGATTGATTGAGGGTTATCAGCGAGCTGAACCCAATCATCTGCATACATCAGCATCTTGACCTCTACCTTTCCGACAATATCACCCCCGCCCATCAGGTCTACAATCTCATCAACAACAAAATAGGAGAGGACTAAGGGGAACGCCCTGCTTCTCGCCCATGTTACACCTAAAAAAAGGGAGATATTCCATCCTTCGACCACACCACCGGCCCACTTCCATCATAAAGGTGCTCAAGATTTTCAACAAATTTGCGTGAACCACCAAGATCATACAAATGGTATAACAATTGCTGTCTCACCACTCTATCAAATGCTATATACGCCTTGTATTCCCCCTTGGTACAATCCTTATTGCATCTGAATTGGTATCATGGCACTTGTTCAAGAGGACATACGAATCGTATACATCCTGCTTCTTAGCTTGGCGCAGCGACTGTCAAACCATCCCTCAAGCCTACAACTTCCTTTTCCATCCCCATCCACCAGCCGTCCACCTTTGAGAGCGGAAACTCTTATACTCCCTATTAGTACCGAGTGCTATTATTGTTAGCTCCTAGCTATTATCGTTAGCATATTTCTGTTCAAAATCTTAGTGAAACTTATTTGTTTTGTGAGAATTGCCCTGAAACCTAATAGGTTTAGAATTTTTTGTAGCCGGAATCTATTCAATTTTGTAATCCTTAAAAAACCCGAAACTTCATCTCTATCATCCTCGGTAACACGTGTTTCTAATAGAAGTAAGACATCATAATTTCTCAGGAAGTTAATTAAGTGCCTATTTTCATAAATGCCATTAACATTACATGAAAGAATTCTCAAGACGCCATCCTCGCTGGTTTCGTTCCCTCAGCTTGGCCCTCCCGCATCCGCTGTCTCCTGCTTCCGTCCACCAATCTAAGATCCTGCCGGCTCCGTGTCCCTCATAAACTCCTCGAACTTCTCAATCGCCGACGTCATGTCAGTTCCCAGCAGATTCGATAGCATGGAACTCCCGGCACGTACTCCTGCCACCGGACCTCCCGTAGGGCACCAATGGAATTTTATTTCATCAATCATCATCATCATAAAGAAGAGGTAACGATTTTCGTGAGAGATGATCATATCTCAAGAAAATCGTAACCTCTTTCAAGCTGATGCAGTGCTTCTTCAGTTCCATGAATGCCGCCCTTTTCCGACGTGTGAAACCAGATAGATCTTGTGAACGACGATCCTGTGCTTTTCAGTTTCTGAACTATGTTTCTGAACTGTTCTGAAATATGTTCATGACTTGATCGTAACATGGGAATTCTGCCAGGATAGGCGCGCTCTTGCCCATTTCCACCTTCCCTAATGGATAGCTGTGAACTATGTTCGCATTTTCCAGTCCCGTTGGCTCAAACATCATAAACCAATTCGCCAATTGGATTAGTATTTCTCCCTTCAACATTGGCACCTGAGCATTAGGAAACTTGAGATTGTCAATTCCACCAAACACCTATCAAACATTAGTCATACTGTCATTTTATATTTTTATCTATAAACTTGTATCTTACCTTCTCAGAAATCAATGACTTATTGCTGGTTGCATCTATAAGATGGTCTAGAGGGCGTGAGTTTTTTCCCTTGCCAATGTAAAACACTGATTTCAGAAAAGTTGGCCAGGATCTGTTCAAACTTTCAGGTGATGTGGATTTCTCAATGTCTCGAGTGATAATTGGATTGAGAAGTAGGTACGTGAAGTATTGCTTGGATGAATCAAGCTTAAGTTGGCGCTTGTCAAGTGCTTCAAACTGTTCTATCATCAGTGACTCCAATGGCGACCATTTATTAACACATTCAATGATCTTTCCATTGAATGTGGAAACAATAATATCATTGTACTCTGAAATTAAAATTTCAATTAGCGTTATTTAATATCAATATCAAACATGAGAATAGCATTAGCCAATAATTAGAAATAATAATATTTACATAATTGGGCATATTCAGGATCTCATTTTGGTTTTGCACATTTAATAAGTACTTCAAAAACCATACAAATGGTGAAATTCACATTATGAGAGACTAGAATACTGCCATGAACGACCTATCACCATTGTTGAAACTATTGGAGATAGGCACACGGCTGTGTATCATGAAAAGGCCAGTGGAATGAAATAAGTTCTATCCTCATTGAAACGCGTTGAAGATGTCTTGGTCATATCTCCATTTTGCCTATTTGCGTCCCCTCCCATTGCTAGAAAATTGGGAGATAGAACCAAATATATTTGTAAATGGTTCTAACCGAGTGACAAAAAGAGGGTTAGGATCCTCTAGCCTAGCAATACCCAACATTTTTCTGTACCCGCATATATGCAAATTCAACTTCACTTAATTTTGTGATAACATGAGACGGTGAAAAAGGCAAGAAATAACCCTTGTGACGCAAAACTCGTTATTGTGCCACATTGTTTGATATTGTTTTTCCGAACCTTTCGGTTTTGAATTTAACCTATTGTATTGTATACGTATACTTTAGCGGAATTAGGGGGTTTTAACCCCCGTCTAATTTACAGACTTTTTTCCATTACCAATTCAGAACCTTTTTGTGGTTTATAGATAACTAACTATATCCACTGAACATCACTCTATTTTTGTTAATATCCAAGGATAGTTGCAGATTGCTCTGAAGCAATTTGTTTCGCAATTTTCCTAACATTTTGAAGCCAATGCAATAGCTTTCTTTATCTTAAAATTGGCTAAAAAACCATTCAAGCCAAGAGTAGACACTTTTTGTCAATTTTACTGGAATAAGCTCTATCAAAAAAGTAACCGACATGTTCATAAGTGAGAACATGAACAATTCTGATTCATTTATCAAATTCATATACAAGTATAGTTTCCGTGATGAATAAATTAGAACAAACCTGGAGATAGGAGCTTAGGAGATGGTTCTTTCAAGCCATTAGAAACCTTTTGCAACTGGTACAGATAAACTCGTTTTGTGCTTTTCAAAAGTGGACCGTGGGGAATGTCATTTCTTTTAAGGAGATACTTCAACTTTTCAGTCGGACAAGACGAGAGAGATCCTGATGACAGACAATGGCATAATTATACACCATGTGTGATCAAACTGTACCACACAGAAGTCCTAGGAAAAGAAGAAAAAGGAATAACACATCTTTGTAGATACAAAACAGTTGGGTTTATGTTTCAAGATAATGGGAATCAGAATACCAAATCAACGGTTATAAACACACATGTTGACGGTTGTTATCCGTTCTGCCGACAAACAACAGCATTTTGAACAAACGGCTGGTGAAAAACAAATATTTCTGTTTGCATTGTAAGAACTTCAGTAAGAACCTGTCATGGTTGATGGTAAGAATGAGAATATTATATTTTTGGTATTTCAAGTAAATAACACCAACTATTAATAATAACGGCCACTAATAATACTATGGCCCAACATCTTTTCCCCCTCCAATTTGGCGTTCGCCAGCCTTCCTTAGCTGATCTGCGTGTACCCTCCGGTCTACTCCCTCCACAGTCACTATATAAGAAAGTGGTCCGGTCCTTTCCTTGGTAAGGCCTTCCTTGAACGTTTTCTCCTCCTTCCTCCTCTTCACCCACGCAAAGTCACCTTCTACGAATTCCTTCACCGCCCCTCCCCCTTTGTCGTGGTATAACTTTTGTTTGAAAATATTCTCTTCCACTCGGCTTGGCAGATGTGGCGTGAATCTTGTTCGCATCAGTCCCATCATCTGCTCCGCCGTCGTTCTCCCCGTGGTCCTGTGTACACTAGACCTGTATGACACTGTCATAATATTACAGCAGAACGGACAATTGCAGTGCTGCAGGAGGTTTTTGCAAGGTGGGGGCTACCACGAGTTATACTTTCAGACAATGGCCCGCAATGGGTATCGCAAGCGTTCAAAAATTTCTGTGCAGGTAACAATGTACGTTATGTTATAACAACCACACCTTATATTATGTTTCAAGGGGTATATTTCCAACCATTTACTGGTGGCATCCACAATGAGTAACCAGTATTTCCCCTCAAATGCCTCGGCAAAATCTACATGGACCTGGAACCACACCTCTGAAGGGATATTCCACGAGTAGAGCGGAGATTCTAGGTCACATGGTCGATTTTTTTGGCACGACTTGCAAGTTCTCAGAAAGTTTTCAATGTTTTTGTCCATCGATGGCCACCACACATTCATCCTTGCAATGGATCTCATTGCCGATGCTCCCGGGTGTTCCTCATGTAGGATATGAAGAACTAAATCTCGCAATGACGTCGGAATTACTAGTCTCCCTCGCCATACTAATAGCTCATCTTCGTATGACAGTTCGTCTCTCTTTTCCCAATACGTGTGCATTTCCTCTGCGTTGATGGATTTGACGGCCAACAACTCTGTAAATACTGAATGACTTTGGACAGCAGAGGATCGTCCAAAAGCCGGCCCTTCAGCAATCGCCTTGAAATTGAATCATCTTTAATTCTCATTAGTGCAATTTTCCTCCCTACGTCATCCTTCCTTCCCGTCTGGTTCTTTATCAGGGTACAGTAAATGCGATAAAACATCTGCAGGGCCGTTGTCCTTGCCTGGGATAAATTTTATGCCAAAATCGAATTCGGCAAGCATTACAGCCTACCTGCTAAGCCTACACATAGCTACTTTTGGCAACTCAGACTTGTTCCCATATATGTATGTCAAAGGTTTGTGATCGGTTTTCAAGATGAAATGGCGTCCATACAAGTACCTTTCAAATTTACGCACTGTATGTACAATTGCCAAAGCCTCTCTGTCAATCACCAAGTATTTTCGTGCCACTTCACTGAGAATCCTGGATGTATAGGCTATTGGGCGTTCAGTTTTATCAGAATACCGATGACACAAGGTTCCACCCACACCTTTCTCACTCGCATCAGTATACACTATTAAGGGCAATGACGGAGTGTAGTGGGTCAGCGTTGTAGACGATGTAAGAACTCCCTTCAGCTCCTCAAACTTACTTCTGTGGTCTTCCGTCCACCTCCATTTACTCCCCTTTTTCAACAAGGTATGGAGTAGCGTATAAATTTCTGCTAGTAATTTAGGCATCCCAGAAATGACCTTAGCTCCTTCTGATTAGTAGGATGATGTCCACTTTCCACGCCCGCCCTTTTCCTTTCAACTAAAGAGATGTCCTAACCACTTCACAAGCACCTAACCAGTTTCGAATCCCCCCCCCCCCCCCCTGGCGCCATGGTAAGACGTTTTTATTACTACACATCTAATACATAGATGTAGTGTACATAAACGTCTCTCCATGGCGCTAAGGGCGGATTTTGAAACTACGGTGCTTGTGAAGTGGTTAGGATAAGGCTGGCGGGGATAGTGGATATCATAACTTTTTCCGGCTGCTCTAGAATGATATTTGCGAGGGGTGTTTTTACACAGAGTATTTTTGGGGGATATACAGTTACTACTACTACACTCACCACATGACGATTCAGAGTGAAAATCTTGAGCTTCGAAATAGATACTTCTGTCACCACTGGAGCTAGAACATAATCATCACATGAATAAAACCAACTTTTGTGTGTTTTTTTCTGTTGGGACATTTTTGGGGCTGTTGGGGTTTTTCATGATTACTGCTGAACCGCCTCTAACTTTATTGACAGGATGTAGGGGGCGATACACTACACATTGTTTTGAGAGCAAGAAGGCCCACTAGCTCAAAAAAGTATCTGATGAGCTTTTTTATTCGTTTTCTGGACGCCTCAGTTCTCCAGTTTTCTTATCAGACTTATTTATCTCATATGAAGATTCATACCATGATCCATGCGTTATTGCAACTCCAGCTTGCAGTAACATGGTGGATGGTAATTGCCACAATTGACTAATTTCGAAGTTCTTTTTCGAGTATGATGCAGCAATTTGCATTATTTTTCTTCTTGGAGCAACGAATATTATCCATCTTCACACAAAGAACCTTGAGATGTACCAAATGACACCATGAAGAGGTCAAGCTGTTGCAATTCCTCACTGTATTTTGTGTTTAGTTTTGTCCTCATTCGTCTACAGGAGATACAGCAGCAGCCCAAACACACTTCCTTGAGGAACACGTGCTACAATTCTCTTTAGGGCAGAGTACCTTCATAGATGTACAAGGTGACTTGAATCTGAAGACTTGTAGGGCATGATCTCTTATTCATGGCCTACGATTATTTTCATCAATTTCCTCAAAATCATCCATCTCATACAGTGTGGTGTTTTGATATTGGTTCCACAGGCAGCATTGAATTATCACTAACAGTCATATTATATTTATAAACAATAGCGCTCAACATTCCTTGACCATAGTTAAACAGCAACTGTGCCAATTTTGAGCACAAAATTCTATATATTCCGTCAATAAAGTATCTAAATCGAATACACATGGCATAGACGTATTTGGGGTTTTGAGCTGGCTCAAGTCAAAACAATTCAATACCTACATCATAATACGAGTATTATCCCCTATTTTCACACAAATTCAATTCCGATTTTTTATCATACTCATTTTAGCACTCTAAATCTTTGGAAGCACAAACTGAGGTTTATTAAAATACAAACTAAGAACATTGAATTGGTGGGAGGACAAATATAAACAAGTGTACCAACCTTGGCATTTTGGTCAATCTCATTGATTCATTCAGCTGAAATTTTCTTTTGTTTTCAGCCAAGGAAACAGTCAATGCCACTCCTTCATTAGTTACAGGGTGATGATGGAGTTGAGTCGGATAGGACATTGAATCACCTCCATCAATCGATTTTAACTGTTGGAAATGATGATCTAAAAAAGGACTATGCAATTCGTGAAAAATCTGGTCAATATGATAACTATTAAGTTCTGAGTAACATAAATCACTTGGAATATCCGATAAAATAGGATTATTGGTTTGTCTAGAACATGGCTGAAGGCACTCATCATCCTCAATGAAGGCGTTATTCATAGTATCATTGTGTCTCTCATCGTCGCAGCACAAATCTGATCCAACGAAATTTTCAGTATTCGTTTCAGTCATACACAAGGGATCAGCCTAAAACATCCACAATATTCAATTGATGACATAAAGCAGCACCAAACAGGGCTAGATCATTAATCATCTTCCCCTCTAAAATATAGAATAGTAGTTATAACAGTAAGATTATAACAGTAAGTAGTTATAACAGATAAGTAGATAGTAAGAGTAAGTAAAAACGGCGTACCACTGAAGTCAAGTAAACCACTGACGATTCCTCCACTTCACCTGTAATTAAAATATATAGTTCAAGTACAATAAAGATGGTGTTTTCATTTCTGTTTTCAAGATTTTTCCTCTAAAGGTGAATCAAACCACTAAATTCAAGAATCGATTCAACACATTAATCTATTTAATGAATTGGAATCGGCCAGAAATATAATTGCACTGGCCACATACTCAATATTCGGTTTTTCAATTTTAATAAATTGATATGAGCATTACAGCTTATCTCAAAAATTACACAACGAACTGCCATAATAATCTGTCTTCGTTACTCTTCAATCATAAAACATTACTCACAGAAAAAATCCAAATGTTCAATATTGGACTTGCAGACCTGATACAAACTATGTCATTCACTAATAATTTGTAGAAACTCTTTTAAAATAAAGAGTTGTAGCAATTTAGTCCAATTCCACTTACCCCAATGGCACACGGGTAAACTAGTTTCAGTGTTCAATCCATCATCATTAACAGACAAACAACTAAAAGAGCATAGCAGGGGCTTATTCAATGCTAAAGGAGGTTGATTGTGAATGGCTCTTCAAGTGAAAAGCCTAAAACATAAAGGATGGACTCCACCCCGTTTTGCTCCTTCCCCTTCAATTTCCACTGTACAAATACTTCCTTTTAGCTTTGCTCTTTATGAGTTACCCTCTTTCCTATGCACATTCAGTTATTGTTTGATACTCATATTGGTTTAGTCACCACATTAATCTACAGGGTTTCAGTAGAGTTGATTAATCAATAGATATCTGTTTGAAATGTCTTGCAGATTTCATCAACCATTGAGTGTAGAGCTCTTAAGGGGAGTGACATACTAGAAAAATCACACTGCGGTGACCGCGTCCGGTTTTTCTCTGCCTCAACCTGTAGCCGGTTTTCAAAAGTCTGCATCCCCACCTGTGGCGCGGTTTGGAGGAGAGAACCCAAGCAAACAAGTGTCTAGTGACATATTGGCCAGTAAACCCGCAACCGCACTTGTTGTTCACTTCTTGTTTTGGGCGTCTGTTTCGTGTTTGTGTTGATTTATAATGACGTCAGAAACCGCTGACTTTCATTTCGCTGGTTGAAAGTGAAGTGGGGATAGTCATCCTGTAGTACGTGTAACATTTGTCACTGTACTTCCTGATCTCTCCATAAAAAGCAGGAAATTTATCCTAGCGACGGTTGTACACATGCACCAAATACCTCCAACGACATGAAGGCCGTGAGATCAAGCCTTCATTTTCAGCGGCACAAGCGACTACGACTATGAAGTGAGCAAGCTCCATTTTTGAACTGAACAGAAAAGAGACGAATCTATCGCAACTCCTCCATCCACCAACAACAACCCCTTCCAGTTTTTAGCATAGTGTGTCCAGTGGCGGATCTAGAACTGTACCAAGGGAGGGGGAGTTCATGCAGCATGGCCATAAGAGCGAATTTCCGAATAAATAACTGGTTTTATGTAAAATGTCTCTGTTTTACTGGATTTATAAAACATTTTGTCTCTTTTTTTGCCGAGTAACACATCGGTTTATAGATGTTTCAACGCTGAACACGATGGTGAAGTAATGGCGATATCTTATTCGGTTCTCAAACTGGAGCACTTTCAAGGTGAAAAAACGTAGTTGTTACTTCAGATGTTCTTCACAGTTCATCTGCTCTACAGACCATTAGTTGGAGGAATTAATCTTGCAAAAGGTGTTGTATAAGATTTTACTGTTTTAATCGGTCTATTTGGGACTCAATCACATGAATTCAGGGTTTGCAGATAAAATTTAGCCCCCTTAGCCCCCCCCCCCCCTAGATCCGCTACTGAGTGTGTCATGTAGCTCCAGACCCGGTTTTCCTCCTGTGGTTTTTGGGGAGCCTTAAGATTCCGCCCCGTGTTGTCATTAGCTCGACGGATTTGAGCACCTCACTGATCCCATCGGCTTAGAGTAACCTTAAGACTCCGCCTGGTCTATCAGTGGCCAGGTAAACCCGAACCTTATGATTCCGCACCTCCGTGTTTGCCGCATCCCTCATCGACGGGGTTACGAAATAAAAACATCCTCCTATCAACTGATTAGTACCATATAGATTAGTTGGACATATAGATCAAGAGGACGGGGTTGCGGAATAAAAACATCCCCTAATCAACTGAGTCGTACCATATAGATTAGATGGACATATAGATCCAGTGGACGAAATTAATGTTTGAACCCGTAACCTTTGTTGACAAATTTCGTTAATAAATTGCTAAATATCATTTCCATATTTTACTAACTGCGTTTTCCGTGCACATTGGAGATGTTCTCGGGGAGGGGTGGAATCTTAAGGTTTCTAGAGATAGGTTCGGGGCGGATTCTTAAGAATCTTAAGGTTCCATTAAGCTGCTCTGACCCTTTGATAACCCCACTGGGCGGAATCTTAAGCCTCCCGCCCGGTTTTTGCTCCTGCAGAGAACCAGAACCGCATAGTACGGCTTTATCGTATAAATTCCTTACAGAAATTAGTGAGTTTCCGCACTTTGACGGCCATTATGAAGGAAAAGTGGAGTTATACACTTACCGACAGTTGGAATAGAACGCCAATGCTTGGAAGTTTTTGAATTCGTAAGGTCATCTGGCCTCTTAATATAATCCAAGGAGGTGAACCCATCGTCGTCAGCTAAAAATATATCTCCGCCGAATTCAATTAATAACTTCAACACTTCCATTCGCTTCCATACGGCAGCTACATGTACAGGAGTTAATCCATCAGAACTTCTGAAATTGAGAGAATACAAAACTATATAAATTTGCAAAACTGAACTTTGCCATTCCATTCCTATCATATTCATTACTGGGAGACCGGATGGAAGATTACATAGCAGTGCCAACTAAAGTCAGGGGTCTGGGACGTTGTAGAGGTGTAGCATCTCAAACGTACACGGTTTTCATTTTCGCGAATTGAAATATCACAAACGAGCTGTGCTATCTACCCTTCACTGGCCTTTCCACTCTAAAACTGTCATCTCTACCTTAACCAAATAACATCAGATCGTCTTCAAACCTGTGGTAATATTGACAATATTTGAGGAAAAGATAGTTAATCTTAAACAATTAAATCGCTAACATTGATTCTTACAGTTTTATGCATGATGGAATAAATTAATGAATAATATTTTTGTTGTCTACATACCTACCACTATTATTGGCTCAAAAAGGTAGGTAGTCGATGATTATACAAATCATATCCTGAAGTTTCAAAATGAATTATAATAAGAGATCTCTAAAATTGTTCTAGATATTTTGAAATGTCAGTAGTATGCTCTACTAAGACGTTACTGTGCCCAGACCAGTAATTTAAGAGAACGCAAGATAACCTTGATAAGGCGTTTCCATTACTTCCCTCTTGGGAACTGTTTAGGGAGGAGTAAATTTGGAATAGGGACCCCTAAAACTCATTTTTACCTAAAATATGTATGAACCAGATGCCTAAGGGAATGTTGGAACGTTCATATACAGACCTTATGTTGGGGTCTCCCCCGCACACTAGACAAGTGCGCAATACTTTTAAGCTAAACCGTTCATCGCCAATGCCAGCTGCGACATGCAGAGGAGAGATTCCCAAGTCATTGAATAGGTAATTCGGGTTAGCGTTCTTCTTTACCAGGAGGAACTGGATAGACCTGAAATTCAACAAATACGCCAAGCAAGCCAATTAAATACACCACAAATGGGATGGTAAACATTGGAACAATTCTATAGGCATCTTAAATACAGGTAGGCCATGGAAAGTTACAGGATGAGAAAACCAATTTCTCATCAGGCAGACACAACCCTTGGATAATTATCATTAAACAGCAGCGAGACAATCTCAGAGCTCGGATAAAACAGAAGCGACTGGGGGTTTTGGGAAAAAAAGTGTTATTTTTCATGACAATGTTAGGCCTCATTCGGCCAAATTGACTCCTTAGGTTTTTGGACGGTAAAGGTTTCAACGTCAAGCAAGTGATGAGCGCTGATGGCGTCTAGCTGCGCGATATGCACCCCGACTGGTGGCTCTCATCCTGCCTCTTGGAATGGAGACAACGTTGAAAATATATCGCGAGTCTCACGGCAACACCCAAAATCGTCACTTTTGGCCATAATGAGTTATGCATAACATTCGAAGCGTCTTCCCCTGGCGGATCGATCTAACTCAGTATAAGTTAGGTACCTAAGTTAGGTAACACTAAATCTCACGATTTATTTTACTGAATTACTCAGTAAACATAGTCATTGGCAGATGGTTTTTTAGGTCTGCTGAAAAGTCGCCCAAATGACGACGTGGGAAGTTGCTGTTAAACCCTCGATATGTGGATGAAATATGAGCTAAGTTAATTTTCAGCTAGTAACTTTCTTAGATAATTAAAACCTCTCATGGGTATGTGTATTAATAGGAATGTGGCATATTCCATTAAAGTGCTTTCTTCCACATACATTATCTTCTCGGACACCCAATTCCATCACTATTTGTCTGGGCATAGCTCAGGCCCAATTGCCACCAACGTTTCGGCAGGATATGTCGATTGTTAATGTGTTTAGTGTGCAAATAGTGTTTTATAAAAAAAATGCAAAAAGCGAAATCGCTTTAAAAAAAAAAACATTGATTTGGCCATGTACAAGTCAGTTAGGTAGATTAGTAGGTAGGTTAGGTTATGAACCTCATGGGTAATCCCCCCCCGTTAACCTGTTCTGCGCACCAGGCGCACCACTTTTGTTCTGCGCAAGCGTTGTCAACGTTTATGAACGAGTGGCCTTGGGTAACTTTCCTTCCAGTCTTATAGTAGGGTTTTCTGTGTTCCAGTCGTGCTGCACTCAACGCCCAGAGCAGACCCTCTCCTGAGGTACGTTCACTCTTTTTTTTTAGTTTTTCCTGAAAAAAACTTGTTGGGGTATGTATATACCCCACCTGGTACTTCGTGTATGTTTTGGGTTAGAAAACGTGAAATTGACACTGGTATTGTTAGACTGATATGCCCTAAAGTTTGTGGAGGTGGTATGACATGACACAGTGGCAATTCCTCCGTTTTGCAAAAACATGTCCCGCGCTCAGGGAAAAAAAATATTTTCATTGGGGAGGAGCAGTTTCAGGCGGAGTTGAGGAAACAAGAGAAAGATGAAGATGAGAGAATAGTAGCTGATTTTGTTCTCAACTATTCACAGTAGGGAAGTTATTAAATTAGCTATTGGGGCAAACTTCTAAATTATTTTATTTTTCGAGCTCATGTTTATAAGCATTATAATATATTTATTGGGGCAACGGTTTAAATACATATTTTGACATTTAAACGCATTTTTTGAATCATTATACGAATGATATAAACCTCTAAATATGATGTACATATTGTTTTACCTTTGTTCAATGTGACGCCATGGCACTAGTGCCAATAAGACCTGGTACTCCGTGCGACAACCGCCCACCTGGTCCGCGAAAGGTTAAAACTCCCCTAAACCCCCCCCCCCCCGCCACCTGGAGTGGCCCGATTCCGCCCATCTACGAACTTAGCCTTTCGATTGCCCAGACAGATTTTTTTGGGCAAATTTGAAATTTTTATCTCAATTCTATCGAGAGTACCTATAACTCTCCACATTCCCAATCACATTACGGTTTTTGATGTCTTTTGGCAGTGAAATCAGGATGGTTGGAACTGATTTTGGTATGAACATTTTTCGGAAATTCGAGTTTTGAAAAGTTTGGACCGAGAATAATAGCTTCCTTTTGTTCGAAAATTCGCTAAAAGCATACGTACCTAAGATCCATATCCTGAATACTATCGTACAGGGCGTAAGCCAGGAATCGGGATCGCGCATATTTATGAAAGTTCCACTTCTCAGTTGTCATAGGATGAGGCCACGCTCGCCAATGTTCTAACGGGGCGGAGATACTTTTGTACGAGAATTCATTAATATAAAATGATAGCGAATATTTAAATAACAACTTGTGAGATACCCGAGAACTGAACTAATCACCATAGAATACTTCTCCAGACGCGAACTACTTCGATAATCACATTCAGCGACAGATCGTACGAACATAACATGAAAGAAATGTATGTTATCAATGAGCGTGAGCGGGAACTTTCTTTCAGGTCATACATGGATCCTACACAGTTTCTTCATCCATGAGTAATCACGGAATGTATGGATACGTGCCCTCCACAAATATACTTACCAAGGCAATTGACAATTTTCAATATTATTATTTTACTACGTACAATCGTAATAAGTATCGGAAAAATAATGAATTATTCAATAGTTATTTGAGGTTATCAATACGTATGATGGTTGAAGTGACGCGAAATTTTGATACCCATGGACGGGCACGCCCATCTCTTCAGCTGTCATTTGTTATCCCTCCCTCAAACCAATGGACTTGAGTATGGCAAGGTCTTAAATACACCCATTAGATTTCTTTAGGGTTTTGGCCAAATAATCTCCGATTTCTTCAATATCATTATTTCTTAGAAGTGCAGTATTTGCTCCGTTGTCGCAGTAAGGTTCGTTGAAACTCACATTCCGTATTCCTTATGTTCGTAAAAAAACCAATGTTTTTAGTGTCCTCGTTCTCAATGGTTCTTAATTTTGTGTTATCATTTGAAAATATTGAATATATATAAGTTTTCAATGTTTCGCAGAATACAAAATGAGTGAATATTGGCTCATATCAGCTCCAGGTGACAAAACTTGTCAACAAACCTGGGAAACCATGAATAATTTGACTTCAAAGCAGCATGATCTTTCCGAAAATTTCAAGTTTCACATCCCAGACCTCAAAGTAAGACCTCTTTTACTACAATACTGCAATTCCTTGTCACTTATCTTGTGTTATACTATGTTCAATAGCATGTACATGTTCGATGCAGAACTCGTTTGGGTCCAGTTCCCCAGTAATATTTCGCCTGGATCAAGTACCTAGTGTTAAATGGTACTGAGACTGGTAGGTAGTAACAGGGGAAGCTAAGTAGTTGTTGTAGTTCACTGCTGAATAGTTCAGATTCCGTTTGTTCAAACGACGTCTCTTCCAGAGTAACTTCTTCCTAAATATATATGTGTACATACACGTCGACCTTTTTTGTCAATCATATAGGTAATAAACATTCGGTTGGTGTGAAGTGAATTAGGCATATAGACCTAGTGGTGGGTTGGGTACTCCTGCAATTTCGCCTATCTCTTGGCGTGACCTGCTCTTTTGTGGGTATGAAGAAGCTGGGGTTTCATCCTAAATGAATGATACCTACCTTGTTCATTTAAAGAATCACCAAATTATTGCCAATCCAGAAACCATGAAATCAGAGGTTGTTATCGTAATGTGTCCCTAGTGGTGGTGGTGTATGTGTACCATCTACGGAAATCTTGCCGCATTGCTCAAAACAGCCGCATAAAAACAAATCAGTCGCGCACGGCGGACGGACGGATTTTTCAAAATTCGTTTTTCTTATTCTACGATCCTGAATCGTAAACTCACAAAATTTTTTTTCCTTGTCATTTCCAATGGTTTATTATTGAAGATCAAAACGACAACATTAGCGGTAATCAACTTTGAAAATTGAGGCAGGGGTTTTTTCCACGTCTGTGGGCTTCGTATGGCCTGAAATGGAGTTTCACTGCTGATCATTCTCTCAGCATCGAGTGGCTTTTTCTTCTCGACATCAGAAACGATATAGCAGTCTTCCAACATTCGTAATGTTTATACCTGTGGTGGGCTAACGGAAGAGGTGCTGCCTAAATTTAGTTTACTACGATGGGTATGATGACCTACTGGATGGTGATTTATTTTAGGACGTGGATAGACATGTTGGTGTGACGGAAGCCGTATAAACAAAATAAGGAGTCATTTGTGCAACGCGGCTGTTAGTGTCATTTGAAATTATGATGCTGATGTGTATTCCTCGGAATCGGCAGTACATTTAATCAAATTGCTGAGATTAATATGCGTCGTTGTAATTCAATGACGCTGTTGTGGGTTATTCAACTCATGATTGGCTGAAATTCAATGTGTTTGGAATGGACTATACTCTCGTATTAGATATTCACTTTAGTGCAAGTTTGGAAAGGAGCCATTTTTGATAAGGGTGTGGTGTATCCCACATCATTTCAGTACTTAAAATGATCCAGGTGGAGAACATATGTAGCAACACGTTGGTTGGGAAAATTCTTTCTGTACAAAAGGGCTGGTCACAAGGTTACAGTAGTATGTACATCTACATTTTCAACTATGAAATATTGAATGCAAAAAGAAAAACGCAGATTGTCAAATGTCAGAAAGGTTGAATTTGGTGGGCGATTCAGACTTGTAAACAATGAGCATATCGATACCTTAATTCACAAAGGGAAGTCCATCATAAATTCTGAAGGACATATTCCCTTTGTGAAGTAAGGTATCGATATTTTCTGTTACTATACTTCCTGTTATATTTAACATTTAATAAATATTAACCTATCAATTTATCATAAATCTTTGTTTTTGATCATTCATGATGTCTTCTTCGTTCTAGGTTGGTACACTGGATCAGTTGGTTGGCCTCTCAGATGATTTGGGGAAGTTGGACACTTTTGTTGATCAGGTCACTCATAAAGTTGCTCAGTACTTAGGTGATGTTCTCGAAGACACCAAAGATAAGCTTCACGAAAACTTGATGGCAAACAACAGTAAGTTCCCCGTGTTTATTATCGAACTTTTCTTAGGCTTGAGTGGCATTTGTTTTGGATATCTAATGTATTTGATATTAAACTTTTCTAGACATGCAGCATGATCTAATGAGAGTATTACTCGACTACCTTTCAAATGTTACAACTTAGGAATAGTGAGCACAATTTATGGATTTTATATGTAAAATACAAAAGTTACAAATGTACTACAATAACAATGTACAACGTACCTACTATGTACAATGTACTATGTTACTAATGTGCCACTGTTAGTAATGTACTACAATGTTGTCGATGCCTCTCTCCTGGGTGATTTGTTTATACATTTTCAAGAGCACATCCTTCCTTCACTCCTCCCAGAGAATTATAAGAAGCCATTAACCACACACCTGGGTCAATACTAGTAATGTAATATTTGTAATAAGTTTATTGTAGTAATATTGCAGATAAATTCCATAAATCCATAATGTATTTGCAAGTCTCAATTCTCCTACTACATAATATACCATTATACTATTAACTGGATTAATTAGATTTATGGATTAATTGAATCCATCGTTTTGCAGTGGATTTGCCATCATATTTAACCAAGTTCAACTGGGACATGGCTAAGTACCCTGTGAAGCAGTCATTGAGGAACATTGCTGATATTATCAGTAAGCAAGTCAGCCAGATCGATGTTGACTTGAAGTCAAAATCTACTGCATACAATAATTTAAAGAGCAATTTGCTGAACATGGAAAAGAAACAGAGGTACAAAACTCTCACGTAACCTTTACATGTGTTAATAACTATAAATCATTATATGATTTATAGTGCAATAAAGTTATTTTTAAAAACTTGATTTCACGTAGATCAAACTTGATTTCACGTAGATCAAACTTGATAAAAGATTGTGATTTTTTTCTATTTTTCATTGTTCATTTTCAAAATGATAATTTACAGTGGGAGCTTACTCACTCGAAACTTGGGTGATCTCGTCAAAAAAGAACATTTCATTCTGGACTCCGAATATCTTACAACTTTGCTTGTTGTGGTTCCCAAGTAAGTGTTTATTTTGAATTGACTTATTTTCTGCTCATAAACATAGAAGTCGTGCTAGTATTGATTGGTCTCAGTTTTATTACACTCAGCTAGATATTTATAATTTGCTGATGATTCATTCAAACCAGATGCTCAGTCTTTGAATAATTATAGTTCATTTAATACAAAAAATACATTTGTAAAAAGAAAAAAAAAACTTGTTATATATACTTAGTAATTTGGAGGGATATTGATAGTTGGCTACCTTCAAACTTGCTATAATTTGAAGACTCAGCTCTCATTTTTCGGTCATTCATGGTGTTATTGTTTCAACCTGCACCCCCAATTACTATTTCTCTCATCCAAAAATGGTTCAATAAACACGCATGCAATTATCTGACGAGTTTTGTATGTTGTTGAAAGGTGTATATATGTCGTCATTCAAGGCCTGACCAAGGCAGTTACTAATCAGGAATGGTTTAATGAATATACATCGTGGAGCGTATGAAAGAAACTACCAGTATTTTTATACCTGGCCATGGTAAACATTTGAACCAGCCCATGGCAAACAACCGAAAAAAGTCGTATCTCCTCATTATTCATTCATTGGTTTTCATCTTCTTTCAGGATGGCTATGCAGGATTGGAATATTACGTATGAAAGATTGTCTAATATGATTGTTCCTCGTTCAAGTCAGATGGTCCATCAAGATAATGATTATGCCCTTTTGACTGTAACTCTCTTCAAAAAAGTGGTCGATGAATTCAAAACCCATGCTCGAGAAAAGAAGTAAGTACCTCCTTTGAATGTTAATTTATCCATGTACCAGCTCCTAAAGTTATATAACTACGGATTGTGGTTTGTATTAGATTTGTTGTCCGTGAGTTCACGTACAACGAAGAAGAATTAGCTGCTGGAAAAACCGAAGTTGCTAAATTGGCCACTGATAAAAAGAAGCAGTTTGTAAGTGTTCATGTATCACTGATGTTTCAGCTTTTTACATACCTCCATTTACCTGTGCTCATTTGTTGAATTGTACACTAAGTACTTGGTACTGTTCAATGTTTAGGGGCCACTTGTTAGATGGCTGAAAGTCAACTTTAGTGAATGCTTCTGTGCCTGGATTCATGTCAAAGCACTGAGAGTCTTTGTAGAATCAGTATTGAGGTGAGAATGAGTCATATATACGTCGTTTTCTTTATCATTTTGCATATTAGTGATATAAGTCTGCCTTTGGAAATAATTCTTGTCAATTCGTTGTTAATGTCATGAGTTTTTCTTTTAGGTATGGGTTGCCCGTCAATTTTCAAGCCATGCTATTGCACCCTCACAAGAAGTCTATGAAAAGGCTGCGGGACGTTCTAAATCAACTATATGGACATCTGGACAGCAGTGCACAGCAGCAGCAAGGAAGTAGTGCTAGTGCTACTGAGGTGAGTAATTCATCAATATAGTTAGTATTACCTCTTTTTCTTGGAACTTCTTTGTAACCAATGAATCCACTGCTCCTTGGGTCTAACTAAATCAATCTAAACGTCAGTCAAAATGATTCTTCCAACTTGTGAGGATTCCACAATTTATTAATATCATATTCATGTTGACAAACAACACACCAATTCATGAAATGTACGTTAGGTGATTGCTACAGATCCGCTTGAAATACTATTATTTAATAGATTATTATTAACTATTATTCTTTTCTACAAACTGAGATTAAGCCAGATCAATGTAGATTGCCTTAAAATAAATGGAATGGATGTATGCTTCACGATGTTTTTTTGATGTTTTAATGTTGTTTATGTTTTCAGAGTGTTGACATTCCCGGAATTGGATTTGGTCATACTGATTACTACCCTTATGTGTACTACAAGATGAATATCGATATGTTGGATTCGAAAGTATAATTTTTTCTCTAGACAGGATCATTCAAGTTAGAATCAGGTCTTTATTCTGTTGATTATTACCATAGTCTAAGAATTACAGATTATTATAGAAGATTGAAGATATATATTTTATTTTGGTGAATGAACTATTAGAATATCCGCAGGTCTGTGTACATATTAGTCTTGATATTAACGTTTCAATCCAATTTTGACTTACAAACATGGAGGAAATGTACCTACATGATAATCAACAGCACAAGGTGTGTTATGAAATCTTTCAGGTGATTTTCAAAGGAAGGTGATTATTAGTGAAATAGAAAAGAATTGAAAGCATGGTGACATGAAGTGGGATGTCCATATCAGTATTTGACTTGAACATGCAGCAACGTACCAAAATTCAACTTTGGATTGATTTTCAAAAAATCTCATTCCTATCTGCTGGTACCTGCAAGCTGCATTACTGGTTCAGTAATTTGTACTATTTAACAATAGATTTTGTGCAATGTCATCCATCAGTTTTACTGACAACACATAAGCATAACACTCTTGACCTCTAGCTCCTGGGTAATAAGATTCCCTGTCCCACTTTTTTAAATCATACAATGCGACCGATCATTACTTTTCTACTTATTACCACGTTGTATATACAGGGTGTTTCATTTCGTGACGGTCGCAGGCTAGGAATCGATTCTACTGCTTATTTTAGGTCGACAATGTCGACAAACTTGCATCGCTCATTAATAGAAGCGGGTGACAGTTCAAAGACTAACGGACATTTGGAACATCTACGATAAGAATTTTGATAATCAAAAAGATTTTACTAGAAGAATAACATGAAATCCGATTTCAAACTCATTTTTTACCTGACAAGTCAATGATTGGTGAAAACCAGACTTTCCTCTTAAAAACCACGTTTTTCTTTATTCAAACGTCAGTTTCTACTTTGAAACTGCATTGCAACAATATTTTGCTTATACCATTGGAAAGCTTACATTTGGGCGCAAAATTCAGGACTACAGGTTAAAATTATCATGCCAGATTATAGGGGCCTATGAGCGTTTGAAAAAAGTGGCAATTTCTACGATTTGACAAATTTTCGTTGTCAAGTAGATTTTTCATCCGTTTTGGCGAATTAAACATTTTTGTTTTTCATTAGAGGGATAAGAAATTTCGTGTTTTTCTAACGGCGTAATTAAATTTGAATTTTCATGTAAATTAATGGAGTTATGGCCGTATTAGTGCGATGAAGTTGAAAACAAAAAAAAAATCTTGAAATTGAAAAAACTCCTAGTAGTTGAAATAGTTGAAAAAAATTGCTATAGGACATTGTCGTCCTAAAATTAGCTGTAGAATTTATTCCTAGCCTGTGACCGTCACGAAATGAAACACCCTGTATAATATACAGGGTGTTATTATGGCTCATGGGAATTTTTCAAGAACCAAATATCATTTTTTAAATTTTATGACTTTTTTTCTCTCGTTCAAATCAGATCATCAATGGCTTGTGTGCATGAGAGCCATATTGATTCAAATATTGAAATATTCATCTGTTGCAGGAAACCCGACTGGGGATTTCCTTAAAATACGTTCAAAATTATAATCTCAGAAACTTCTTTCCTGAACTGAATGATTCTGATTACATTTCCTAATCACCCTATTCAATTTAGTTCGATGGTAATACAATAATTGTATATATTATTACTGAACATAAATTTGCAGTATATATTACCTAGGGTTATTGAGCACATACGTAGTCCTCGCTTTTGCAGTGAGTAGAAGAAGGGTTGTACTCAGTGTAGCAAAATTGATTGGAAATACACTTTCTGATAAGATCTTCCTACGTCATTGTCTCCAATCTTGAAGTTTCTGTCAACATTATCATATCATAGAAAAGCATGGTAAACATTTTTAATGTGATTTCTTTAGAACTGTCAAACATAGCGGCATAGCATTTGGATATAAAATCTGATTATTGAGACTTCTGTACCAACGATGAACAATATTAGGAAACTTGGGAGTTGAATGTGATACTGGTTTCGCTTCTATTGTTAGATGATGTTTGAAATTGATTCAGTCAGTACACAGCGAACAATGATGTTTTGACATACGTGTCATCCTAAATCAGTCAACATATAGCGATTTGTCTTTGAAATTTGGTTTCAAGTAGACAGCAAAACATGATACTGATGCTTGACATTTTGTGTACTTGTATTACTAGGTACTCATCAATTGACAAAGAAAATGTCAAATTTATTTACCCCTTTATGTAAGACTGTTATGTACTTCCCGTTTATTTACTTATTCTTTACTGGGCTGATATGCTCCTCGTTATTCCTTTTGAACTCTTAGCATGAATAAGGGAAGGTATTGTCCAGCGCATGTCTCCTTATCATCCCTACTGAACTCCCAACGTGAATGAGGAAAGGTAGTACCAAGTGCACGCCTCCTTATTATTCCTTCTGAACTCTCAACGTGAATGAGGAAAGGTAGTACCAAGTGCACGCCTCCTTATTATTCCTTCTGAACTCTTAACATGAATAAGGGAATGTAGTATGAAGCCTACTCGTTTTGCCAAATATTTATAAGTGTAAATGTATAACCTTGAGTTAGTTGTAGGCAGTCTGGTTTGTTGGTAGAAGACTCATCTACGTTTGCCTCCCCTTTGTTATATTTATAATAATTATCTAGTTTATTCTAGTTATACTTTGAGTGTAGCAAACTCATCTGCAAGGATATTCATTCCATTGTTGGGCAATACAGCTTTTTTCACGTTTGGTATGATAGAAAAACGCAATACAACTTACAAGTTCGCATTCTGTAAACGTAATATGTTTACAGCATGCGAACTTGTAAGTTGTATTAAATGTACTCAATCAGTGGGGTATATCATGCTGGTCACAATTTTTGGGTAATAATACAAAACTGGTGCCTGCGGCCTAAGAAAAATAACCTGTATTGTAGGAGAGCCAGAACTTCCCTTTTAACGTTTAATTTAATTTAAACCTGAGTTGACGGTACAAAACTTTGTCTTCCAATTTTATAAGGACTATTCAGTAGGGGATTTCAAATCAGTATCAACACCAGCAAATTGAATCATTCCTGTGAGTGATTTTTATGTATTTGAAAATGAAGTTGTGCTTTTCTTGATACCAGCAGCTGAAGACATGAGTGCCACTCAGTGTTACATTTAGTATTGTACCAGTGCCAGGTGGGTCATCCAACATGCCTGTACTATTCTCCCCACAGTTGGGGAAATCGTCGGCATTGTTTTCTTTAAAATCTATATTTTCAACTAACAGGCTCAGCGCCTTTCTATATTTAAAAGAAACTGAAATTTTCTCATTAGTTTCCTCTAATAATCGGAATTTTCCAACCAATCAGTAGAAAAGTGATCCCTTAGATCTCCACTGGTTGATCAATTTAAAATGTCTCTTTTTCTTTGAGCATATTTGGATGATATGTTCATCTCGATAAGCAACTTGACTATGGTGGCCTACTGAATCAATGAAATTTATTGTGTGCACATATATGTCAGTATTAATATAGGGTAGTTAGAGAAGTGATTACGCCTTTGCTTGTACTTAAGTCATGTTATTTGGTACCTGGTTTCTGGTACGCACAGACTAACGTCGCTTGGCTGACAATAGGCATGTAAGCCAAAACCAGTCTCCAATAATGTAGAAGGTTTATAGATCATGTGGATACCAACTGCTGTGTTGTCTCTCATTCAATGTTTTGGTAAATAAACCTCTTCAACTATCTCCATAACATCTAATGACGAATTTTCTATTCTGATGTCGTCCTTACCTTGAGATATATAATTTGTATTTCCGGTATTACAGTAATACCCACAGTTGGCGTGTTATTAGTTGTTGTGGCAAAATATTGTACACTGCATTGATGTAAATAACATTCCAGTTTGTTGTTATCACCTCTGTAATTCTAATAAACGTGTTTCATGTTGAGTTTTTTCTTCTTGATGCATCATAATACGAGTATTGTTGTAGATACACAAGTACCTACCTGTTACTATTGATATGGTGGTGGGCAATACAGTTATGCCCAGCTTGGAAATGGATGGTTCTGCATGTGACTGCTTCATTGTTAAGCTCGCCCTATTCTTCGACTCAAAGGCTGGTGGTTCCAAACTCAACTTTCTTGCTAGTGGTTACACTACTTTTGGGTACTGGAACTTAGAATTAGAGCTATCTCACTGTTTGGTCAACAATTGTTTTCTCATATGGACCCCCCCCCCTCTTTTTATTGCAGATTCGGATTCTACGTCAATTTCATGAACTTTTTACTTCGACAACCTTTTTTTTTGGGGCGCACCTAAGAGCGTCCAGAAGCGCCCAAAGTTGGACTAAGCAACTGTTTGTTCGTAATTTCAATAAAAGGACGGAAAAGCCCCAGTGTGGCACATGAAATTTCATTATTTTTTGACACTGAATTACGTGGTGACATCAGTTTTTTTTTTTTTGGTTGGACTTGATTAAACCGGGATTACAGCCTGAAACATGGTCGTTTTTAAGAAAAACCACCTTATCCTGGCTCTTTTTAGTTAAATGAGTTTTTAGGCAGGTATGTAGGTATCTAAAGTATCTTGTTAAGGCTATGTGATTTATTTTCCCCCACCCTTTCGTAACCCAGGCTTGGGACCGGCTTGGGCAGGCTTAAAAATATATTTTGGAAGACAGCGGTGGTCAATCGTATCACTGCTGTGAAACATTTATCTGCTTCATTTTTGCTCTGTATAATTTTTTTCGCGTCTATTATCCCTCCAAAGTTTTTGATGGCAGAGAAGGAATTTTTTTGTTTTATTTTAAAAGAAAAATTATCGTGGAGTAGGATTTTTGGTTTATTATCTTCGATATTATTTTCACTCTTCTTCCTACATCACTAAATGATAGATTAATTATGATTATGTATTAGCTTTAATTATTGATCATTATTATCAATTAGTGTAAATTATGATTCAAACAAAATTTCCTAATTTTAAATCAACATTAACTGGGCGCGGATTTTTTAATTTTTTTTTATTTATTTTATTTTTTTTTTTAATTCATTTTTCTGAATCTACCTATCTTGAAACGTAGACCAGCGAATTTTGAGGGGGGATAATTGTTTTCTTGAGCGATTCCACCGGTTCCTTAACGAAGATGATAAACCAGAAAATCCCCCCCCACCCCCTCCTCAAAATTTGAATGATATAAAAAAAGATTCAAATATTATTTAGACTCACAGCTTTGTTCAAAAAGTGGTTGTAATATAATGAAAACGAAAAACTTTCACCAACACGGCGCAGAGTGGGCGAAACCGCTTATTTAGCTGGACAAAACATATAACTCCTTCGAAATGTGTGTAAACCGGACTCAAATTTGTGATGGTATTTGGGTTGGTATACGACGAATTTGGTGTAGAATGAGAAAACCAGTCATGCAGCATGAGCTAAAGAGCGAATTTTCAATAAACCATTTTAACAATTTTATAACTATGACAATTTTTTATGTTTGGTGGGACGTGTTTATAAGACATTTTGCGCTGATTACGAATATACCACAGTTTTCTATACTTAAGATAGTAATTCTCACTAAAAACTTTGAAATAACCCACTTTGAATCAATTTTGACACTTAATTTATAAATTTTATATTTTCCCAGGTTTCGGGGGCACTGGATACCTGTTTGCAAACATAAAGATGGCTCCTGTCGGTTCAATCAAAATTAATTTAGCAATTAGTGAGGAAAACGGCAAAAACATGAAAAGTACCTGTAAAAACTCAATTCCATTTATTTTTTACAAATAATATTTTGCTAACAAAATTATACATGGAGTCAATACAAGTATTGCCTCCATGTATAACTTTGTTAGCAAAACAAGGTCTTCAACAGAGGATCCACCTGCAACGATTTCGCGACTCCCCAAAAATTTGAAAATTCCTGTTCATTGGGAGCCATCGGTGACCTTAAAAACACCAAAAATCTTAGTTATTAAAATTCCATATCATTCGAAGGGGGGGGGGGGGGTAGAGTGGTTGAAATTGAGTGGGGTTGAGTGAAGCCACTGAATGAAACAGGTTTTATAACAACACAAACCAAAACTTTTTTTGAGGCTCTATTTTCTAACAGAATATATTCAAGATGCATGAAAATGGCTACAGATGAAAATTGTAGACTTACCTTGTGGTGTGATATCCATTCTTTCTTGATATAGCTGTTACAAGAGGACAAAAAAATACCGGAAATAATTTTTTTTCAACAACCTACGGATTTTTCAAGCACCTGAAGACGCAGAGGCATGATGCCGTCAGTTTAGACTAGTATGAGGGATCAAACGACGTTGTTTACTTTATGCAACGTTCTAAAGGACGGAGCCCTTCATGAATCATCCTGTACACACCTGTACTTTGGAGTTTCGTATTTTTAAGGACATTGTATTTTGAGGTTTTGTCCACTGTGCGGCGCTTTAGGGCTGAATAACAAATATCGCGTTTCTCCTAGTTTTCTTAAATTTACCCCCCCCCCATCCTACCCATCGCTCGTAAACATTTTTTCAATACCTTAGATAATTGTAAAGGAAAGTAAATTGAATTCTCTACAACTACTATTCAACACACGTTTTGCTGAGATCAAATCTTCCCCCTGTTTTGCGATGGAAAGTGGAGGAAAAGTGAGAAATTTGCCGAATCGCCAATTTTCGGCTTCTCGTACATCGAACACGCTACAAAAAAAAAAAAAAAAAAAAAAAAAACCTTGAAAAAAAGTCCTACAAAAAACTCCTCAGCCAATTCGTTGGAAATCTGTTAGTACCTCAGGAAGTTTGTTAGTAATATACATTTCGTTAGTTAAAAATATTTTCAAAAGATCAACTGGGAATGAAGTGAGTCCAACAACTGAAAAAAGTGCTAATTTTTGACATTTCTCTATTTCGCGTAGAAACCAAGGGGACAGGGGGGTTAAACATGAATTAATAATTACCTAATCGACCAATTATAAAATGAATTAATAACTACCTAATCGACCAAAAGAACATCAAAAAATAAAAATCCTCAGTCTTGCAGCATGGCTATAGGAGCGAAATTTTGAAGAAATAACCGGTTTTATGTAAATTTCTCATAGTTTCCATAAACATAGAATAGACATGAAAATGAGAGATTTTCGAGTTGATTGTGGCATTATTACATATGCGCATGCTCCGGACCATCTACCTACTCCACGCCAGAGGTGGAGTAGCCCCGGACGATCCCGGGCTGCCCTGAATTCACAATCCCCGCTCTCACCGAACAGCGGGCAACTCGTCCCGGATCGTCCCTTGTCTTCTCCGAACGGCCAAAAGTGGGGAGGGGGCAATCCTGGGCAGTCCCGGACGTTCTCCGAACAGACCCAATATGTTATGGAAAAAACTTTGCTGTCTTCTCATAATTCAGCCCAACAAAGAAATATTTTTGAGTAGTTTCTGGGATCTAAATAACCATATCTTACTAATTCTGGGTGAAGAAACCCGAAAATGACTATAAACATTTTTCTTCGAAAATTCCTTGAAACGATTCCGCATCTCAGGTTCCCTCTATGAAGTTCATAGTCTGGTCAATCGAGGTTCATAGTACGAACCTCGATTGACTAGACTTCATAGAATCTGTGTGCCAGGAGCCAGGAAACATCAGCGCTACCTTTCGGACTTTATGAGACAGCTCAGCTCCCTGATAACACGGGAGTTCATATCGAATCGAGAGACCACAGGTTATCAGTTATTCTGTTGGTACTCATGTACTGTCATATGGAGTTCAGCGTATCAACATCAACAATACTAATAAATGATTAAAAATGGCAGTTTGATAACAGTGTTATTTGGTGAGGAGTGCGGTTAAATGTGTAGACGACAAGAAAGAATAGGATGGCCACTATGGAAGGATCCCTTAGCAAATGGACTAACGTTATGAAAGGATGGCAGTACCGGTGGTTTGTTTTAGACGACAACGCTGGCCTGCTGTCATATTATACGGTGAGTTTTACCAATTCCTGGTGTATAATCTACGTTCGAAGCCTACTGATCAGTTATTGGTTATTCCCTTATTCAAGATACGAGCATGTTTCCTGAAATGTGTCGTCTACCGGACATGTAGGTATGTTGTTATTTCAAGTTGAACGACTAGGTTGTAGGATGTTCACCTTACCGGCTGTCCACATAATGTAAGGCGAGGAGGATTTCGAGTCGTGAAAATTGAATAGGGTTTTCAATGTGGACTTCAAGCGCTGAATACTTTGAATTTGATAAGAGGCAGCTCTTAGATTATAATGAATAATGATGAGAAATTTGTAACATCGTGTTCTTGCGACGGCTCGATCGTCCCGTTGCATGACTCTTTCAAAGGGCTGAGGCACAACCAAACTAGATATTGACAGAATCGTGTAACGTCATCACATTTGTGAGTTGTTCCTTAGGTTGAAAGCCCTAAATCACATCGTGTTCTCGGATTATAAACTAGCCACTCGGCAAATGTTTCTGGCCGCTAATGACTCGTAGATTTCCTTGTCTCTTATCTCCCTGTGTTCTTCCAAAAATCTACTTTCATTGATCGCCACTCTCGGGTTTATTGGGCCATTGTACTGAACGTTTTATCGCGGTAGAGTCTTAATTTCAGAACATTTGAGAGTTTGTGCAGATTTCCGAGCAGCGAACCGTAATACGGGTGAATGGAATCCCTTGTATGAATGAAAGACTGCGTGGAGAGCTGTTTCGTCATTCGGGGGCCGGAGAAGAACGTTTTTCATTCAAGTATTTCATAGTTTCTGCTGCCAAAGTTCACATAATGACAAAAGTAGTTTTATCTTGGGTCCATAGGATCTATCTAGCTGTTGTTTCAGTTCAAGTTTTGTCGAACAAAACGAATTTCTGAAAATCTATTGGTGCAATTCCGCTATAGATTACAACAACTGACAAGCTATATCTCTCCTTACAAATATAGCTAGTGCATGGGAATGTAAATAGCAGGCTTGTTCATGGATCTGAGTTTTATTATTTTGTGTGCGAACTTCAATATTACGTGCAAAGTCCGAAATCGTACAATCGTAGGATAGTACAGCCGCCATTTGTACAATGTGCAGAATGAAAATATTTTCGGTTCAAAGCCCGAAACGTCCAACATTGCTCGAAATGTTCTGTACAATCCGCGGATTGTACAACCTTGTCGATTTGGGTGTCAGCAATGTACAAACTTAGGAATTCATAGAATACAGAATGCCCCCAGTTTATTTACGTTGAATAATGAATTACCTACCTAATGTGCTACCTACTTGCTGGCACAACTGGCTGTGGCAACGAGAGTTTTTTTTTTCTGGAAAAATTGTCCAACTTACTGAATTGGGCTAAATTTATTTCAACCGGTGCATCATGCAGTTTTATCCCCCAAGTCTTGATGATGATGGTCAGTAAGATGATGGACATCAGCGAAATGATGGTTCCCAGTAGAATTACACTGCATTTTGGCATATCTCGGTGAGTATAGCGGTGATTTCCACCCAAATTCGTTCCTCCAGTTTATCCAAGGTGTAAGATCTACGCTTATAAACCTTTTCCATGGATGGCCACAGAGGAAAAACTCACCAATGGTCAAATCAGATGGCAGTCTACCCTACGTTGTTACCCCTCGGAGAGAACAGGCACGTTGGGATCATCTGTCGCAGTTTCGCCACTGAAATCTGAGCTGTATGGGTCATAGCCCCATCCTGCTGAAACCAGGCGTCTCCCATATCGATCAACTCATTCAGTTCTTTCACTAGGGCTCGAAAAACGTTTCCAACTAGGAAACATAACGTTGAGAGGCGCTAATGACAGTTTGTCCTGTCTCTTCAAGGCATTAAATGCCCGATCACCCCAAATTTGGAAATGGTGCACCAGACAGTAACTTTTGGGGAGTGCAGTCTCTCGTCTTATGATTGGCACAGTAGCGAATATTTTGCTTATTGACTGCCCCAGGTGGGTACTGTTTCCGAAATCGACTTCATCAGGGCACCGACTTGAGAGAAATAACTGCATGATGTACCGATTAATTTTAAATTAACTCCATTTCCGTAAATTATACCATTTAATGAGTTATTAACATCCCTTCAAAACTGTACAATCTGTTATGCCGCACCCTTGCATGTGTTCTTCCCTAATTCAGCCGAAATGTCGATCATTTTAATGAGAAGATAGAGATGGGCAGTTTTGAAAACAGTGAGTGATGGAATCTGTGTTTTGGTATTCAAAAATACTCAAGACAAAACAAACAAAAAACAAAAACATTTGGCGATTTCTGATCTCTAAAATTTAAAGTACTCTTTAGTATTTAATAGTAGGTACTCTTCTTTGATATCGAGCGGTATAATCATAAAACAGCCTGACTTGCGGTGTAGGCAGTTTTTGGCAACAGCTAATGTGTTTTGTCTGAAAACATGATTACTGGACGTATATTTTAGAAATCCAATTGTTCGTGTACACTCGATTTTTAGATTTTTGAAGATTGAAACATTGTGGTTGTAATATGCCTGTCATAATCCACCCCGTCATGATTTCTGTTTTGGTTATTGAAAAATCAAGTTCCGAACTAGGTAAATAGATCATTGAATGGTAGCACTCAAATTTTTTAAAGTGTTTTATTCCACGATGGTCTCATCACCTCACGTTTTCTTTGATTTTGCAATATATATATTCTGGTAGAACTGGTAAAACATGTAGAACACCAGAATAACGTTGGGGAAGAATAATGCGGCAAGTGACCATGTTCTGATACAACCAGCTATAAAATACCTCACCATGACTATCAGAATGAATGTGAACTGTACCTGAAACAAAATAAAGGACTTGAGGAGTCGACAAAATACAGTTTCTGAGTGGTTTACATTTCCATGAGGATGTTTTGGTAAATAGTTGATCATATAATTTTGAGAATAAATGGGACAATGTGGTCGTCTACTTACCATCTGGATGATAGTGATATATTTTTTGTATTTTTGAATGAATTTCTTGGTATCTTTGCTCCCTACGGCTGCTAGCAAATAGTAGGTGTACATTATTATATGTACTAAACTGTTCAACAGTCCGAACGTGCTCAATCCCAAACCTGTACATATATTGACCATCATGTGAAATTATTGAATACAATAGTCCAGAAACTTCTCAATGAAACCTTATCATTACCAACCATTCTAATTCTAATTCTAATTCATGGTTATGCTATATAGTGTTAATGTACGGTTTTAAGTTGACCAAATACGTAATTGCCAATGCAGGAACTATACAGGGTGATCCGCTCATAGATGCAATTTTTTTGCCTAAATCTACATAAAAAATGGAGTAAAATGCCGCCAACCTCGTATTTTCATCTCAATCCGTTCTCGTGATATGAGTTTATATTTTCTCAGAAAAACCATGTTTTTTCTCCTTCAAACTCAAATTTCTCCACTTTAATCCATTCAGTTTTAACTTTTGACGGCCTTTTCGGTATGAATGTTAAATTTGCTATAAGATTAGTGTAATGTTAGGTGTTAATGACCATAATAGCAGCTCAAACATGGACGAATTTGAAAAAAATAAAAATTCTGAAATCTTTAGGACGTTAGTACTTACCAAAGCAAATCCTGGAAACTGGAAAATATCATGAAAAATGTTTCATTCAATAAGCTTTTCAATGGTATGGTCAACTTTGAGATAATGTTGTTCCTTCGGTAAAAAATTCAAGTTTAAATGCAAAAAAAAACTTAGGCACTTTAAAAGGGGGAGTTAGATCAGAGGGTAGAAAATGTAAAAAATGGTTTTTTGCCTTTTTAAACAGGTGGATACACAAATTCGTAATGCGCTAATTTTGAACCTTGGACTTATTTACTGTTCTGGGTCACTACTCCCTCAGATGACAAAACAACTTTAAATCGCCTAACATTTTTTGCATTTAAACTTGCCTTTTTGATCGAAGGAACATGATAATCTCAAAGTTTACATTACCGTTAAGAAATCGACAGTGCTATTATAGTAAACTTTCGAAGAAATAACTGGTGTTATGTAAAATGTCTCTAATTTACTGGTTTTATGACAAATTTTGTCTCCTTTTTTGTCGAATAACACCTCAGTTTATAGATTTTTCAACGCTGAACACGATGTTAAGTCAGATTTGCGATATCTCATTCCGTCATCAGATTAGACCAGATGAAAATGAAGAACATCTTAAGTAACAACCACGTTTCTTCATCTTCAAAGTGCTCCAATTTGAGAACGGAATGAGATATCGCAATTCTGATTTCACCGTCTTATTCAGCGTGTAAAAACTTTAAAAAAGTGAAGTGTCACTTGACAGAACGTTTCATTTTTGGAATTTATGGGTGAATCCCCCCTCCCCCTTAAAACTCCCCAAAACCCCCCCTTAGAGTGGGCCGATTCTGCCCATCTACGAACTTAGCCTTTCGATTGCCAGGACGGATTTTTAGTGCAAATTTGAACTTTTTATCTCATGGAATGACTCATACATAAACATAATATGTAAAATCATATTTATATTATAAATATGATTTTAGTGTCATTTGGTAGTGGATTCAGGATGGTCTGAAACGGATTTTCGTATAAAAATGTTTAGGAAATTCGAGTTTTAAAATTTTTGGACAAAGAACAATAGCTTCCTTTTTTTTTTTTTTTTTTCAAAAATTCGCTAAAAGCCTATATTGAATGAAGAAAGTATTCATGCGATTTGCCAGTTTCCTGGATTTTCGCTGGAAAATAGTAACGTTCTGAAGATTTTTAGAATTTTTATTTTTTCAAATTCGTCTCTGAGCTGCTGGTATGGTCATTAGATGGTACTTCATTTGTGATATTTATTCTAAAAAATTGTGGTACTGATCAGTTATGTCTTCAATTTCAATACATACCTGCTTTGTACTTGACTCCCAGCCAAATAAATATAAACGTTGTAGCATGATGATACAGGTGCAAGTTCGTGACCTGTGATTGCTTTTTCCTCATTATAAAGAAGATCTGGAACGTTGAAAAATCATTATTTAGATTTATTTACATGAAGTTGTTGAGATCAATTGAGTTGTTCAGGTCAATTCCTATATTTAGCTCATTCCTGTATCCAACCAAATAAAAATAAGTTTCATTTAGAAGAATGGTTATAATTATATATCAGGGTCTATAACGACATTGATAGGCACATTGGAATACATTTGTGAGATAGTACCATCTTTTAATACTATGCTCACTCAAAATGTGGCAATTGGCCAAAGTAGGTATTTCCAATTGAACCTGCGTAATAATTTATTGCCTGCTTCAAAGGTAGAAGTTTGTAGTTGTAAGTAAGTGATACGCCCTAACCGTATAATAATATTTGAAGATAAAAAACACTTGCGGTGATCTATCCTTGAATCAACCAGTACTTATCCTTAAAAAACTAGGCTAACTGTATTTTGACTAGATTACTTACAGTTTCGATTAGCTCTATCAGCTTCATATATATAACCCAATAAGAGATCTCAATTACCTGAAACATACAATTAATGACTTGATGGCTCTGATTATCTTGAAAACCTGTCTGACCAAAACGTTTGATTTTTTAACGTTTTTCTCACAAAACTGATTGGGTATAATGGATTGTTTTTGAAACTCTATTGGCTTACTTTATAAGGATTGAATTCGACTGGATCACAGACTAGCTTTGTCAAAATCCATAAACCGTCTTTAATAACCTGCAATTCACAATACGGGCCTCTTGTCACATTGAAACTTCTTATTTCATCATGAATTTATTACATGAAGTGATCATACTTACTGCATAAGAAAACCACGCACACAACAGTATTTGAGTTATATTATAAATTAGTATTGTTCTTTTCAAGGAATATGGCTTCCGATTTTTCATCAGTTGAGGTCCCAAGTATTTGCAAATAAATACATATGCTAAGGAAATTAATATAACTCTACTGGCGCTGTCCATAAAAAACCAGTTTGCGACCCTTGGATCCTCGGTTTCTGGAAAAGAAATGAAAGTATCTGCCGTAAGATGTCCACACTTTTTTTTTTTTCAAAACAACTTGCTAAACCAAATTTGTCTAATTTAAACAAAATTTAATGTCAAGGGATGAAAAAATCTTCAACCGCAATTGAATAACTTCATGCCAAAGATCTCATTTTGGTAGAGGATAGTTTACAAAGTTTGGCAGGTTACAGTACATATAAGGGTAAGGGATGAAATAAAGGAGGTCGGACTTGTCTAAATATCGAAGAAAATAATTATTCTCCATAAATCTGGTCAATTCCGTCCAATAATGATATGGCCTCAATTTTCTTGGCAACCTAGCAAATACGTTTTCAAGTGTGGAAAACTTGAGTTCGCCATAATTATTATACAAGATAGATAATAACTATGTCCGTATCACTTCAGATCAGACAACAGTGCCTAAATTATTCGGAAATTGGTCTTTTATAAATGTTCTTGTGGTTTGAACCGAAAGAGACGTTACTTCCAATCTATCCAGTGACTTATCATAAGTAGGAAAGCTTTGTCGTGCATGATGGGGGAAAAATTTCATTTCCAGTTGCATGGCTTCTCGAACACTTTTTCATGTGTCTGTTGGTCTGTTTGTATGTAGGTATTTAAATCGTGTCACAGCCATGACTCAGAAACAAATTTTTGGGGATTATGCAGGTTGGGCCTTAGATGGGTACATAATAGGGTTTGAAACAGTTGAAAAACGGTATAGTTTTCTGTTCAAATTTGTATAGACTTCAAATCAGAAGAGCATTTTACTACGGTCCGTTTTTCATTCACAATGACGGCTCATAGGTGGAACTGATGAGAAATGGTTTTGATGATGACGTAATATAGAATTTCTTGTTCTGAGATACTTTTCTTGTCTATGGAAAGGCGGTAATTTCTAATATTTGGTCTTCACACCTATTCTGCAAGTTAGATATTATAAGTATAGTTATAATTATTGCGTTGTAAGTTATTTACCTCTTATGTTTTCCACGAAACACGCATAATAATGTCTCAAGTGCTCCATCATATCATCCAATTGGTAAGGTGGGTCAACTCGTTCTAGGGGTTTTACTCCGATTTTTTCGCAACCCTTTCAGTAACCAAGAGAGAGGATAAGTAAATAATAATACTACATAATAGTATATTCTAGTACATGTTGGCTCTTTGGTGTTGAAAGAGAAACTTTCTAGAAATTTCTGAGCATTATAGATTCATCTGTTGAGTGAATGAAGTTAATATAATAAAGTCCAGCTGTTTTCTGGATACGTATCCAGAGCACCTGTTTGTTTATAAAAATAGTAGGACAAACGACAAACGAGATAGAAATCTAGAAACTTTATTTCGTAGCTTCTCTTAGAGACCAACCTTGTAGCAACAGTATAAGTTCCAGGATGAATTGAAATGTTCTGAGCACACTCCTGACACTCTCCAATTTACTACACTTCCAATTTACTACATGCTCTCATTCATGTTTTCGTAACTATTTAGAATTTTAAGATCAATTCCGCATTCCAAAAATTCATTAAAAAACTATTAAACACAATTAGCGCCATAATCATCTTGAAGTATGTTAGCTCAAAACCCGATTACGCATTCCAAAATACAATAAGAACGATAACAAACTCATATTTTTCATTCGTGCTATCACAAGAACGGCCGAGTTGGTCTGAAGCAAAGGTTCAATAGTATATAATATGATGGTGAGGGATGTCGAGGGTCGGTCAAATGAGAGATGTTTTATGTGCCAACGTTTCGAAGAATTTATTTGTTCATCATCACAACAGTTGTATCTGTGATCTAGAGGCAAGAGCCTCCCTTGTTTAGAGTCCACTACTGCCCTGATGATGAAGCAATAAACTCTTCGAAACGTTGGCACATAAAACATCTTTCATTTGATCGACCCTTGACATCTCTCACCATTATTCTTACTGACGGTCAACACATCATACACGTACCTAAATATTATTTATGTATATCGTCGGCATAAGTAGAAACTCATCAAGTCAATGTTTGGCGAAATTTGGATTAATATGCTACCTACATTAATTTTTCATGCTCTTTTGAATGGCGTCGTCGGTTTTCGTCTCTGGGTATCCGTTTACATCGAAAACACGGTATGAGATCATTTTTTGCCGAATTTATACTGGAGAAATTAACTAAGTGACTTTCTGCGTTCTGGAAGTACAGCAAGTTTTTGACGAACCACACTTGCTAAGGGTAGATAACTAGCAGAGGCCGCCGGTTGTCTATTCACCAAAATTACTGTTGATGAAAGCCCCCAATTTCACTTGAATACAATGATTCGTCCAACAGGATCGTTAGTGTCGTCAAACCAAAGACCACATGGAGCAATGATTCTATCTCAGACATGAAACATTATCAGAAACACGCATACGAAATGCCACAACATTTATCACTCATTGCTTTGCAAAACTGCAGAAATTGTACAGGAAATAGGAAATTGTACAATAACGGGTGGTTGATGAAACATGAACGGCCTAATATTCGAGTAACTGAATATCACGCATGCCTCGTGTAGCACTTACATGTATACTGCGCTATGTAAGATTAACTAAGATTATAAAACTACAATTATAAATTATAACAACCCACCAACAAATTAAAGTAACTATGTCGATAAAGATCATGCAACCTACTATGTGATAAATATTCAATCACAAAATACAAAATTATTGAATTTTATTGTAATTTAAAAAATAACTCAATTATTATTATTTGAGTTATTAAATGATTTATTCTGAGGTATTTCGATGGGATTTCTCAAAACTGTGTTTTTGTCTTAGTTAGTTTCTCCTGTAAGCCGACGATATGGTATTATCAATAGTATATGATAATAGTTTATGATATCATCAGGTATAATATTATAATAGTATATGATATTATCAGGTTGAGATGAGTGAGTGTTCTAAAAAACTTGTAGATAACAGGTACCTATGAGCTCTTAATACCTGACTATTATTACAACATACCCCTTCACACTGCACACCACAAACACTACAAGACTACTTTACAATTACGACTTTATGATCATTTAGTCTACTACCACAATTAACCCCACTTCGAAACATGTCCAAATCAAGGAGGTGTGTACAGTAAAAATACTGTTTCGACTTCATCTTAGGAATTATTATCATTAACAACCACAAGTATCATTGATTTAAGTTTGTTGATACTACCTTGAAGCAAGTATGAATGTGAGTTCTTCAGTGTGACATTGCCTTCATCCACGAAATAGACTTCGGCACTACAAATGGGTAAAGGTCTACGATGTCCTTATTACACATTAACCTTTAACTTCTAAAATCATTTGAATAATTCCATTCACGCATGGGAACTCATTAATTCGACTGGCGATCCAATACCACGTGCGCGCCTATCATGATAATTCTATTGTTATATTTTGAACACATTTAATACATTAGTTATTAAAACGTCATCTTGTTTTTTGTGAATGTTGGTTGGTGTACCGAACGCTACACCGCATTTCTCTATTTGGTATTCTCAACCAGAGGGAAATTTCGCTCCTGAACCTACCATTCGTAGATCGATTAATAGTTTGAATTTGATTGGGGCTATTTGTATTTTTATACAGGCGCATAATATGCTATACTATGCTGTGTCTTCAAATCTCCTTTTAGCTCCTTCCTACACAATTTTTGCACATGTTTTTAATAGGATTTGTTACGTAGCTGAATCCACCTTTGGATCCTACCATTAGGATCCTTTTTATTGTCCTTCCATATGACATCTGGCCTTCGCTTCTTCTGGAAAAGGCCAAATTCAGTAAAAATGTCTGTTGTTACCGAAGGAAGGGTTAGGAGGCAGGCAGACCAACAATTTTGAATTGGCTAATGGTTAACCGCTCAATTTGAGGTAAAAATCGCGGAAAATAGTTCATCACCAGAAATGGTATAGAAGTTGGAATTATGTTAGTGACCTAAAATATCATATGTTCAACAACTTAATTACTTTAATTACTAGGGAACTGCAAAAATGTAGGGTTGGGACATCGAAGCCTCAACATCGATGTTCGATATTTCACACATCAAAAGTCCACAACATCGATGGTATCGATATATATATATCGCCGAAAACATCGATGTTTTAAAATTCAACACAAAATCAATAGATAATTATCTCGATATTTTTATTTGTTAATAAATTAATCGAGGGAAGCAACAGTATCAATATAATATTTATAAACCAATCATAAATTTACCCGTTAATTAACTAAAATGAAACGTTTAAGTTTTTTTCAGGTGAAACTGAAACCACCTACCGACAAATGAAATTTAAAAATGCCCACTATTCCTGAACTGATTGGTTTAATATCCCCACGAATGATTTATATACGAAAAACCCGGAGCTTTCATTTTAAAAAATCGGGATTAAACGTTTCAATGTCTTTGTTTCGATTTTTTGACGTCGATGTTTTAATGTAAACCATCGATGTCAAGAAAACATCAAGCAAAGACATCGATGTTAAATACCGATGTTTTTGTCCAATACATCGATGTCGAAGTCTCAACGCTACTGAAAGGTGGAATAAATTTCGTAAGACCAACGGAGATTTACTGAAATTGCTATTGATGTTATAAATAATTAACTATGCCATAGGATTGAAAGACGTTAGAAAACAAATTGAACGCTTTGGTTCTGGTGTTTTGTTTTCTATGCTTCATAAATTGTTCAAATTTTATATAGATAGGTACATATTAGTAGTCTTAGGGGGGTTTACTTCAACAAACCACCCCTTAGGCCATGCTGGGCGAATGAAACGTTTCATTTTACGACTGCAGTTCTTTGTTGCCCAAGTTGAAACTTGGCTTATTCTGTCAACCGAGTCTGTCCTTGTTAGAATCCCTGTTTGTATTGTAAGTTCAAGTTCCTTGATGGTACTCCTTGTTTAAAATGAATGTTCATTATTTATTGATGAGATAAATTGGGCGAAACAAATTGCAATGCCTTCAAAGTTTGTGAAACATGAATTTTTTAATGAAGAAAAAAAACCGAATCTATTCGAATCCTTTTCAAATCATACTGAATCCATCTTAGGTTCTAACAAAACTTTATATAAATTATTTTTATACACAGAAGTAGTAGCTAACCCATTTTATTGTTGGACATAGACAATCCGTTCAAATGCAGTCCTGTTTTTTCTATATATAGAATCCAAGAATGATAAGCACGCACACCACTGTGGCGTGGAACGCACGTCATCTTTCTAGTTTTCTGAATGAGATCCAATTACCGGTTTATTATTTTCAATAAATCTTAGGAATCAACTTGGAAAAAATACATATGACGCTCCTAGAAATTTCTTGGTTTTGCGTTCCAACAAGATAAATCAAATCTCCATGTCAAAGAAACACGCTGCAAATTTGTCCTCAAAGGTTCTTTATTTCCTGTATCATTATTGGTTCAATTGGAGCTTGCATGTTGAATTTAAGAATTTTCTGTCCATTCTATTGGCTAACTGCCACAGACAGTGGACAAACAGATTTCTCTTATTTGATATTCAGATCTTACATATCTTTGTAACATGATCGCACTAATTATGAGGGAGGAGCCAACAAAATTTTCTTCAATTCAATGGTACATTATTGAAAAAATAATTAACCAAAAATCTTTCTGTACGCTGTTTGTGACACTAAGACCATTTATAATAAACTGAAAACTATGAAATTTGGCACGTTGGCTCAGATCTAGATCAAACTAGTGCAGTAGGCTCGATGACCTTACAATTGAAGATAATATAATATTATATATAATTATATAATATATTATATCTCAAGATTCCTTGCGATGTACTAAACACTGCAATTCGTATCTGTATGTTCCAACATGGAACATGTTTTTACGGTCGTGATTCGGTTTGGAATAGCGTGGTCGTCACGTTACCAGTCCTTCAAAGTTCCTCTTTCTGTTATCCTTCTCCAGCGTGGGTGTCGAGTCTGAGTTGACTCACGCACATTAATGAGCATTGTTCTTCTACTACTATGTTTCCTTCGTTATTATGTACCTACCCATTCGAAAACAAGTTCCATGTTTCCTTGCTTTGATCCTTGATCTAAACTATAATAATCCGGGGGTCTGGGGGTGTCCCTCTTGATTTCATTCTACAATAAATGTTTTCTGATTGTTCTTCCCAGTCTTTTTCTCAATACTGCACCTGCACCTCTCCTCCTTGATGGACCTCTCCCACCCCTTTGGTATGCCAAATGTAGAGCTTCGGGTAGGTATTTGGTTGGATGTATATTTATTTCTATACTGTTTGTAAGGCTGCATATGGAGCAATTCTATAAATATAGTACTGTTTTGTGGTTGAACTACTGACTTGTATTTGTACTTCATTAATTTCTTTTCCGTCTTCCTATATACATGTAGTTCATTTAATATTAATATTTTTTCGTTTGTTTACAGTCCAGGGACAAAATGATACGAGGAGTAAGAAGGGGCTGTGTTCGCCTAAAAGGAGCAGTTATTGGTATAGATGATGAAGACACCAGTACTTTCACAATTACTGTGGACTCAAAAACATTCCATTTCCAAGCCAGAGATGGAGATGAGCGAGAAAAGTGGATACGGTGTTTAGAAGATACAATCTTGAGACATGCTTATGGCTACAAAAGCCCAAGCTCTGTAAGTACTTGATCCAGTGGAGAATGCTGTTGGACTTGTAGACTATTACATCTACGGTTCGGGTCTTTCAATGTTGAGCATGTTGAGCTTTTGACATTTAGCATGTTTTTATATTTTCTACTACATAAAACTGTAATTATTAATTGAAATACAATAAGCAGCAACTGTCCCTAGTCATGGTGTATCTTTGTCACAATTTGAAGAACAGACTGAATATACTGTACCACTCTCTGTAAGCAATGCTGCACTTGGGAGAATAATTTATGTACCTATATGGCAAGAAAATAATGGATGGTTTTGTTCATTCTGTATTTATGGTATGTAGTGCATGTTAGTGCAAGGGAAAGTGACAGGAAGTAGAGTTGAACCAGATGTTAATTTATGTGTAGGTGCTTTGTCTGACTTAAAATGATTGTCTCTGATTATTTCACCTTGTTTCATTTTTGTTGATTCCCAGTTGAGACTTGACATGATGAAAGGCTCACCTACCATGCAAGATTTTGATAAAAAGCTCTCTGAAGCGGATGCTTACCTCCAGCTCCTGATTGACCAAACTAAGGTACATAATTGCTATTTTTAATTAATGAAGTTTTCTGGGAAACTAGCTAGCTTATTCAGTTCTAAGCAATATTTGAAGAACATAAGCTACCTATTGCAGTGGCAGTTAAGAATTTTGTTTTGGTTTTTACGTTTAAAGCATTCCAATAAAGTATGGTTGGGAAAGAAGCTCTATAGGGTCTTGGAACTGTTTCGTCGCCCCTAAACGTTCTTGAAGTCACACTTCTGTGTCCAATTAGTTTATTGCGGAATGTTGAGTTGAAAGCTATAGAAGAACAGGTTTCCAACCCTTATACCCTATTCGACCTATATAAAAATGACCTCATTTATTATTTCTTTACTCATGAACAGATTATTGCATTGCCTTCATTACGGACATTATAGCGGGTTCGTAATTATTTACTGCTCATAGCCCAACGACCTCACCTGGTGGAGTAAACCGGTTCTCCTTAGAACCGGGATCAACAAGCTCTAATCCTCATATGAGGACAGCTGATCACGTTTGCAACGCTTGCAGGGCATTTTGAACAAGAAGCCCACTTGAAATTTCATTTACTTTAAACTGACTAGCTTCAATTCACTGCTTACATTTTGAATTATAATATTCCCCATACGTTATTTGGAAAGGCCATACATTAGGCAATAACAAACGTCAAATCTTCTCAGATGTTTCCTAATAAAATAAGCTTCAATAGGCTTCAAAAATATAAAGACACCATTTGAGTGCCACCCTTGACTGCCTTGACAGATCGGCATGGTGGGCCATAAATCATAGAGGCAACCTGCAGAACTTGATGGGAAAATATCGACTGCAATAACATTCATTGGTTCCCTCTGCTTTGGAGCCAAGCCAATAATTTGAGGAGAGCCTCCTGTGTGAACAAACCATGGTGACTTTTTAAAGTTGATTTTAGAAATAAGGGTAGGAACGTTCAATCATAATTTCCCTGTATTCTATAATTATTTCATTTTCAATCAGGCTGTGGAAAACAAGATGGATCTGTTGACTGACCCTGACGATAAACATAGATGTAATGTCATCAGCACTCATGCAAATGTAAGTGACCATATTTATGAAATCCACTGTCATGTAGCATGGCTATATGAGCGAATTTTCGAAGAAATAGCTGGTTTTATGTAAAATGTCTTCATATTACTGGTTTTGTAACAAATTTTGTATCCATTTTTTGCCGGGTAACAGCTCAGTTTAGGGCTTTTTCAACGCTGAACACGATGCTTAAGTCAGATTTGCGATATCCCATTCCGTTATCAGATTAGAGCAGATGAACTGTGAAGAACATCTCAAGTAACAACCACGTTTTTTCACCTTCGTAGTGCCCCAGTTTGAGACCGGAACAAGATATCGTAATTCTGACTTGACCATCATGTTCAGCGTAAATAAACTTTAAAATGAGGTCTCACTTGTCCGATTGTTTCAATTTGGTGGGAATTCATGGGCAAATCCATAAAACTCCCCCACCTTAGAGTGGCCCAAATCTGCCCTTCTAGGAACTTTGAATTGCAAAGACAGATTTTTTGCGCAAATTTGAACTTTTAATCTCAATTCTACGAGAGTTTTGGAACGAGAACAATAGCTTCCTTTTCTTCGAAAATTCGCCGATAGCTTTGCATAGCCCAGAAAGACCACTTTTTGCTCTTGCACGTGTAATGTCCAACACTTATCCTATCCTCTATGTAACCAAGTTGGGGCGTGTATGTAACATTTCCTTGTGTATTATATTAATGTTATCAATTTAATCGAATCCCACTTATTAAGTGTTGAAAAATCAATATTCATTTCAGAATATGTTGGAGCAAATGAAGCATACCATAGTTCTACTCCAGATTGCCAAAGTAAGTAACTTCACTTGTAGACTTACTTGAAATGAAAACTTATTAGCTCCTCTTACGTGATCCATGAACCTGTCATGATGACGAGTGGTTATTAAGTAATTAAATTCTAACTGATTTCTGGCTGACTCAAATTACCGAATGATGCTCCTGTTTACACACTCCAGCCCCAATCAAATTGATGCAAAATCCTTGGTGTTGTTAGGTTTCACTATTTTACACAATTTACAAGTACCAGATACGCAAAATAAGGGTTACCTAAACAATTATATGTGTTATGAAGGAAACCTTTTAGTTAAAAAGAACATTATGTTAAGCTTTATTCAGTTCGAATTACACGGATGAAATGATCATGAGAATTTAGAGAAAAGTAACAATCATATGGAAAATCTGGCAATAACAAATGATAATGAGTGGAGGTGTCAATATTGTAACACATTCTCCCCCACTTCATTTCGGAACGTAGTCCAGGTACTTCTTGGGGGCCTTCCGTTCTCTCTGCGAGCGGCGTAAGGGGGCGGAGTCTGGGAGTAGCCAATCTGGGGTTGGACCAACGTTGAGGGTTTTTGGATGATCTGGGGGTGAGTCCTCTGCTTGCGAGGCATTGTCGAAGCTGACAGGTTCTTTGGGATCTCTTGGAGTTTCCGCTTCCAATGCTTCACCGCTTCCTTCCCCACTGGTAGAATCCAGTAGTTTGACGTCCCCTCTTGGAGCCAGATGTCGGAGAGATGTCGTGGTCTCTCGACCGTCTAATGTCCTTACAACCGCATACTGGGGGTTCCTATGCAGAAGTTCAACTAGTGGGTCATACTTGGACCGTATCACATGCTTTTTCATGAGGAGTTTTGATCCGGAGGTTGTAAGCCAAGATGGTAGTGACGTGCCATTACTAGTTCTTCTCGGGTGATTGAACATTCTAGAATGAGGCGTCTCAATAGTAGAAATGCAAAGGAGCGAACGAATAGAGTGGAGTGCTTCAGGGATGACGGATTCCCATAGATTATTCTCTAGTCCATGGCTCTTGAGAGCAAGGCTTATAGCTCTGAATATGGGTCGGAGGTCTGAATATGGGCATACGAATGGAAATCTGGAAAATTCATCTATTATCGTGAGAAGATATCGATTCTTTGTGGAGGAAGGCACAGGTCCTTTAAAATCAATACTAATCCGTTCAAAAGGAGCGGTGGCCTTTATTAGACTATTGTCATTCGGCTTATAGAAACGTGACTTGATTTCCGCTCAAATCGGGCATTTTGAAGTAATGTTTCTTATCTCAACAATTGTGTATGGGAGATTATACGACTTTACCCAATGGGCCATTCGAGCCACTCCGGGATGACAAAGATTTGTGTGTAGGCTGAAGATTTTGTTCGAGTCCAAGGGACAGGAAATTCTTGAGAGGACACGTTTGCAATTATGGTCTCTATGTCTGGAAGTGGGTACGCATCGAGTCATGTAACGATTCTTTTGTGATTTTCATTAGAAACAACGAATACTTGTGCCCTCCAAGGTGATGTGAGTTTTGAGTTTTTCCTAAAGATTTTTCTCATTTGAAAGTAAACTACAATGTGATTGTTTTAATGTTCGCCAATGCTATTTGCATGAGTTTAGACTCGTCGTACCGGCTTTGGTTGCGTCTCCCTCGAACACGCGATCGCGTAATGCACCCGGTCTGTGGCCAATTGCAAAAACCTAATCATACTGTACTCATTTTATTGCATTTAAGAAGAGTAATTGGAATAGTAATCATTACCTAACAATTCTGCACTGTTAGAACCCTCAAAATTTGCTGATGGTATAAAATAGAATCTCATGTTTTGTAGTTGTTAACTGTGTTAGTAGGCATTGGTATAAAATGAAGGGAAAACTTGAGAGATGCTTCAGTGGACATGACTTATTTATTACTGTATTTTGTCTGCAGAACACTGCCCACCCAGTGAATGGGACTTATCAGCCTGTTGGTGAGTCAGAACCTGCAAAATCCTTGGAAGGTAATGTATATACCTACATCTTACATATGCTCATTCAGATTAGAAAAAAGTTGAATGCTCTATGAAGGCAGCCAAGTGCACTTGATACCCACAATTTAATATCCATGGGTATCAAGTTATATTCAGGCATGTGTGTTTTTCTTTCACCAACGATTATTTTTATTATTGTAGGGTTGAGGGTTGAAGCAGTTTTGGCTCACTTCTAGATGTTGTTGTTATTTATTCTTTCCAACATGTTTTGCAATAACGTGTTGCCTCTTCAGGTATTTATTCAGAGTGATTTTAGCGGGATGGTCCGCCTTCGTCTTAAGCTAGTAAAAAGTTTTATTTCCCGGCGCTACTCGTTGGAAAGAATAAATAACAACAACATCTAGAAGTGAGCCAAAACTGCTTCAACCCTACAATAATACTAGTTACCCACAAATACTAGGCTACCCACAAACAATTATTTTTATGTTTTTCCGAGTACCTACCAGCAGTTTTTCATTTCAACCTCAATGGCTAACAGTATTCTTTTTTGTGGTTTGATTATGTAACGAACATTCATTAAAAAAAAAAAAAAAAAGATTGAGTAAATTTACTCAAAATTTACAATTAAATTTAATTTAAAATTTACAATTAAATTAAATTTTCAATTAAATTAAATTTACTCATAAATTTACATTTATGTACAGTAAAACCACAAACAAATAATTAACAGGATTAGCGTTTTGTAAAACATAGAATTGAACTTGAATACTTATTTCTATTTTTATAAATGCACTAGGGGTAAAATTATTGTTTGATTGTTGATTTATTCAAAATGCGATGTACATATTATGTTGATCCCTGATCTTTTACCCATCTCCTCCCAAAAATAGAAAAATTCTCTTGTTTTAAGCTTCATATAAGCCTAGCTATTATTACTCGTCCTTATTTCCAAATTATTATTACAAATATTTCCAAACTATTGTTACAAATATTTTTCATCTGCGTTTGTGTGTCATTTCCTAACAATATGTTTGAAGTGGTCTTGTGTTCTTGGTCGTTTGTGTAAATGTGGAATCGTTTTAAAAAGTGCTTGGAACGGTGTCAGCAATCATGATTATATAGCTGAAGCCTTAAGAAAACGAGGTTTTTCAAAGGATTTCACTGCTACTGACCAATTTTATGTTAGATCCACTGTGCACTTTCCATTTGCTTTAACTTTGATGCTGGCTACTGGATTCCAATTTCAAACCCCTAAGGGTCCATGGAGCACAGCTTGGAGAAAGATTATGAGATAGGATAAGGATAAACTACTTGTCTGGAACAGAGTCTTTATTGTGTTTCAGGGTCATCTGTTGCACCGTATATGCCTTACTCTGTGGATCCCAGTGTCGAGCTTGGTTCAGGTTAGTTGATAATTCATTGATGAAATAAAATATTCTTGAAGATTCTCTTGGCTATCAAAATTAATGCATTTAGTTTCATTATCCTCAATAATGAACCAATGGAGTATGGGAAATACGTAGCAATGCAATTACTGAATTAAATTTAAAAAGACTGATTATCAAAGTGCTTGTGTTTATTCAATGTGACTACTTATATGAAAAAAATCAGTTTCAGTCAATCGGTTGGTAACTATCAATAATTCATTTTGTTTCCGGGCAAAACGTCTCGTAGATTTTCCTGATGATGGTTATTGTACACATTTTGAGTATACATACTTCAATTCGAGTGAAGAAACTTTTGCAAGCTATTTGTGGATTCTTACTTGAGGTTTCGGAGATGATTGCAATTTTATTATCATCAGAATATACTAAAGGCGAGAGTTATTTATTTCAGGGCCCCACCCTAGTATTCCCTTGCCTACTGTGGTACCTGAAACATCTTATTCAAGTTCTGAAGAGGAGGATTTTTATGATGCCAACGATGATGCAACACCGGCAGGAAGTTTTGGTCCAGGAGAAATAAGGTAAATCTTTTGAAAATCATCACTATATCATTGACATACCACGTTCATAACGTCTCCAGTGTTACTTGAACTCTTTCATACTCAATCACTTATAAGACATTATTTGAATAAAAAATAACTACAACGAAGATCATGCTCTAAAAAAATGTTGAAGAGGCCATTAGCTTGAAGTTTAGAATCTGCACACATTTGGAAAAATGGTTTCTTCATCTTTGTCTGTTCATCTATGAACTCCCATCTTGATGCGAACTCTCTGTTCATTTGTAAAAATGACATCTCTCTTCCTCCCCTTCCATTGATCAGTATCTGTTTTGACACTGTTGTGACTTCAAATGATAATCGGATTTGAAAATGAACGTATATTTTGATACTTCACCCGAGTTGACAAAATGAACATGAGGTACGTAATAATAATGAAAAGAATAATGTGTGTGTGTCCTGCTGTTGTACTTGGGGCTGGCAGATGTGTTTCACTTCACTACACTTCTCCCCCCTATTTTCCACAGAAAAAAAAAAAAATAAAAATAAAAATAAAAAAAAATAATAATAATACACTATTCATTCCCCTCACCCTAATCTTTAGAACCCTAATTGTCATTTGGGGGTTGTACTGGTCCTTGAACCGTACCAGTTCGGCCTCCCATGCACTCAATGAGGTCGTGCACTCAACCATGCACTCAACCAAGGGATACAACGCCCACTTGTGCTAATTGTAGGGGTGATCACACGGCAAACTACCGTGGTTGTCCAGCTGCCATCGAGGCCAAGCAAAGGCATAAAAACAGGCCACTACAAATGTCAAGCAAATCAGCCCAACAAGATATGCAAACTATGCAGAAATTCGTACCCAAACGACCTATAATGGGAAACCAAAAGCAGAACCAATCCAACCCTCAAGTACCGTCAAATCTAGCTTCATATGCGCAAGTCTTGAAGCACCAACAATCACTACCACAACAGAAAACCAAAGGACAGTCTGTTGAACTCGGTAATAACAACATTCAATCCAAAAAAGATCAGATCTTTGAAGTTGTTACAACACTTAGTCAAAGTGTTGCTAAACTCAATGAGCGAGTGGGAAAACTTGAAAGCAAGCCTAATACTAGGCGTCAAGAAAAATCAACATGAACAGTATCCAAACACTTTGCTGGAATGCTAATGGGATCATGTCTCGGAAAAGTGAGCTCCAGTTGGTATTGGACTACAATCATGTTGATATTTGCCTCATCTCGGAGACACACTTCACGAGGGAGTCATATCTCAAACTCAAGGGATACAAGTGTTACCATGCTATTCATCCAAGTAACAATGCCCGCGGTGGAAGTGCAGTTATCATAAAAGAAAACCTTCACCATCATGAACACATTAAAATTGAAACCGAAGCATTTCAGATCAGGGGGATTGAAGTCAAAACAAAATCATTCCCCATAATAGTGGCCAGTGTGTACTGTCCACCCAAGCATAATACTAAATACGAAGAATACAGTGAAGTTTTGGCTCAGCTAGGAAACCGGTTCATCCTAGGAGGTGACTTCAACGCTAAAAATACTGCCTGGGGATCACGTTTAACCACTGCAAAAGGGCGCAGACTCCACCAAGTAATCATCGATAACAACTGTGAAGCACACTCAACTGGGAAGCCAACCTATTGGCCTACTGATCAGAACAAAACACCAGATCTAATAGACCTCTTCATCACAAAATACATCTCGGCAAATTATCTGCTTGTTGAAGAAAATAACGATTTGAGTTCAGATCACTCACCAATTGTTTTGACTCTTAGCGACCAAATCATTCGGAAGCCACACAACCCGGTCTTGGTTAACCATCAAACAGATTGAGAAGGCTTTAAAGAGAGCATTTCCATTCATATTGATTTACACAAAACTCTGCAGACTCCAGAAGATGTGGATTGTGAGCTTGAACATCTCGTCTGCAGCATACAAACCGCTGCTTGGGAGAATACACCTGTCATCCATCGAAAGCCCAGAGGTATCAACTACCCTCGAGAGATTGTATCAGCAATTAAGGAAAAACGCAAGGCCAGAAAACGCTGGCAAACCACTAGATCACCATATCACAAAGCTGAGTGGTACAGAGCAGCCAGCAAATTAAAGACGATGATCCAGGAAGTAAATGAAGAAACCCAAGAGCACTTCATAGCTGGGCTGACGAGCCATCGTGATACTGATTACTCCCTCTGGAGGGCTACTAAATACCTCAAACGACCGACTGCCCAAGCTCCACCCATTCTGGATGCCAAAGGTCAATGGGCTAGGAGCAACCAACATAAAGCTGACACGTTTGCAGATCATCTTGCTAACATTTTCACCCCAAATCCAGCGACAACAAATGAGTTGCCACTTGATATTCCGCCCCCAATTGATGATGGAATTAACATTCCTAATGTCACAATAAAAGAAATTCAGCACACAATCAAAACTGAAATCAATTCAAAAAAAGCCCCGGGCTACGACCTTATCACTGGCCAAATTCTGAAGCACTTGCCTCGTAAAGTGCTCGCCAAAATCGCCATGATCATCAATACCGCTTTACAACTTCGATACGTCCCTCAGCTGTGGAAGATAGCGGAAGTTATTATGATTCCAAAACCGGGTAAGCCATTAGAGCAGCCAGGGTCATACAGGCCAATTTCATTGCTACCGGTATTATCAAAGCTATTCGAAAAACTGATTCACAAGAGATTACTACTCATAGTTGACGAAAGGAAGCTGATACCACAACATCAGTTTGGCTTTCGACAAAAGCATTCAACCATTGATCAAGTCCACAGGATAACCCACATCATTGAAGAAGCACTTGAGAAAAAGCAGGTCTGTTCTGCTGTCTTTCTCGACGTTACTCAGGCGTTTGATAAGGTTTGGCATGAAGGCCTCAACTACAAGTTGCGTAAAATGCTGCCAGCAAAGTATGCTGAGTTGATCCAATCATACCTCGCAAATAGATATTTCAGAATTAAGCACGAAGATGCATTCTCAGAACCGAAATTGATCAACGCAGGCGTCCCACAAGGAAGTGTACTTGGCCCACTCCTGTACGTCCTTTACACTAGTGACCTCCCGGAAATTGAAATGAACACTACAGCCACATTCGCAGATGATACAGCAGTACTTGCTGTTGGAGAAACCAACATTGAATCCACCGCCAAATTGAATGAATCAATATCCCGCATTCACCAATGGACAGCCAAGTGGAGAATCCGATTGAACGAGAGTAAGTCGGTGCACGTCGATTTCACCAACAAAAGAATCGGCTACATTCCAGCTTTTCTCGACGGCAAAGTTATCCCTCATGCCAATGAAGCAAAATACCTTGGTATGACGCTTGATGCTAAGCTTCGATGGAGAGCCCACGTCAAGAAGAAAAAGAAAGAATTGATCTTGAAGCTCAGAAAAATGTACTGGCTAATGGGTAGACACTCAAAGTTGTCTATCCAGAACAAGCTCACATTGTACAAGCAAGTCCTTAAGCCTGTTTGGACTTACGGAGCGCAGCTGTGGGGCTGTACTGCTCAGTCAAATCGAGAAATCATTCAAAGATTTCAAAACACTGTCTTGAGAAATGTTGTCAATGCACCATGGTATTTTCGAAATGAGCTCGAAATCGAAACTGTTAATGAAGCTATCAAGCGACAAGCCGTACGTCATCTACATCGGCTTAAATCACACGTCAACGATGAAGCTGTCCGCCTCCTTGATACATGTGATGTCACCAGACGACTTAAACGAACAAAACCACTTGACCTCACTTTGTGAAGCAGTTTTGGAAAACAAGCAAGTCCGTCCTAATGTAGAAAAAACTCAGCGAAGAACCTAAGTTTTGAACAGTGTCACTTATAATATAAGTCAAAACAATGTTGCTAATAAGTTGTAACTTGGAGCAATAAAAAATTTTCAAAAAAAAAAAAAAAAAAAAAAAAAAATGAGGTCGTTCCTGATCAGGAGTAGTGCTGCTGAGCGGAGTCTGGGGTGACGGGGTTTCAAAACCTTTCAAGTCGGATGAACGTCGGCATTTCATTGGGCTGGTCCACGGACGTTGTTGTTCTCCCTCCAAAGGCAGGTTTTGTTTGCATTTGGGGTAGCGGTGTCACAGGTTGTATGACTGATGGTTGGGTAGTCATACCTGGTTGTGGGGTGCAGGTATGAATCCCCTAGGCCTTTGTGGCATCGCCACAGTTGGTTTAGATGTATTTCCCACAGCAGACCATCAGACGTTTTGACCAAGTAAGTCTGTGTTCCCAATTCCAAGTCCTGTGTGTTGCACAGTTGACTTTATCCAAGTTGGTTTGGCTGAACGGAAATCTTTAGCCCAAACCATCTCATGTGTGTTTAATATTTCCCGTCTCTGGCCTCCGGCTAACCTTATCTTCTCGTGATGGTCTTCCACATGTTCTTCAGCTGATGGTTTTAGCTGGTCGAACAGCGTTTGCGTCCTACGACGTAAAAGTACCTGAGAAGGAGCCTCGCCAATAGCTTGGTGCTCTGTGTTGCGATATTGGAGGAGAAAGTGATTGAGTGTTTTCTGGCAGTTTGCCATTGTTTTTAACACGCAGCGTTTCACAATCTTAACTGCTGACTCAGTGGCGCCGTTGGATTGTGGATGGAATGGGGCCCCCACCATGTGTTGAATATTGAATTTGTCCAAGAAATCTGAGAATTCGTTCCCAACGAAGTATTTTGCTCCATTGGAAGTCAAAGAACATGGTAGTCCAAATCTTCCGCAGACTGTAGCATTGCTTTAGGTGGTGTGGGGCGGAACTGGCAATAAATTTCGCAAGTATTTGCTGTATGCTCTATATCAAGATCCAAATGTGGCCACCAAAAGTAGCTACGAGCAAAGCTCTTCATGTTGGTAGCGCCAATGTGATTGGAGTGTAGCTGCTCCAATATAGCCTTTTCAAAATTTTCCGGGACTATCACTCGATATCCCCACATGATACATCCATGATCGACTGTCAGCTGATTTAGTCGTCTGGCATATTATGGTACAAACTGTTCCTGTTTTGCAGGTAGACGTCCACCCCTCTGTATCACCTCACAAACTTCAGCTATGACTGGATCCTTCCTTGTTTCTGCTCGTATCAGGCGCCAATTGATTTTGAATGGGCATGATTCCTGTATGTAGTTGCTATAGCTACATCGAGCATCTTCGTCTTGGATAGATCCACCAGGTAGCTCGATCCTTGATAGAAAATCTGTCGGATTTTCAAGAGATCTTACACATTGGATGGTGTATTGGTGGCTGGAGAGGAGGAACGCCCAGCGTTGCAGTCTGTTGGTTGCATATATAGGCAGACCTTTCTTTTCTCCAAAAATATGAATAAGCGGACGGTGGTCTGTCACTAATATATATTTTTGACAGAACAGATAGTCATGGAATCTGGTTATTCCAAAAATGATGCTGAGAGCCTCTCTTTCAATGGAGGAATATCGACGTTGTGTTTCTGACAGTATTTTTGACCCGTAAGAAATTGGTCGCTCAGTGCCATCCTCATATATGTGAACCAACACTGCTCCAACGGCTATTGATGAAGCATCCACAATTAATTTCAGTGGTGTGTTTGGGTCATGTGCTAGGACTGGTCGTGTCACTAAATACCTCTTCACATTTTAAATTGCTTTTTGGCATTGGGGCGTCCACTTCCAAGTTCGGTTCTTCTTCAACAGGTCGTACAGAGGACAAAGCAAATTTGCGGCTTTGGGAATAAACTTGGTGTAAAACGTAACGAGACCGAGGAAAGATTTCTGGGTAGTCCTATCCGTTGGTACAGGAGCGTTTTTGATAGCATCCACATATCCCGTTGTGGTATGCACACCCTTTTGGTCGAACACGTTACCTACATATTTCATTGAGGGTTGGCCAAGAGAGCATTTCTGCATTTTCACTCTTAGATTGGCATCCAGTAAGGTCTCGAGTACATCTTTCAAACGGGTATTGTGTTCCTCCAGAGTTCTTCCTGTGATGTGAATGTCGTCTAGTAGGGTTCTCTGCAATTCCAGAGGCGCGCTCGCTATTCCAAACGTTAGTCTGGTGTATCTGAATAAACCCATATGGGTCGAAATTGTGGTGAGGTCCCTGCTGGTATGCGTCTTTAAGATCCATCTTCGTGAAATACGCTGCACCACCGAATTCTGCACATAGATGTTCTACCCGAGGGAGTGAATATTCAGTATTTTCGAGGGCAGGGTTCAGAATAATTCGATAATCTCCGCATATCCTCATACATCCATCCGGTTTCAACACCGGTACTATTGGAGTACCCCACTCACTATGTTGAACGGGTTCCAGGATACCTCTTGCCACCAATCTTCGATTTTCCGCTTCCACTTTCCCTTTTTATTGTCCTGGCTCTAACTCCGAGGGATACCTGGTACTTCGAAAACGTCCCCATACTATCCTCAAATAATTTGGGATATTTCATCAAAATGTCCTTGGCGGCTGTGGGAGTATTCCGAAGATTTGTCAATTTCTGGAGTACTTCTGACTGCTCATGCGGCACTGGAACAGTATGTAAAAGCTTTTGTTCATTTCGGTTGGTTGATTTTAAAATGTTCAACCCCTGCCGTCCTAATAGAGGCGGACCACCGTTTTTGATTACATAAAATGTCAATTCATACTCCTTTCCTTTGAATCCAATTTTTGAATTGAATTTACCAATTGGCACAATTTGATGCCCGACGTAATGAGTTAGGTTGACGTCGTTGGGTACAATTTTATAATTCCTCAATTTCGAGGAAAACAATTTTTCTGAAATCACATTATAATTCGATCCTGTGTATGTATATAAAATTTTAGGTTTCGACCATTAATTTACAAATTTACTGTGAAATCATTATCTTCTTCCCTCACCATTAAATTCCAAAATGTGGCACTGAGAACTATGTTCTCGTCACCGAAAGCTTCTGTGTGTAGAAACTTATGCTGATCCTTCTTTTTGCCTCGACAAATCGTTGCCAAATGTCCGACTTTTGCGCATTTACAACAAGTGGCTGTACGAAAATTGCATTCGTTGCTGTGGTGATTACGTCGACCACAATGGACACACTTTTGTTTATTTAGTTTACTCTTATCTGCTGCATTTCGCTTTCTATCGTCAAATTTACCATTTCGATTGTTCGTTCGATTTTTATATCTCTTCCGATCCGTGTACATTAAGTCGGGTTCTGTTTTGATTTGGAGTGCTGGCGAAGCAGGCGATGTTTCCCGAGCCGCTTCTTTAGTTGCTGCTGATGCAATTGTTACAGCTCTATCAAAAGTAAAATCTTTTTTCAATACATTTTCCTCAAGTACTCGGTCGCGCACATAATTATCCCGCAGTCCTATGGAGAATATGTCTCTCAAAACAATATCGAATTCAGTGCCGAATGTACACGGAGCTGCTAACGAACGGATCCGAGCCGAAAATTCGGCGATGGTTTCCGACTCTGTTTGTTTCGCTGAGTAAAACTCAATTCGCGCAGCGAAAGAGGTTTTAACCGGTTTCAAATGGTTTAATAGTTTATCCGATAATGAGTCAAACGTTTTAATAGTTTATCCGATAATGAGTCAAACGTGCACAATGGGTTGTCAGGATCTAGGGGCAACGTGAGACTATAAAGTAAACTGTAGGTCGGACCACTCAAAGACGATAGCAAATACGATTTTTTCTTCGACGCCCTAAAATAACTTTCTTCATACGCCCTAAAAATAATTTAACGTTACCTTTTTCGTGATCGAAAAGTACGGGTGGCGGTAAGACCGGGCTTTGCGTTACCGTAATGCTCTGTTGTTGAGGCGGATCCTGTGGAGCCATGATAATTATTAATTATCCGTAATCCTCGTCGCCAAGAGAAGTGTTGTGACTTCAAATGATAATCGGATTTGAAAATGAACGTATATTTTGATACTTCACCCGAGTTGACAAAATGAACATGAGGTTGAATAATAATGAAAAGAATAATGTGGGTGTGTCCTGCTGTTGTACTTGGGGCGGACAGCTGTGTTTCACTTCACTACAGACACCATTGATGTTCACCATGTAGTCAGCAACTCAACTCAACTCAACTCAACTTCTTCTTGACTATTCCATCCTCTATTATAAACTGGTCCCACATTGCCTTCAGCTCAGCCCAATCATCTGCTACTTCTTCCCATCTCGGCCATCTGTTGGCTTTCAGCCAGTTTTTCAAGCGCTAAATGTTTTTTCGGCCAATTGGGCGTTCTGCCAATCCAAATTGCCTACCTGCCTATGGGTCAGCCTACACTCTACCAGTTCCTGCTCTTTCTGCTCCACTTTTTCACAATACTGGCGGCCTGCCCCAGCACAGGGCCTCCTTGACAACCCATCGCAAGATGCTGTTCAACTGTCGCCTTTAGAGCCTTTAATGCACCCCTTATCTGCATCGCTACTTGTAGGATGGCTTCCAATGCTCTTATCTGTGGCCCTACAAGATTGGTGGATGAGCGGCCAAATATGTCCTTCAAATGGGCTGGCACCCCTGGTGCGGTAACAAGTAGTTGACCCTTGGGGGATTTCATCTCCCTTCAACTCTTGAAAGCCCACCTCTGCCAGCGCAGTGTAAGCAATATCAATCAGTGGAGCTGTTGAGCCTAATTGCTTACCATTTATCGCTATTGTGCCATTCCCAGTGTTGATCTGCACAGCATTCTTGCCCAGAAAGTCCATGCCTAGCACACATTCCTCCTGAATGTCAGCTATCAAATTGGGGACTTCTGATGCCATCCCCCAGTCCCACATTGACTTCTGCACCCCCCAGCACAGGTTTGGTTTCTCCTGTAATTGTTCTCAGCCACGGAGGCTGACCTTAGCTTTGCCTTCAGATTTGCCAACTTGTCTGTACGTACGATGTTCCTATCAGCGCCTGAGTCTACAACCATTTGGCAAGGCATCCCATCTATGTAGCCTTTGATGGCAATGGATGCCTCCTGAACAATAAATGAGGGCGCCTTCCGATGGTGGCCAAAATAACTGTCGAAAAAACTAGTTACAAAAAAACTAGTTTCTTTTCTTCTCAACGAGAAACGGGTGTTCTAATATGTTGTTAGAAATGTATTTACAAAGAAAACGAATAACGGTCTTTTTCAACTGATAGGAAAAACGAAAACTTTGTCGACACATTTGAAGATAGTTTGTTTTAAATTAGCAAGGAGATTGGTTTTAATGAACGGGACTTGCAAAAAAAGGCTCCAAAATAGTATTTAACAAAAGTAGATGATAACATCTTAGGTTACATTTTTCTGTTTACGGTTCTTTGCATGACATCAAGTTTTGGAGAACTATCATCAAATAGGTAGAAGTAGAAAGTAATAAAAACCGATCAAACATGAGGTGGAAGTTAGATCCCCCTCTAGAACCCTCATCTGTCAAGGCTGTGCAAACGAAGAGGATGCCAAGAGTTTGAAACCAGCATCCACCCGTAAAGCAACAGACAAGGCTTCCTACATGGTGGTTGGCCATTGAGTACCCACTAGCTTCCTGACGTCTGCGTTCCTCAACCCTTTCACAAACTGAAAAGCCACCTGACTCTGCTGCCCCCCCCCCCCCCCCCGCACTTGCTTCTGTGGGCCAAGCCTCTCACCTGGCAACTGGACCCGAACGTTTAACTGCGTCATAGATAGTTGCGTCTAGTTGGCATCGCCGGAGGGTGAATCAAGCCAACTTTGGTGAATACTCGCAAGTAGTCAGATAACTCAAGGCGGTGAGTGGTCAAAGCGATTCCCGCTACCCGCTTTCAAAGTGATTTCTCTACTCGGCTTCCTGCACAACTGCATGTGGCTCCGCAGACGGTCGTCTTCAATCTCCTTGATTCTAACCCCCCCCCCCCCCCCCCGTTTAGAATCACGTGCGACTTGGAAGGCACTTTGACTATGTTCGAGCGGCTCGTGCGTCTCATGGAGGGTGTTTTTCAATGCTTCACAGAGGAAACTACATTTGATGAGACCCGAGTCATTCCACCACGTCTGCCACCCACTCCCAGTGTTTCCATAACGACTAATAGCTAGGAAAAAAAATTGAGACCTTCCAACAGGCATTGGAAAACAAATAAGAAGTTATCTATTAAAAATAATTGTTAATTGCAGGAAGGTCTCAATTAATTGTTTTTGAATAATTATTATTCGTTATTGTTATGTCATACGCTCGTGCGTCATAGGCTCTGACGTACTTGTTGGCCACCTGCCAGCCGTCTTACGTCATACGCTCGTGCGTCATAGGCTCTGACGCACTAGTTAGCCTCCTGCCAGCCGTCTTACGTCATACGCTCGTGCGTCATAGGCTCTGACGCACAAGTTGGCCTCCTGCCAGCCGTCTTACGTCATACGCTCGTGCGTCATAGGCTCTGACGTACTTGTTGGCCTCCTGCCAGCCGTCTTACGTCATACGCTCGTGCGTCATAGGTTCTGACGTACTTGTTGGCCTCCTGCCAGCCGTCTTAAGCTAGGTTCACATGTGTCCGGCAGTGCGACAATGCGGAAGTCCGACAGCGGGGAAAAACAGTGGTGGGGATATCCGGCAGTGCGGTGGATTCGGGTCGAGTGTTCAAATGTGTCCGGTAGTGCGGCAATCCGTTTGTGTCCGTTATCAATCCGTTATCAATCGAAGTAAAAATACTTTCCAAAGGAAGTTTTTCTGTTTACATACTAGAAATCCTGGGATTAAAGAAATAACGACGCGTCAAGGAACTTTATTCATACAAAGAAAACTATGACTACTGAATAACATAAATACTATGAATTAACAATCGAGAAGATGTCGTTTGATGATGTCAGTCATTCTTTCCTGGGAAACAATCAATATATCAAAATTAGCAACACTCACATGATTCTTCATTAAAATGCAATTGCATTACGACTTTTGGGTTTTATTTATCACTCTTAAACCGAGAAGATAGTAAATCAAAATGTGAGAAACAAACCTATGAAACAGTTGAACTAGGAAATTAACCAATAACGTTGACATAGTCATTCCAATTCCAATTCTTTGCTGTCAGTTGGGAATTTCGATAACCCTTTTCGGATAATTTCCACAACTGTGGCCTTCCTCTCACTACTTCAATTAGAACTTCATCGTCCACTTGATATGATGCGTTCATATTCAAAAGGAAAGAACGAAAGTGAACGGAAGGTGAACGAACGGTGAACAAATGACCACAACAAATGAACACAATGAAGAAGCACACACACAACACTGCGCAGTAGTCAACTGGGCACGTCGGGACATCCGCCATATTATCCGAATATTTAATTTTTTGAATGTGTGCGTCTGTCCGGCAGTGCGGCAATGCGACAATCCGATCGACTCTCTGACCCCCCACTCCGAATCATACCAACCAATCAGCGGGCCGATCGCACTGTCGGACTTCCGCATTGTCGCACTGCCGGACACATGTGAACCTAGCTTTACGTCATACGCTCGTGCGTCATAGGCTCTGACGTACTTGTTGGCCTCCTGCCAGCCGTCTTACGTCATACGCTCGTCTGATAACTACTTTATTACATCTTATTAATCTATTTTCAAGTTCCGATTCACAGTTGAATGTATTTTATTTAGATGTCGTAAAATTCGAAAACGATGGAATGACGAAACCTGTCGACTACTGACTCAAGTGATACTGTCGACTTCTAACACATGTAGGTCGACTACTAGTGCAAAACCATGTCGACTACTGAAGAAAATGTTGGTCACTGGTATCGACTACTACCTAGAGCATTGGGATTTTTTACAAAACTTGTTTTTCCCTTTTCAAACCATGTTGAATAATATTTCCCGCTGCCAGGTCTTTTAGGGAAGGATCTTGGGTACACAATGAACAGGTTTGCAATGAGAAAAAAACTGAGTGAATATTGAAATGTCATCCATTTCTGACCTATATTTAAAATTTCAAGTATCTAGCTCATCATCAAAATTTAATTTGTTTAAACAAATAGGTATTATTTAAACAATTTTACAGACAAGAAACCGAGTGAATATTGCATTGTGATCCAGTTCTGACCTATTTTTAAAATTTCAAGTCAATAGCTCAGCATCAAAATTTAATTATTATTACAAAAAGGTATTATTTAAACAATTTTACAGATGAGAAACCGAGTGAATATTGCAATGTGGTCTATCCCCGACTGACGGTTAAAATTTCTAGACTGTAGTTTACCTGGAAGATGAAACACTAGGTCTAAATGTCTAGATCCTAAATGTTAGATTAATTATTATTATCAATTTTATCTAGTACCTAGTGAAAATTATTATAATTTATTGTTAGGTATTAATAATTTGTATTTATTATTAATAATTATTATTATTAATTATGATTAATTAATACGATATAATTCTGGGGTTTTAATTACTACGTCGGTAATAATTTTTCTATAAAAGAAGTACCTACCAACAAACATTCGAAATTACCTTAATTTCCGTAGCACGGAACGCACCTCAGAACAACAAACTCGACATCACTTAAGCCATATGATGTTCCAAAGAGCTTGTTAGTATGAAAATGGACCTGTATTTCAACAGTTTGATTCACGATTGTGTTGTGAGGCACAATCTTTGAGCCGTCATTGTGAACGAACGGCTGGTCGTACAAAGCTGCGGATGGTCTTAAAAAATTCTACGGAACAAACTCTATCTGAATATGAAATAAAAACTCTGCAAATTCTTGACACAACGGTTTATTATCTTCCTTGTGCAGATCACCCTTCTGTCTATACCAGACTGTATTGCAAATCGGCACCATACCATATTCTCACCGTACTCATACCATACCATACGAATTTCTTTCCTATCATACCATACTGTATTATACCAAATCATACATACAATAATATACCATACCATACTCATACCATGTCATACAAACCGAGTGAATATTGAAATGTCATCAATTTCTGACCTATATTTAAAATTTCAAGTATCTAGCTCATCATCAAAATTTAATTTGTTTAAACAAATAGGTATTATTTAAACAATTTTACAGACAAGAAACCGAGTGAATCCAGTTCTGTGATCCAGTTCTGACCTATTTTTAAAATTTCAAGTCAATAGCTCAGCATCAAAATTTAATTTGTATTATTACAAAAAGGTATTATTTAAACAATTTTACAAATGAGAAACCGAGTGAATATTGCAATGTGGTCTATCCCCGACTGACGGTTAAAATTTCTAGACTGTAGTTTACCTGGAAGATGAAAAAAGGCAGTTTTATTCTGGGCGGCTACCCGGGACCCACCTAACGGCCGTTTTCAACGCGAAGTTTAGTGTTTTTCCTAAACCTTTGCGCGCTCACTGTGGACGAACGGCTGGTCGCACAAAAATCCAATTGGTCTTAAAAGATTCGTAATTTCTCAGGTCATTCAAAAGTGAACTAAAAATTACACCGTTTCTTGAGAATTTTTAGAGATATGACATTGTCGAAATTTCAAAGTTCGTTTTGAACCCCTTCCCCTTGACCTAGGGTTATGAAAAGTTTCGAGGATCATTGTGGGGCTGGTCCAAACCCAGAAACCAAATTTCGTAATTTTAGCTCAACGCTAACTGGGCAAAGTGGCGCGGACGGCGGACGGGGGACGGCGTACGGCGGACATACGGATTTTTTTTTATTCGATTTTCTGATTCTACGTGTCTTGAAACGTAAACCAACAAATTTTGAGGGGGGGTTAAAAAATTGTTTTCTTTGGGCGATTCCAATGGTTCATTATCGAAGATAATAAACCAAAATGGCAGTATTTAACCATTTTCATGACAAACACCATGGTAAAAAAAATCAACAGTCATGCAGCATGGCTATAAGAGCGAATTTTCGAAGAAACAACTGGTCTTATGTAACATGTCTCTACTTTACTGGATTTATAAAACATTTTGTCTCCTTTAAACCTCGGTAATACCTCGATTTATGGATTTTTCAACGCTGAACACGATGGTGAAGTCAGAATAGCGATATCTTATTCCGTTCTCAAACTGGAGCACTTTGAAGATGAAGAAACGTGGCTGTTAATTCAAATGTTCTTCACGGTTCATCTGCTCTATGTATAGTCCAGTAGTTAGAGGAATTTATCGTGCAAAAGGTGGTGTAAAAGATTTTATTGTTTTAATTGGTCTATTTGGGACCCAATCACATGAATTCAGGGTTTGCACACAAACTTTCGAACGGCAAAACTTTTGGTAGCCAACAAACCTCAAAATTTTCGGACTTTTATTGGGTTTGACTTATAATTCCACAACTGTCAATCTTATGCCAAAAGTCACTACTTATACACAAAACTAAATTTGATATAATTCCGAGTCGATTGAAAAAAAAAGTCCGAAATCGGTCGAATAGTAAATTTTTTACTGTTTACCCCTGGGACAACTATAGGCGGGCTCTCAAACAGAGGTGAAAACCTCGGTTAGGAATAGATTGGACCTACTCGTAGTTTGGATAAGTATCTGGTTGAGGGACCGCTCCACTCTGAGCAGCGAAGTCGTTTGAGATGGCTCTACACTAGGAATGGGGCGTTCTCGATAAATCCCAGAACTGTTCCGATGGCACCAGCTCCAGGACGAATTTTCCTTTTATCGGACCTAAGTCTGATGTATGGGATTATTATTATAAGATGTCCGTGAGGGGAAATTAAATAGTAAATTTTACCATGTTTGCCCACAGCAAGGCTTGCTGAGTAAGCCCTAAAACATACTAGGTAGGTGGATAATACGTAATTATATGCCGAGCAAAGGTAATCTCAAACACTACGTCGATAGACTATCGATACTATCGATAGTTGGTGTTCGATCGTATCGAGACTATCGATAGTCTTAACTATCGACTATCTAACACCCCTACGGTACCATACTTCAGCTGGGAATGAACGAGGCCATAATAAATCATTTTCAATAATTCAATGCTTAGGAAGCCCCGCAAGATTTTAAAAACGTAAAATAGCTTCCCTACCTTTTTCACCAGTGAATCAATATGTACATCAAACCTTAGTTTCCCGTCGAACACCACTCCCAGATACTTACTATAGTCAGTAAAAGGCAATGAGCGACATGAGCATGATAGATCGTTACTAATCTATACTATATAATAAAATCGTGTCCGTCTGTCTGTTTGTCTGTTTGTCTCATCATCAATTGAGAACGGCTGAACGTAGAAAGTTGCGGCTGGTACCATTTGACGCAGAATTTATCTGGGAAGGTTTATGACAAATCCGCGCTCCCGGGGGTGGGGGGGGGGTGTTTCAGGGATTTCAAAACTACTCGACCGATCTGAATGAAACTTAAGAAAAATGTTGAGTGAACGTTGGGGAAGGTTAAAGGGGGGGTCTGTCCTAAAGGGGGTGTCTGTTCTACCGTTGCGAAGAGCGGGTACACAGCTAGTATAATTATAATTATGCAGTTTAACCTCTTTTTGAGATAAAACGTTTCCACGAGATGAAGGCAAAAATTTGACAATTGACGTTTTATCAACATTTAAACTCAACAAATCGCAATCCATCCAGGTTGATAAAAGCCTTGTCATCTGCAAACCCAAATATCTCACCCTTAAAATTAATATTAAGCAAATCGTTGATATCTAGGAACGCGGTAGCGTTCCGCCCCGCCAAGCAAAGAAGTTGAGAAAACGAACGGTGCCGAGTGCATGTTTACCGGAAGTCACGAAACGCGTTTTCGAGGTATCCATATCTCGGCTCCTATTTGACCGATCAACTTGAAATTTAGTGTGGGTCTTCTTTGAGTGTATATTAGAAAGCCCTGAAAGTTTCAAATCGATAGGTCTAAAGGGAGCCGAGCTACATAACTTCAAAAACCCGGTTTTTCGGCCTTAGATTGTTCTTCTCCTTCTTTTCCTTCTTCTCCTTCTTCTCCTCCTTGTTCAGACAGGCAAGGCTGGAGCCTCTCCACGTTGACCGATTGACTTGAAATTTTGCACAGAGCTTCATTTAACCTTGAGACAGAGCCTTATGTAAGATTTAACCCATTATCTCAACCCAAAAAAGTTTTAGAAACAAAAGAACAGAAACCTTAGGAAAATTCTGTCCACATTGACGAGTCTACAGCCTGGGTAAAAGGACCAATCGACTTGAATTTTTTTACATACCTTCTTTATAGCATGGCTCAGTGCCATTTGAACGAAATAAGCAATTATCTCAACCCCCAAAAAAATCAGGGACAAAAAAACTGAAATTTAGGGTAATTTAGGCTAATTATGGCCATATCTCGGCTCCTAGTTGACCGATCAACTTGAAATTTGGTATGGATCTTTTTGGTGTGGATAATAGAAAGCCCTGAAAGTTTCAAGTCGCTAGGTCTAAAGGGAGCCGAGTTATATAACTTCAAAAACCAATTACCATGTTTTTCTACTTTTTTCAGTCGGTCAAGGCTACAGCCTCAATACCTTCGCCGATTGACTTGAAATTTTGCACGGAGCTTCGTTTCAAGTGTAGCAAGTGCCTTTTGAAAGATTCAAGTCGATATCTTTAAAGGGAGCCGAGTTATATAACTTCAAAAACCCGGTTTTTCACCCTTACCTGTTCTTCTTCTCCTTAATCAGTTAGGCCTTTCCACCTTCACGGATTGACTTGAAATTTTGCACAGAGCTTCGTTTCAACATCAGACAGTGCCTTTTGAAAGGTTTAACCCATTATCTCAACCCAAAAACTTTTAGAAACCAATAACTGAAATTTAGGCTAATTTTGGCAACTTTGACGAGTCTACAGCCTGGGTAACCGGACCAATCGACTTGAAATTTTGCATAGACCTTCTTTATAAAATGACCCACTTCAACAACAAAAAGATGTGATATCCCCCCAAAAAACACTCCGTGTAAAAATCACCCCGCCTCGCAAATATCATTCTTCAGAGGCCGGAAAAAGTTATGATATCCACTTTCCCCGCCCGCCCTTTTCCTCATTAAGGAGCTAAGTATAATGAAAAGCTTAACCACTTCACAAGCACCGTACCCCTTTCGAAATCTCCCCTTGGCGCTATTGCGAGACGTTTTTATTACTTCCACAAGCAACTAATACTTGTATAAAACGTTAACCACCATCAAGTATTAGTTGCTTGTGGAAGTAATAAAAACGTCTCGCAATAGCGCCAAGGGGAGATTTCGAAAGGGGTACGGTGCTTGTGAAGTGGTTAAGCTTTTCATTATACTTAGCTCCTTAGCGGGCGGGGAAAGTGGATATCATAACTTTTTCCGGCCTCTGAAGAATGATATTTGCGAGGCGGGGTGATTTTTACACGGAGTGTTTTTTGGGGGGATAGACTAAAGACAGTATAGGACCTAGGACTGTCCCTTGTGGCATCTCACAGTTCAGTATTTTAGGTTGACTAACGCTTTCACCAACACGCGTCACTTGAACACGGTTGGTCAAACTTGTAAGATGTGAGTAGATCCAGCGGTAAGCCTCTAATTCCAAATTTTGATAACTGAAGTTGGCGATCATCACTCTGCCACCGATAATCCGTTAAGCTCTTTTTTCAAACCCTACATTCTGCCACCGATTTCGAGGGGGAAAGTTCTACATTCTGCCACCTACGAATAACGGGGAAATGTAACCGTTCTCTGTAACTGTTCTCCGAGGGGAACAGCTATACATTCTTTCACCAAGGAATAACGGGGAAATATAACCGCTCTCAAGCTGCTATTACCATTAATTTATTTGGGCAACCAGTTACAACAGGAACATAAAGGTGTCTAATAACAACAATGTAACACCACAAATACAAAACATACAAAAATACCTATCACTTAGAATAATACGTAGGTATTATCGAAGAAAAAGGTTTGGTCGTGATATCATTCAAGGCCTTCCTCTTTACATTTCATTGTATCTACGATACAGACACATGACGTTCAGAAAGTGGAAACTCAATTCGTTCATTTCATATTCGCAAATGTTATAACGAATAATAATCAGTTATTAATCTATATGGTACTAATCAGTTGATTGGGGGGATGTTTTTATTCCGCAACCACGTCCACTTGATCTACATGTCCAACTAATATATATGGTACTAATCAGTTGATGGGGGGGGGGGATGTTTTTATTCCGCAACCACGTCCACTTGATCTACATGCCCTACTAATCTATATGGTACTAATCAGTTGATTGGGGGATGTTTTTATTCCGCAACCACGTCCACTTGATCTACATGTCCTACAAATCTATATGGTACTAATCAGTTGATTGGGGGATGTTTTATTCCGCAACCACGTCCACTTAATCTATATGTTCAACTAATCCATATGGTACTAATCAGTTGATGGGGGGAATAATCAAGTCCTTCTATAAACCAAAGGTGGCACTTACGTCTTCAAGCTCTCTTTCTTGTTGACTTGGGCGATCATGGCAATGTTCAGTTTTCGATACCCTGATTACTGCAGACGTAGAACAATTGGTAGTCAGAGCACTATCGCAGCTCCTGACACCGTTGCGGGTAAACGAACACCTCCACAAAATGTTCCCATTTTTATAGGTTCTATGCTTCCTGTAGCGAAAACACTCGAAGTACAGTATTTGCGAACCTACGCGTGAGGTCACAACTCTCAATTGTTCCGCCATGTCGAGCTGCCAGTTACTGAGCAAAGTGAGTCGCTGTCACTGGTTCCAGGGAGGTGGCAGAATGTCACGTTCACACAGGTGGCAGAATGTAGAAGTCGCTAATCACCTCGTCACAATAGATCGGTGGCAGAGTGTCTAGAAACAGTATATAGAAACACTTGCAGAAATTAAGAGAAACTAAGAAAAACTTGATAAAAACGGTTGTTATCAAGTTTTTCTTCATTTCTGTAAGTGTTTCTACCCCCCAAAAACAACTCCGTTGTAAAAACTGGCCCGCCAAAAAACGTCAGCCGCAAAATGGATATCATTCCTTTTTGCGGCTGACGTTTTTTGGCGGGCCAGTTTTTACAACGGAGTTGTTTTTGGGGGGATATCACATCTTTTTGCATGGCTAGTTTTCGAGTGGTACTTATACAATACGGTACAATTTAACAAAAGTACCTACGAGGTAACTAGTAAATTTTTTCCTAAATGAAGTTTTATTCTAGTCAAAATTTAATAAAAAATTAGTACGCCTTTTTGTTTCTTCTTTTGTGACAAGAATAATTATTTTTTGGAAATTATTGTTTATCTGAAATGTGTTTGAAAAATAAGTAGTTTTAAAATTTTTGCGAATTGGTTAAATAGTAGTTTTAAAATTTTCGATTAATTAAAACAATCAACAATTTAAAAACAATTATTAAAATTTAATACAATTATTCTTATTATTAAATTTAAAAAAATAGAAAGAATTAGACATTTGAATAAATTTGAATTAGAAATTTTTTGAAAATTGGTTGCATTTTTTCTTGGGGATTGTGCAAATTTTTGTTGTTGAGAATCATTACAATAATTGTAATTATTGGTGTCGAAGAGAAAGAGGAAAGAGAAAGTTTGCAAAAGGTAAAACGCACGTTTTTACACCAACAATCGCGAATAACTCGAGAACCGTTGGGAAAAGTGACAAAGTGCGCTACCCTCATTCGAAAGCCCATAAAATTTCCTATCGATCCTTAAACAGGCGCCACTCTACGACAATTTTTCTGACCACCGTTCAACTTTGATGTTTTCGGAAATTAGCCAAATCAGTAGATGTGGAATTTATTCACGTATTTTTGGCTGTGGATTAGTCAAATCGATTGAGATTTAGTTCAAAATTATTGAGCATATTCTAGACAACCTAGCGGACATTTTAAGACCAACCGCACCAATTTTCATCAATATTTGCGGCAGTTGTTGTTGAAAATAGAAAAATCACCATAACTCCTTTATTTATCATCTTAGGAAGCATTTTTTGATCTCAAATTAAACAGTTTGAAAAGCTGAACACAACTAAAAAAGAAAATCTGAAAAAGCTTCAATTTTGAAGGAGTTATGACCATTTGAAATTCCTAAAAAACACTATTTCCCCCCTAATTGGGAGGGAAATGGGGGGAGGGAGAAAAAATGTTCA